>CANJKZ010000566.1:0-337500 GCA_947471745.1 Closterium sp. Naga37s-1
CCACACGCTCCCCGTGCGGAGAGGGTGTTTTTGAGACCTATGTCATTCTCCCTTCCCCCCTGCTACCCCTTTCATTCTCCCTTCCCCCCTGCTACCCCTTTCATTCTCCCTTCCCCCCTGCTACCCCTTTCATTCTCCCTTCCCCCTGCTACCCCTTTCATTCTCCCTTTCCCCCTGCTACCCCTTTCATTCTCCCTTTCCCCCTGCTACCCCTTTCATTCTCCCTTTCCCCCTGCTACCCCTTTCATTCTCCCTTCCCCCCTGCTACCCCTTTCATTCTCCCTTCCCCCCTGCTACCCCTTTCATTCTCCCTTCCCCCCTGCTACCCCTTTCATTCTCCCTTTCCCCCTGCTACCCCTTTCATTCTCCCTTCCCCCCTGCTACCCCTTTCATTCTCCCTTCCCCCCTGCTACCCCTTTCATTCTCCCTTCCCCCCTGCTACCCCTTTCATTCTCCCTTCCCCCCTGCTACCCCTTTCATTCTCCCTTCCCCCCTGCTACCCCTTTCATTCTCCCTTTCCCCCTGCTACCCCTTTCATTCTCCCTTTCCCCCTGCTACCCCTTTCATTCTCCCTTTCCCCCCTGCTACCCCTTTCATTCTCCCTTCCCCCCTGCTAGCCCTAATTCTCCCTCCCCTGCTACCCCTTTCATTCTCCCTTCCCCCCTGCTACCCCTTTCATTCTCCCTTTCCCCCTGCTACCCCCTTTCATTCTCCCTTCCCCCATGCTACCCCTTTCATTCTCCCTTCCCCCCTGCTACCCCTTTCATTCTCCCTTCCCCCCTGCTACCCCTTTCATTCTCCCTTCCCCCCTGCTACCCCTTTCATTCTCCCTTCCCCCCTGCTACCCCTTTCATTCTCCCTTCCCCCTGCTACCCCTTTCATTCTCCCTTTCCCCCTGCTACCCCTTTCATTCTCCCTTTCCCCCTGCTACCCCTTTCATTCTCCCTTCCCCCCTGCTACCCCTTTCATTCTCCCTTCCCCCCTGCTACCCCTTTCATTCTCCCTTTCCCCCTGCTACCCCTTTCATTCTCCCTTTCCCCCTGCTACCCCTTTCATTCTCCCTTCCCCCCCTGCTACCCCTTTCATTCTCCTTCCCCCCTGCTACCCCTTTCATTCTCCCTTCCCCCCTGCTACCCCTTTCATTCTCCCTTTCCCCCTGCTACCCCTTTCATTCTCCCTTCCCCCCTGCTACCCCTTTCATTCTCCCTTCCCCCCTGCTACCCCTTTCATTCTCCCTTCCCCCCTGCTACCCCTTTCATTCTCCCTTTCCCCCCTGCTACCCCTTTCATTCTCCCTTTCCCCCTGCTACCCCTTTCATTCTCCCTTCCCCCTGCTACCCCTTTCATTCTCCCTTCCCCCCTGCTACCCCTTTCATTCTCCCTTCCCCCCTGCTACCCCTTTCATTCTCCCTTCCCCCTGCTACCCCTTTCATTCTCCCTTTCCCCCTGCTACCCCTTTCATTCTCCCTTCCCCCTGCTACCCCTTTCATTCTCCCTTCCCCCTGCTACCCCTTTCATTCTCCCTTCCCCCCTGCTACCCCTTTCATTCTCCCTTTCCCCCTGCTACCCCTTTCATTCTCCCTTTCCCCCTGCTACCCCTTTCATTCTCCCTTCCCCCCTGCTACCCCTTTCATTCTCCCTTCCCCCCTGCTACCCCTTTCATTCTCCCTTCCCCCCTGCTACCCCTTTCATTCTCCCTTCCCCCCTGCTACCCCTTTCATTCTCCCTTCCCCCCTGCTACCCCTTTCATTCTCCCTTCCCCCCTGCTACCCCTTTCATTCTCCCTTCCCCCTGCTACCCCTTTCATTCTCCCTTTCCCCCCTGCTACCCCTTTCATTCTCCCTTCCCCCCTGCTACCCCTTTCATTCTCCCTTCCCCCCTGCTACCCCTTTCATTCTCCCTTCCCCCCTGCTACCCCTTTCATTCTCCCTTCCCCCCTGCTACCCCTTTCATTCTCCCTTCCCCCCTGCTACCCCTTTCATTCTCCCTTTCCCCCTGCTACCCCTTTCATTCTCCCTTCCCCCCTGCTACCCCTTTCATTCTCCCTTCCCCCCTGCTACCCCTTTCATTCTCCCTTCCCCCCTGCTACCCTTTCATTCTCCCTTCCCCCCTGCTACCCCTTTCATTCTCCCTTCCCCCCTGCTACCCCTTTCATTCTCCCTTCCCCCCTGCTACCCCTTTCATTCTCTCTTCCCCCCTGCTACCCCTTTCATTCTCCCTTCCCCCCTGCTACCCCTTTCATTCTCCCTTCCCCCCTGCTACCCCTTTCATTCTCCCTTCCCCCCTGCTACCCCTTTCATTCTCCCTTCCCCCTGCTACCCCTTTCATTCTCCCTTCCCCCCTGCTACCCCTTTCATTCTCCCTTCCCCCCTGCTACCCCTTTCATTCTCCCTTCCCCCCTGCTACCCCTTTCATTCTCCCTTCCCCCCTGCTACCCCTTTCATTCTCCCTTCCCCCTGCTACCCCTTTCATTCTCCCTTCCCCCCTGCTACCCCTTTCATTCTCCCTTCCCCCCTGCTACCCCTTTCATTCTCCCTTTCCCCCTGCTACCCCTTTCATTCTCCCTTTCCCCCTGCTACCCCTTTCATTCTCCCTTCCCCCCTGCTACCCCTTTCATTCTCCCTTCCCCCCTGCTACCCCTTTCATTCTCCCTTTCCCCCTGCTACCCCTTTCATTCTCCCTTCCCCCTGCTACACCTTTCATTCTCCCTTCCCCCCTGCTACCCCTTTCATTCTCCCTTCCCCCCTGCTACCCCTTTCATTCTCCCTTCCCCCCTGCTACCCCTTTCATTCTCCCTTCCCCCCTGCTACCCCTTTCATTCTCCCTTCCCCCCTGCTACCCCTTTCATTCTCCCTTCCCCCCTGCTACCCCTTTCATTCTCCCTTCCCCCCTGCTACCCCTTTCATTCTCCCTTCCCCCTGCTACCCCTTTCATTCTCCCTTCCCCCCTGCTACCCCTTTCATTCTCCCTTCCCCCCTGCTACCCCTTTCATTCTCCCTTCCCCCCTGCTACCCCTTTCATTCTCCCTTCCCCCCTGCTACCCCTTTCATTCTCCCTTCCCCCCCTGCTACCCCTTTCATTCTCCCTTCCCCCCTGCTACCCCTTTCATTCTCCCTTCCCCCCTGCTACCCCTTTCATTCTCCCTTCCCCCTGCTACCCCTTTCATTCTCCCTTCCCCCTGCTACCCCTTTCATTCTCCCTTCCCCCCTGCTACCCCTTTCATTCTCCCTTCCCCCCTGCTACCCCTTTCATTCTCCCTTCCCCCCTGCTACCCCTTTCATTCTCCCTTCCCCCCTGCTACCCCTTTCATTCTCCCTTCCCCCTGCTACCCCTTTCATTCCTCCCCTGCTACCCCTTTCATTCTCCTTCCCCCCTGCTACCCCTTTCATTCTCCCTTCCCCCTGCTACCCCTTTCATTCTCCCTTCCCCCCTGCTACCCCTTTCATTCTCCCTTCCCCCCTGCTACCCCTTTCATTCTCCCTTCCCCCCTGCTACCCCTTTCATTCTCCCTTCCCCCCTGCTACCCCTTTCATTCTCCCTTCCCCCCTGCTACCCCTTTCATTCTCCCTTCCCCCCTGCTACCCCTTTCATTCTCCCTTCCCCCCTGCTACCCCTTTCATTCTCCCTTCCCCCCTGCTACCCCTTTCATTCTCCCTTCCCCCTGCTACCCCTTTCATTCTCCCTTCCCCCCTGCTACCCCTTTCATTCTCCCTTCCCCCCTGCTACCCCTTTCATTCTCCCTTCCCCCCTGCTACCCCTTTCATTCTCCCTTTCCCCCTGCTACCCCTTTCATTCTCCCTTCCCCCCTGCTACCCCTTTCATTCTCCCTTTCCCCCTTCTACCCCTTTCATTCTCCCTTCCCCCCTGCTACCCCTTTCATTCTCCCTTCCCCCTGCTACCCCTTTCATTCTCCCTTCCCCCCTGCTACCCCTTTCATTCTCCCTTCCCCCCTGCTACCCCTTTCATTCTCCCTTCCCCCCTGCTACCCCTTTCATTCTCCCTTCCCCCCTGCTACCCCTTTCATTCTCCCTTCCCCCCTGCTACCCCTTTCATTCTCCCTTTCCCCCTGCTACCCCTTTCATTCTCCCTTCCCCCCTGCTACCCCTTTCATTCTCCCTTCCCCCCTGCTACCCCTTTCATTCTCCCTTCCCCCCTGCTACCCCTTTCATTCTCCCTTTCCCCCTGCTACCCCTTTCATTCTCCCTTCCCCCCTGCTACCCCTTTCATTCTCCCTTCCCCCCTGCTACCCCTTTCATTCTCCCTTCCCCCCTGCTACCCCTTTCATTCTCCCTTTCCCCCTGCTACCCCTTTCATTCTCCCTTCCCCCCTGCTACCCCTTTCATTCTCCCTTCCCCCCTGCTACCCCTTTCATTCTCCCTTCCCCCCTGCTACCCCTTTCATTCTCCCTTCCCCCCTGCTACCCCTTTCATTCTCCCTTTCCCCCTGCTACCCCTTTCATTCTCCCTTCCCCCCTGCTACCCCTTTCATTCTCCCTTCCCCCCTGCTACCCCTTTCATTCTCCCTTTCCCCCTGCTACCCCTTTCATTCTCCCTTCCCCCCTGCTACCCCTTTCATTCTCCCTTCCCCCCTGCTACCCCTTTCATTCTCCCTTCCCCCCTGCTACCCCTTTCATTCTCCCTTCCCCCCTGCTACCCCTTTCATTCTCCCTTCCCCCCTGCTACCCCTTTCATTCTCCCTTCCCCCCTGCTACCCCTTTCATTCTCCCTTCCCCCCTGCTACCCCTTTCATTCTCCCTTCCCCCCTGCTACCCCTTTCATTCTCCCTTCCCCCCTGCTACCCCTTTCATTCTCCCTTCCCCCCTGCTACCCCTTTCATTCTCCCTTTCCCCCTGCTACCCCTTTCATTCTCCCTTCCCCCCTGCTACCCCTTTCATTCTCCCTTCCCCCCTGCTACCCCTTTCATTCTCCCTTCCCCCCTGCTACCCCTTTCATTCTCCCTTTCCCCCTGCTACCCCTTTCATTCTCCCCTGTTCATGTCACATTTTATATCAGGTTACTTTGGCGAGGTTGCTCCCCTGTGGTGCACGAACGTCGTCCAACCTTTTCGACGATTCGTCTGTGGCCCGCGGGTTTTTCCGGCTATTTGCGGGATCCGCTAAGCGCAGGAAACAGGCCGCTAATGGCGGGGATTACAGCGACTGCTGAGAAGAAGGGCAAGAAGAGAAAGGAGGAGACAGCCGATGGGGTGGAGAAGACGAAGAAGGCTAAAAAGAATGTGACTAAAAAAGGGGATGCTAATAAGGAGAGTTGTCTGTCTTGGCTGTCCCGCGCCAAGTGCAGCTGAAGGTGAAGAAAGGCAAGGTTGCGGAGGATGCGAAGATTGCTGCGAAGAAAGCGAAGGTTGTTGCGAAGGAAACGAAGAGTGCTGCGAAGAATGCGAAGAGTGTTGCGAAAGAAGCGATCGAAACGAAGGTGGTCAAGGCGAAGAAGGAGACCAAGGAAGTGAAGAAGGAGAAGAAGGGAAAGAAGGGGACGGAGAACGAGATTGTAGAGAAGAAAGAAAAGGAGACGAAAGATCTTAAGAAGGGGAAAAAGGGTGAGGAGACGACGGAAGTAACAAAAACGACAGAAAAGAGAGAGACGACGGAAGAGATGAAGGGTAAGAAGAGGGAGAAGCGGGAGTTGAAGGAGGCAAAGCAAGTCGTAGTGGAGACGAAGATTAAAGATGTGAAAGCGGAGAAGAAAGGAGCGGCGGAGGGGGAGAAGGGGAAGGGGAAGGAGAAGGGGAAGGGGAAGGGGAAGGGGAAGGGGAAAGAGGGAGAGAAGGCTGGCAAGAAGGGAAAGAAGGGCAAAAAGAAGGAGGAGAGCAGTGATGAGAAGATGGAAGAGGCGAGTGAGGAGGAGAGAGGAGGAGGAGAGTGAGGAGGAGGAGAGTGAGGAGGAGGAGGAAGAGAAGAAAGTGAAGAAGGAGGAGAGTAGTGCGGAGGAGGAGAGCAGTGATGAGGAAGAGGAGGAGGAGAGTGATGAGGAGGAGGAGGAAGAAAAGAAAGTGAAGAAGGAGGAGAGTAGTGAGGAGGAGGAGAGTAGTGATGAGGAAGAGGAGGAGAGTGAAGAAGAGGAGGACGAAAAGAAAGCTGTGAAAAAGGAGGAAAGTAGTGAGGAGGAGAGTAGCGATGAGGAGGAGAGTGAGGAGGAGGAAGAGAAGAAAGTTGTAAAGAAGATAGCAGCAAAGGAGGAGGAGGAGGAGGAGGAGAGTGAAGGGGAGGAGAGTAGTGAAGAGGAGGAGAGTGAGGAGGAGGTAGAGGAAGAGAAGAAGGTTGTGAAAAAGGAAGAGAGCAGTGAGGAGGAGGAGAGCAGTGAGGAGGAGGAGGAGGAGAGTGAGGAGGAGGAAGAGGAAATTAAGAAAGTGGTAGAAAAGGAAGAGAGCAGTGAGGATGAGGAGAGTAGTGAGGAGGAGGAGGAGGAGGAGAGTAGTGAGGAGGAGGAAGAGGAAGTTAAGAAAGTGGTGAAAAAGGAAGAGAGCAGTGAGGATGAGGAGAGTAGTGAAGAGGAGGAGGAGGAGGAGAGTGAGGAAGAGGAAGAGGAAGTTAAGAAAGTGGTGAAAAAGGAAGAGAGCAGTGAGGATGAGGAGAGTAGTGAAGAGGAGGAGGAGGAGGAGAGTGAGGAAGAGGAAGAGGAAGTTAAGAAGGTGGTGAAAAAGGAAGAGAGCAGTGAGGAGGAGGAGAGTAGTGATGAGGAGGAGAGTGAGGAGGAGGAGGAGGAGGAGGAAGTTAAGAAGGTTGTGAAGGAGGAGAGCAGTGAGGAGGAGGAAGAGAGTAGTGATGAGGAGGAGGAGAGTGAGGAGGAGGAAGAGGAAGTGAAGAAGGTTGTGAAAAAGAAAGAGAGCAGTGAGGAGGAGAGTAGTGAGGAGGAGGAGGAGGAGGAGGAGGAGGAGGAGGAGGAGGAGGAGGAGGAGGAGGAGGAGAGTGAGGAGGAAAAGAAAGTTGTGAAAAAGGAGGAAAGCAGTGAAGAGGAGAGTAGCGACGAGGAGGAGAGCGAGGACGAAGAGAGTGAGGAGGAGAGTGAGGAGGAGAGTGAGGAGGAGGAGGAGGAGAAAGCGAAGAAGTCAAATGTGAAGGAGATTAAGAAAGAAAGAGGGGGTCGGCAGCAGAAGCAGAAGGAGCAGGAGCAGCAGAAACAGCAGGAGGAGCAGCAGCAGAATGGATGGCAGATGACACCTGCCAGGGTACTGGGTGGGCGGCAGGGTACTGGGTGGGCGGCAGGGTACTGGGTGGGCGGCAGGGTACCAGGTGGGCGGCAAGGTACCGGGTGGGCGGCAATGTACCGGGTGGGCGGCAAAGCTCGGAATGGCTCGTGTGCTTGGCACTATCAGGCTCACATGTGCAGCGGTAGCCGTTGCAAGTTTGCATTCAAAAATCGTGTGTTTGGCATTGTCAGGCTCACATGTGCATGTGCATTCAGCATTTTAGTTCTGCAAGCTCTATTGCTCCTCTACGTCTCATATTCTAGGACGCCTCATCCTTCCTTCTGAGTCGACTCAAAAGCTCTATTGCTCGTCTACGTCTCATATTGTAGGACACCTTGTCCTTCCTTCGCATACTCCTTCCTTCACCCCTCACTCAGCTCACGGGCAGCAAGTGGGTCTTTGATGTCACCTCACCCGGATCAGGCAGCAAGCTGGGCAGCGCTGCAAGAGCACTATTCCCGTGCCCCTTACTATTCCACTCCCCACTTATACGGCTATGCCCCACCCCACACTCCATTCCCCATGCCTCTTCCACTGCCCCTTCTCCCCATCCCCCGCCCAGCTCGCGGGCAACAAGAGGAGCTTTGACGCCATCTCCCCGGGGTCAGGCAGCAAGCTGGGCAGTGCTGCGAGATCTCCACCCCATTCTCTATTCCTATGCCCCAACCCATGCCGCTTCCACTGCCCCTCCTACCCCTCCCCATCCCCCACCCAGCTCATGGGCAACAAGAGGAGCTTTGATGCCATCTCGCCAGGATCAGGGAGCAAGCTGGGCAGCGCTGCAAGAGCGTTCCAGAGAGTGAAGGTGGAGGAGGTGAGTGCGAAGCTTCCCTGTTCTTTCCAGTGTCTGCGAAGCTTCTCTGTCATTTCCAGCAAGACAAGGCCAAGCCGGGCAGCACAGCGAGAGCTATTCAGAATCACTTTTGAGAATTCTCAAAAGTGATGTCAACAGAGTGATTCTGGATTCAAAGTGATTCAAAGAGTGAAGCTGGAGGAGGTGAGAGCGAAGCTTCTTCGTCCTTTTCGAATAAGTCCGAGGCTTCTCTGTTTTTTCTTCCGAGTGAGTCACAGAGGAGGTAAGTGCCCCGTCACCAGCCTGTGCGTGTGCACAACCCAGAACCACCCTCCACCTGCACATCATTTATTCCACTTTACTGCACTGAGCAGCGTTCCTCGCTCGCTCTCTCTGCATGCTTCACCACCCAGTACCACCCTCCACCCGCTCATCAGCTCCCTTTCTTCTCTGCCATACCTGCTCTCCTGCGCTCCACGTTCTTCCTCCCCCCCCCCCACCCCCCCACCCTCCTTCCCCTCGCGCCCTGCGTGTGCCCTGTCTACGCGTGTGATGTGCTATCCCCTGCAGGTGCAATTCAAAGATCCCCGCCTCATGGATAACTCGTACTGGGCCAAGGTGAGAGGCTGGGGCATGCGTGTTGGGGCATGCGTGTTGGGGCATGCGTGTTGGGGCATGCGTGTTTGAATATGAAGGGATATGGCATGTGTGTTGGCTCAGGTGCAATTCAAGGACCCTCAGCTCATGAATAACTCGTACTGGGCCAAGGTGGGTGTTATGGTTGTTGGGGCATGGAGGGACGGGCGGCTAAAGGTGGTGAGCGAGTGAAACGAGGGCGGCTGAATAGCCGTGGTGGTGCAATGAATTGAAGAACCCCCGGCTCATGGATAACTCGTACTGGACCAAGGTGATAGCTCGTTCTTGTATGTGCCTAATCCCTCCCATATGCCACGTGTCCCTCCCATATGCCACATGTCCCTCCCATATGCCACGTGTCCCTCCCATATGCCACATGTCCCTCCCATATGCCACGTGTCCCTCCCATATGCCACGTGTCCCTCCCATATGCCACATGTCCCTCCCATATGCCACGTGTCCCTCCCATATGCCACGTGTCCCTCCCATATGCCACATGTCCCTCCCATATGCCACGTGTCCCTCCCATATGCCACATGTCCCTCCCATATGCCACATGTCCCTCCCATATGCCACGTGTCCCTCCCATATGCCACATGTCCCTCCCATATGCCACATGTCCCTCCCATATGCCACGTGTCCCTCCCATATGCCACATGTCCCTCCCATATGCCACATGTCCCTCCCATATGCCACGTGTCCCTCCCATATGCCACATGTCCCTCCCATATGCCACATGTCCCTCCCATATGCCACGTGTCCCTCCCATATGCCACATGTCCCTCCCATATGCCACGTGTCCCTCCCATATGCCACGTGTCCCTCCCATATGCCACGTGTCCCTCCCATATGCCACGTGTCCCTCCCATATGCCACGTGTCCCTCCCATATGCCACATGTCCCTCCCATATGCCACGTGTCCCTCCCATATGCCACGTGTCCCTCCCATATGCCACGTGTCCCTCCCATATGCCACGTGTCCCTCCCATATGCCACGTGTCCCTCCCATATGCCACGTGTCCCTCCCATATGCCACGTGTCCCTCCCATATGCCACATGTCCCTCCCATATGCCACGTGTCCCTCCCATATGCCACGTGTCCCTCCCATATGCCACGTGTCCCTCCCATATGCCACGTGTCCCTCCCATATGCCACATGTCCCTCCCATATGCCACGTGTCCCTCCCATATGCCACATGTCCCTCCCATATGCCACATGTCCCTCCCATATGCCACGTGTCCCTCCCATATGCCACGTGTCCCTCCCATATGCCACATGTCCCTCCCATATGCCACGTGTCCCTCCCATATGCCACGTGTCCCTCCCATATGCCACGTGTCCCTCCCATATGCCACATGTCCCTCCCATATGCCACATGTCCCTCCCATATGCCACATGTCCCTCCCATATGCCACGTGTCCCTCCCATATGCCACGTGTCCCTCCCATATGCCACGTGTCCCTCCCATATGCCACATGTCCCTCCCATATGCCACGTGTCCCTCCCATATGCCACATGTCCCTCCCATATGCCACATGTCCCTCCCATATGCCACGTGTCCCTCCCATATGCCACATGTCCCTCCCATATGCCACATGTCCCTCCCATATGCCACGTGTCCCTCCCATATGCCACATGTCCCTCCCATATGCCACGTGTCCCTCCCATATGCCACATGTCCCTCCCATATGCCACGTGTCCCTCCCATATGCCACGTGTCCCTCCCATATGCCACATGTCCCTCCCATATGCCACGTGTCCCTCCCATATGCCACGTGTCCCTCCCATATGCCACGTGTCCCTCCCATATGCCACGTGTCCCTCCCATATGCCACATGTCCCTCCCATATGCCACGTGTCCCTCCCATATGCCACGTGTCCCTCCCATATGCCACATGTCCCTCCCATATGCCACATGTCCCTCCCATATGCCACGTGTCCCTCCCATATGCCACATGTCCCTCCCATATGCCACATGTCCCTCCCATATGCCACGTGTCCCTCCCATATGCCACGTGTCCCTCCCATATGCCACATGTCCCTCCCATATGCCACGTGTCCCTCCCATATGCCACGTGTCCCTCCCATATGCCACGTGTCCCTCCCATATGCCACATGTCCCTCCCATATGCCACATGTCCCTCCCATATGCCACGTGTCCCTCCCATATGCCACGTGTCCCTCCCATATGCCACATGTCCCTCCCATATGCCACGTGTCCCTCCCATATGCCACGTGTCCCTCCCATATGCCACGTGTCCCTCCCATATGCCACATGTCCCTCCCATATGCCACGTGTCCCTCCCATATGCCACGTGTCCCTCCCATATGCCACATGTCCCTCCCATATGCCACGTGTCCCTCCCATATGCCACATGTCCCTCCCATATGCCACGTGTCCCTCCCATATGCCACGTGTCCCTCCCATATGCCACATGTCCCTCCCATATGCCACATGTCCCTCCCATATGCCACGTGTCCCTCCCATATGCCACGTGTCCCTCCCATATGCCACATGTCCCTCCCATATGCCACGTGTCCCTCCCATATGCCACGTGTCCCTCCCATATGCCACATGTCCCTCCCATATGCCACATGTCCCTCCCATATGCCACGTGTCCCTCCCATATGCCACGTGTCCCTCCCATATGCCACATGTCCCTCCCATATGCCACATGTCCCTCCCATATGCCACGTGTCCCTCCCATATGCCACGTGTCCCTCCCATATGCCACGTGTCCCTCCCATATGCCACGTGTCCCTCCCATATGCCACATGTCCCTCCCATATGCCACGTGTCCCTCCCATATGCCACGTGTCCCTCCCATATGCCACGTGTCCCTCCCATATGCCACATGTCCCTCCCATATGCCACATGTCCCTCCCATATGCCACATGTCCCTCCCATATGCCACGTGTCCCTCCCATATGCCACGTGTCCCTCCCATATGCCACGTGTCCCTCCCATATGCCACGTGTCCCTCCCATATGCCACATGTCCCTCCCATATGCCACGTGTCCCTCCCATATGCCACGTGTCCCTCCCATATGCCACATGTCCCTCCCATATGCCACGTGTCCCTCCCATATGCCACGTGTCCCTCCCATATGCCACATGTCCCTCCCATATGCCACGTGTCCCTCCCATATGCCACGTGTCCCTCCCATATGCCACATGTCCCTCCCATATGCCACGTGTCCCTCCCATATGCCACATGTCCCTCCCATATGCCACGTGTCCCTCCCATATGCCACGTGTCCCTCCCATATGCCACGTGTCCCTCCCATATGCCACATGTCCCTCCCATATGCCACGTGTCCCTCCCATATGCCACGTGTCCCTCCCATATGCCACGTGTCCCTCCCATATGCCACATGTCCCTCCCATATGCCACATGTCCCTCCCATATGCCACATGTCCCTCCCATATGCCACGTGTCCCTCCCATATGCCACGTGTCCCTCCCATATGCCACATGTCCCTCCCATATGCCACGTGTCCCTCCCATATGCCACATGTCCCTCCCATATGCCACGTGTCCCTCCCATATGCCACATGTCCCTCCCATATGCCACATGTCCCTCCCATATGCCACATGTCCCTCCCATATGCCACGTGTCCCTCCCATATGCCACATGTCCCTCCCATATGCCACGTGTCCCTCCCATATGCCACATGTCCCTCCCATATGCCACGTGTCCCTCCCATATGCCACGTGTCCCTCCCATATGCCACATGTCCCTCCCATATGCCACGTGTCCCTCCCATATGCCACGTGTCCCTCCCATATGCCACGTGTCCCTCCCATATGCCACGTGTCCCTCCCATATGCCACGTGTCCCTCCCATATGCCACATGTCCCTCCCATATGCCACGTGTCCCTCCCATATGCCACGTGTCCCTCCCATATGCCACGTGTCCCTCCCATATGCCACGTGTCCCTCCCATATGCCACGTGTCCCTCCCATATGCCACGTGTCCCTCCCATATGCCACGTGTCCCTCCCATATGCCACATGTCCCTCCCATATGCCACGTGTCCCTCCCATATGCCACGTGTCCCTCCCATATGCCACGTGTCCCTCCCATATGCCACGTGTCCCTCCCATATGCCACATGTCCCTCCCATATGCCACGTGTCCCTCCCATATGCCACATGTCCCTCCCATATGCCACATGTCCCTCCCATATGCCACGTGTCCCTCCCATATGCCACGTGTCCCTCCCATATGCCACATGTCCCTCCCATATGCCACGTGTCCCTCCCATATGCCACGTGTCCCTCCCATATGCCACGTGTCCCTCCCATATGCCACATGTCCCTCCCATATGCCACATGTCCCTCCCATATGCCACGTGTCCCTCCCATATGCCACGTGTCCCTCCCATATGCCACGTGTCCCTCCCATATGCCACATGTCCCTCCCATATGCCACGTGTCCCTCCCATATGCCACATGTCCCTCCCATATGCCACATGTCCCCTCCCATATGCCACGTGTCCCTCCCATATGCCACATGTCCCTCCCATATGCCACATGTCCCTCCCATATGCCACGTGTCCCTCCCATATGCCACATGTCCCTCCCATATGCCACGTGTCCCTCCCATATGCCACATGTCCCTCCCATATGCCACGTGTCCCTCCCATATGCCACATGTCCCTCCCATATGCCACATGTCCCTCCCATATGCCACGTGTCCCTCCCATATGCCACATGTCCCTCCCATATGCCACATGTCCCTCCCATATGCCACGTGTCCCTCCCATATGCCACATGTCCCTCCCATATGCCACATGTCCCTCCCATATGCCACGTGTCCCTCCCATATGCCACATGTCCCTCCCATATGCCACGTGTCCCTCCCATATGCCACATGTCCCTCCCATATGCCACGTGTCCCTCCCATATGCCACGTGTCCCTCCCATATGCCACATGTCCCTCCCATATGCCACGTGTCCCTCCCATATGCCACGTGTCCCTCCCATATGCCACGTGTCCCTCCCATATGCCACGTGTCCCTCCCATATGCCACATGTCCCTCCCATATGCCACGTGTCCCTCCCATATGCCACGTGTCCCTCCCATATGCCACATGTCCCTCCCATATGCCACATGTCCCTCCCATATGCCACGTGTCCCTCCCATATGCCACATGTCCCTCCCATATGCCACATGTCCCTCCCATATGCCACGTGTCCCTCCCATATGCCACGTGTCCCTCCCATATGCCACATGTCCCTCCCATATGCCACGTGTCCCTCCCATATGCCACGTGTCCCTCCCATATGCCACGTGTCCCTCCCATATGCCACATGTCCCTCCCATATGCCACATGTCCCTCCCATATGCCACGTGTCCCTCCCATATGCCACGTGTCCCTCCCATATGCCACATGTCCCTCCCATATGCCACGTGTCCCTCCCATATGCCACGTGTCCCTCCCATATGCCACGTGTCCCTCCCATATGCCACATGTCCCTCCCATATGCCACGTGTCCCTCCCATATGCCACGTGTCCCTCCCATATGCCACATGTCCCTCCCATATGCCACGTGTCCCTCCCATATGCCACATGTCCCTCCCATATGCCACGTGTCCCTCCCATATGCCACGTGTCCCTCCCATATGCCACATGTCCCTCCCATATGCCACATGTCCCTCCCATATGCCACGTGTCCCTCCCATATGCCACGTGTCCCTCCCATATGCCACATGTCCCTCCCATATGCCACGTGTCCCTCCCATATGCCACGTGTCCCTCCCATATGCCACATGTCCCTCCCATATGCCACATGTCCCTCCCATATGCCACGTGTCCCTCCCATATGCCACGTGTCCCTCCCATATGCCACATGTCCCTCCCATATGCCACGTGTCCCTCCCATATGCCACATGTCCCTCCCATATGCCACATGTCCCTCCCATATGCCACGTGTCCCTCCCATATGCCACGTGTCCCTCCCATATGCCACGTGTCCCTCCCATATGCCACGTGTCCCTCCCATATGCCACATGTCCCTCCCATATGCCACGTGTCCCTCCCATATGCCACGTGTCCCTCCCATATGCCACGTGTCCCTCCCATATGCCACATGTCCCTCCCATATGCCACATGTCCCTCCCGTATGCCACATGTCCCTCCCATATGCCACGTGTCCCTCCCATATGCCACGTGTCCCTCCCATATGCCACATGTCCCTCCCATATGCCACGTGTCCCTCCCATATGCCACATGTCCCTCCCATATGCCACGTGTCCCTCCCATATGCCACGTGTCCCTCCCATATGCCACATGTCCCTCCCATATGCCACGTGTCCCTCCCATATGCCACATGTCCCTCCCATATGCCACATGTCCCTCCCATATGCCACGTGTCCCTCCCATATGCCACATGTCCCTCCCATATGCCACATGTCCCTCCCATATGCCACATGTCCCTCCCATATGCCACGTGTCCCTCCCATATGCCACATGTCCCTCCCATATGCCACGTGTCCCTCCCATATGCCACATGTCCCTCCCATATGCCACGTGTCCCTCCCATATGCCACGTGTCCCTCCCATATGCCACGTGTCCCTCCCATATGCCACATGTCCCTCCCATATGCCACGTGTCCCTCCCATATGCCACGTGTCCCTCCCATATGCCACATGTCCCTCCCATATGCCACGTGTCCCTCCCATATGCCACATGTCCCTCCCATATGCCACGTGTCCCTCCCATATGCCACATGTCCCTCCCATATGCCACATGTCCCTCCCATATGCCACATGTCCCTCCCATATGCCACGTGTCCCTCCCATATGCCACATGTCCCTCCCATATGCCACGTGTCCCTCCCATATGCCACATGTCCCTCCCATATGCCACGTGTCCCTCCCATATGCCACATGTCCCTCCCATATGCCACATGTCCCTCCCATATGCCACGTGTCCCTCCCATATGCCACATGTCCCTCCCATATGCCACATGTCCCTCCCATATGCCACGTGTCCCTCCCATATGCCACGTGTCCCTCCCATATGCCACATGTCCCTCCCATATGCCACATGTCCCTCCCATATGCCACATGTCCCTCCCATATGCCACGTGTCCCTCCCATATGCCACATGTCCCTCCCATATGCCACGTGTCCCTCCCATATGCCACATGTCCCTCCCATATGCCACGTGTCCCTCCCATATGCCACATGTCCCTCCCATATGCCACGTGTCCCTCCCATATGCCACGTGTCCCTCCCATATGCCACATGTCCCTCCCATATGCCACATGTCCCTCCCATATGCCACGTGTCCCTCCCATATGCCACGTGTCCCTCCCATATGCCACATGTCCCTCCCATATGCCACGTGTCCCTCCCATATGCCACATGTCCCTCCCATATGCCACATGTCCCTCCCATATGCCACGTGTCCCTCCCATATGCCACGTGTCCCTCCCATATGCCACATGTCCCTCCCATATGCCACGTGTCCCTCCCATATGCCACGTGTCCCTCCCATATGCCACATGTCCCTCCCATATGCCACGTGTCCCTCCCATATGCCACATGTCCCTCCCATATGCCACGTGTCCCTCCCATATGCCACATGTCCCTCCCATATGCCACGTGTCCCTCCCATATGCCACGTGTCCCTCCCATATGCCACATGTCCCTCCCATATGCCACGTGTCCCTCCCATATGCCACATGTCCCTCCCATATGCCACGTGTCCCTCCCATATGCCACATGTCCCTCCCATATGCCACATGTCCCTCCCATATGCCACATGTCCCTCCCATATGCCACGTGTCCCTCCCATATGCCACATGTCCCTCCCATATGCCACATGTCCCTCCCATATGCCACATGTCCCTCCCATATGCCACGTGTCCCTCCCATATGCCACATGTCCCTCCCATATGCCACGTGTCCCTCCCATATGCCACATGTCCCTCCCATATGCCACGTGTCCCTCCCATATGCCACGTGTCCCTCCCATATGCCACATGTCCCTCCCATATGCCACATGTCCCTCCCATATGCCACGTGTCCCTCCCATATGCCACATGTCCCTCCCATATGCCACGTGTCCCTCCCATATGCCACATGTCCCTCCCATATGCCACGTGTCCCTCCCATATGCCACGTGTCCCTCCCATATGCCACATGTCCCTCCCATATGCCACGTGTCCCTCCCATATGCCACGTGTCCCTCCCATATGCCACATGTCCCTCCCATATGCCACGTGTCCCTCCCATATGCCACATGTCCCTCCCATATGCCACATGTCCCTCCCATATGCCACGTGTCCCTCCCATATGCCACATGTCCCTCCCATATGCCACATGTCCCTCCCATATGCCACATGTCCCTCCCATATGCCACGTGTCCCTCCCATATGCCACATGTCCCTCCCATATGCCACATGTCCCTCCCATATGCCACGTGTCCCTCCCATATGCCACGTGTCCCTCCCATATGCCACATGTCCCTCCCATATGCCACGTGTCCCTCCCATATGCCACATGTCCCTCCCATATGCCACGTGTCCCTCCCATATGCCACATGTCCCTCCCATATGCCACGTGTCCCTCCCATATGCCACGTGTCCCTCCCATATGCCACATGTCCCTCCCATATGCCACGTGTCCCTCCCATATGCCACATGTCCCTCCCATATGCCACATGTCCCTCCCATATGCCACATGTCCCTCCCATATGCCACGTGTCCCTCCCATATGCCACATGTCCCTCCCATATGCCACATGTCCCTCCCATATGCCACATGTCCCTCCCATATGCCACGTGTCCCTCCCATATGCCACATGTCCCTCCCATATGCCACGTGTCCCTCCCATATGCCACGTGTCCCTCCCATATGCCACATGTCCCTCCCATATGCCACATGTCCCTCCCATATGCCACATGTCCCTCCCATATGCCACATGTCCCTCCCATATGCCACATGTCCCTCCCATATGCCACGTGTCCCTCCCATATGCCACATGTCCCTCCCATATGCCACGTGTCCCTCCCATATGCCACGTGTCCCTCCCATATGCCACATGTCCCTCCCATATGCCACGTGTCCCTCCCATATGCCACATGTCCCTCCCATATGCCACATGTCCCTCCCATATGCCACATGTCCCTCCCATATGCCACGTGTCCCTCCCATATGCCACATGTCCCTCCCATATGCCACGTGTCCCTCCCATATGCCACATGTCCCTCCCATATGCCACGTGTCCCTCCCATATGCCACATGTCCCTCCCATATGCCACATGTCCCTCCCATATGCCACATGTCCCTCCCATATGCCACATGTCCCATGCACGTCCCATATGCCACGTGTCCCTCCCATATGCCACATGTCCCTCCCATATGCCACATGTCCCTCCCATATGCCACGTGTCCCTCCCATATGCCACGTGTCCCTCCCATATGCCACATGTCCCTCCCATATGCCACGTGTCCCTCCCATATGCCACATGTCCCTCCCATATGCCACGTGTCCCTCCCATATGCCACATGTCCCTCCCATATGCCACGTGTCCCTCCCATATGCCACGTGTCCCTCCCATATGCCACATGTCCCTCCCATATGCCACGTGTCCCTCCCATATGCCACATGTCCCTCCCATATGCCACATGTCCCTCCCATATGCCACATGTCCCTCCCATATGCCACGTGTCCCTCCCATATGCCACGTGTCCCTCCCATATGCCACATGTCCCTCCCATATGCCACGTGTCCCTCCCATATGCCACATGTCCCTCCCATATGCCACATGTCCCTCCCATATGCCACATGTCCCTCCCATATGCCACATGTCCCTCCCATATGCCACGTGTCCCTCCCATATGCCACGTGTCCCTCCCATATGCCACATGTCCCTCCCATATGCCACATGTCCCTCCCATATGCCACATGTCCCTCCCATATGCCACGTGTCCCTCCCATATGCCACGTGTCCCTCCCATATGCCACATGTCCCTCCCATATGCCACGTGTCCCTCCCATATGCCACGTGTCCCTCCCATATGCCACGTGTCCCTCCCATATGCCACATGTCCCTCCCATATGCCACGTGTCCCTCCCATATGCCACATGTCCCTCCCATATGCCACATGTCCCTCCCATATGCCACATGTCCCTCCCATATGCCACATGTCCCTCCCATATGCCACGTGTCCCTCCCATATGCCACGTGTCCCTCCCATATGCCACGTGTCCCTCCCATATGCCACATGTCCCTCCCATATGCCACGTGTCCCTCCCATATGCCACGTGTCCCTCCCATATGCCACATGTCCCTCCCATATGCCACATGTCCCTCCCATATGCCACGTGTCCCTCCCATATGCCACATGTCCCTCCCATATGCCACGTGTCCCTCCCATATGCCACATGTCCCTCCCATATGCCACGTGTCCCTCCCATATGCCACGTGTCCCTCCCATATGCCACATGTCCCTCCCATATGCCACGTGTCCCTCCCATATGCCACATGTCCCTCCCATATGCCACATGTCCCTCCCATATGCCACATGTCCCTCCCATATGCCACGTGTCCCTCCCATATGCCACGTGTCCCTCCCATATGCCACATGTCCCTCCCATATGCCACGTGTCCCTCCCATATGCCACATGTCCCTCCCATATGCCACATGTCCCTCCCATATGCCACATGTCCCTCCCATATGCCACGTGTCCCTCCCATATGCCACATGTCCCTCCCATATGCCACGTGTCCCTCCCATATGCCACATGTCCCTCCCATATGCCACATGTCCCTCCCATATGCCACATGTCCCTCCCATATGCCACATGTCCCTCCCATATGCCACATGTCCCTCCCATATGCCACGTGTCCCTCCCATATGCCACGTGTCCCTCCCATATGCCACATGTCCCTCCCATATGCCACATGTCCCTCCCATATGCCACATGTCCCTCCCATATGCCACGTGTCCCTCCCATATGCCACGTGTCCCTCCCATATGCCACGTGTCCTGCTGTTTTCATTCCCCGCTTTTCTCATCCGCGTTTGCTGCCTCACGTCCATCATGCCCATGCCATGTGTCCCTCCCATGCCACGTGTGCTTGTGCCAAGCAGAGCGGGGCGGGAAGTGGATGGGATGCCAAGGCCCACGAGGTGCTGGGTCAAGTCAGGGGCAGGTGAGAACAGCAGAGACATGGCAGTGGCGGGTGAGAACAACAGAGACATGGCAGGGGCGGGTGAGAACAACAGAGACATGGCAGGGGCGGGTGAGAACAACAGAGACATGGCAGGGGCGGGTGAGAACAACAGAGACATGGCAGGGGCAAGTGATAACATCATAATGTATACACAATGTAGTCTTGTGTAATTGTGCTGTTGTCGTGTGACGCTGTGCTGTCGCTTGTCTTGTTTTGTCCAACACACGAAATGAATGCTTGTTTCTTGTTCTTGGTGTTCCCATGGCACCTGTAACACGCGGTTACCACAGGGGGTTCCGGCATGAGAAGACAAAGAAGAAGAGGGGCAGCTACAGGGGCGGCATCATCGACCAGGAGAGCCACTCCATCAAGTTTGCCGATTCCGACGACGAGTAATCGCTGCATGTCATGTGCCTCAGAGCATTAGAGGCGCCTCAAAAGTCCTACAGGGGCGGGATCATCGACCAGGAGAGCCACTAAATCAAGTTTGCTGATTCCAACGACGAGTGATTCCTGCATGTCATGTGCCGTGGAGCATATTTGATCCGAGATGACGGGTATTGCAGTAGGGATGGGTGGAAAACTGTGACTAATACGGTAAGTTTGCTCGTTTGGGCTAGCGTTCGTGTGTCAAATTGTCTAGCATTATTGGTTGGATGACTAAAGATGAACGCAGGGTATGATTCACCTTGCAAGTGATTAGCTTAATGCTGTCTCACTAAAATGCTTTACATTATTTTTTGTGGGATGAGAACTGGTGCTCAAATCTGCTGTCAAGACAGGTGTTGATGGTAGTGCTGGAAACAATAACAACTCTTTAGCGCTCCATTGTATAACGAAACATTATGTCCCGCCCTAGAAAATCATTATGTGAAGGCCTGAGGTGAAAATAATGCGGAGCCTGTATCATGCGGAAAATGCTGGGTGTTGTGGGACGTCTACTGCCAGCACACCTGCCACGTCATTCCCAGGGCCTTGGCCTCGCAGCGCAGCACACTGCAAATGGGAAAGCGGACAAACTCCCAACAACCTGACTGTTGCTTGGGAGGATCATCCATATGCGACAGTTACTACATTCGAGAATTGTCTTTCGTAGCTTGTCGTTGAATTCAGCTTCCAAATCGCATTGAATGGTAACCAGTTGAGACAAGAGCGGAGGGAGCAAGGGAGTTGGGTACGAGGTGTTCTCTAATAGAGCGCGTACGAAATTGTGAATTGCTTAACGTTTCAGTTTCAGCTACCATTTCATTTCTGGGTTTTCCGGCAGCAATCCATGAAATTTGAATGCCATACTCAGAAAAGGAGAAGAGCGCAGCAGCATATTTTTTTTCCGTGACAACCTCCAGTTGTCAATTCCTACAATTCGTCACACCTTGAATGCGACCCACTTCGGAATGTGCTGCAGTTTTTAGGCCTGGATAAGTCCTCGTCATTGCCGATGGGCTCACTGATGGGGCACGGATAAGTGCTAGTCATCATGGATAAAGTGTTCATTTCACTCCTGTAACCAGCCAGCTCGGTGAGTTGTTTTACGTGGACTTCTGTATTTGAAAACGGTTAGGTTGGGTGTTGAGCGAAAGCGATATATCGCATGAGCTGAGTGGAAGGACATTCCGTAAGTAAAAACGTACGAACCTACTTATCTAGGACGTTCTGCTTGGGCTTCCCCTTGCGGAAGTCATAGACGATTATTAGCTAGCTTCAAACATCCTCCTGGGTGGTCTCAGTGCATGTCATGATCGTAAGTCAGGGTATCGCTGTGAGTAGTATTCGTATGTAGTGTCAAAGAGCGCGTGCGCTAACTCTTTTAAATTGGAGACTCTGGGCCTCGTCGCGTTATTGGCATACTATTTATCCGTGAGCTAACTTCGACTATAGCCATTACGTTGACAAGGTGTGACAATGCAATGTCGCTATCAGATTCCTTCGCAAGGTGACGTAGTCAGCAACCTCGTAACATTTTGCATTCCGATAGCCATGGTGGCGAACCGATTGGCAACAGCTCAGCTGTATTCCAGCCTCGTTTACAGTGACGTTTAAAATAGACTTAGCGAGTTACACTGTTACATCTAATTGTCATAATGTCGAAGCGAGTCGTAGCAGTACCGCGGTATTCTAGCCTCGACTCGGGGGACTTCCGCCGAACCCGCTCCCAGGGGGCTCCGCCAGCCGTGGACTCGCGGAACTGTTCCGCGGATACGCGCACGTCGTCCGCCGAGATGCGCAACCCTTCCGCAGATATGCGCGGCTCTCCCGCCTATATGAAGGGACAAGGCGGAACCAATCAGTGTTATTCCCGGGCACAGAATCAAGGTCAGGGCCAGGGACCAATGAGAATGAACCGATCGCGGAGCCACCAATCAAGTTCCGACGACTACCCGCAATTCTCGGCAGCAGAACTGGCAGAAATTGAGCACGAGATCGCTAGGTCGACCGTTAAAGTCGTCGCCTGGTTTCGCCGATCCGAGTGCGACGGTGCTGACGTGTACTTTCTCCCTCCCCCCGGCGCAACCCCATTTAACAGCGTTGGTGGTTTAGACCCTTCATTAGTCAAGCCTGCCACGTCAGCATTCCCAGGATCGTGTAGCGCAGGGAGCGGCGCAGCGACCAAGGGATTGCCGCCACGTTGGACAGAACATGCGGCTGAAAAGAGTTCAGGATATGGGAGAAACCCGAATTCCCACTCGCAGGATTGGGGGAGCAGCAAACCCCCTCCTCCTCTAGACTCTAAAAAGGCCACCCCGGGTAAGAAAGCTAAGGAAAAGGGCCGGGTAGAGAGCGGGGCTAGCGGGAAAGGCGGGAAGGCGGGGGGAGGGGGGCGAGGCGTGGAGAAGGCGAAAGCGTTGCTAGAGACGTCTGTAGAGCGGCGGCTGGTGCGCTCTAAGAGCGCTGTGGGGAAGCCGCAGCAGGCGGGGAAGGGGGGCGCGGGGGGAGGCGGAGTGGGGGGGCAGAGCCCCGGGGGTGGCGGAGCAGGGGGAGCGTCGGGGGAGGGGGGAGCAGGAGCGGGAGGGGGAGGGGGGAAGGGAAAGAAGCGTGAGGAGGAGGGTGAGGGGCTAGGGTTGCGGCGGTCTCACTCTGAGGACCGGAGGGGGTTGCATGTGGGGGAGGGTGTATATGCCAAGGCGCTGAGGCTGCTGCCTAAGGGACTGGGCTTTGGGCGAGATAGCACTGTAACGAGTAGCGGGGATGGGGCTAAGACGCCAGGGAAAAAGAAGCAGCAGGCGCAACAGCAGGCGCAGCAGCAGCAGCTGGAGCAACAGCAGCTGGTGCAGCCGCGGAATGAGGAGTGGAGAAGAGGCAGCAGGGACGAAGTGGATGAGGAGGAGAGGGGAGGGAGAGGAGAGGAGGGTGAGAAGGGTATGGTAGGAGAAGAGGAGGAGGCGAGTGAGGATGGGGGTTGGCGGAATGAAGGGGGGGAGCAGGGGCAGGAGAGGGGGAGAGTGCAGGCACGCGGAGGGGAGGAAGATGAGGTTGGGGAGGAGGAAAGAGCGCTCTATGGGGAGGAGTTGGACGAGAGGAGAGAGGAGGTAGGAGAGGAGGAAGGAGAGGAGGAGGAGGGTTACCGAAGGAAGGATGAGAGTAAGGGGAGGAGAGAGAGGGAATACGGTGGTGAGGGAGGGGAGGAGGAGGAGGAGGAGGAGGAGGAGGAGGAGGAGGAGGAGGAGGAGGAGGAGGAGGAGGAGGAGGGGGACAAGGAATGGGGAGAGGAGGGGGACGGAGAGGGGGGGAGTGATGGAGGAGAGAGGGACGACAGAGGGGAAGCAGCTTCAGCTTTTGCCAAGGGGAGCAGAGGATTCGGTGGGGCCAGTCACGCGGCGACAGCTGGCAACGATGACCTTTATGGTGATTTTGACGATGACGATGATTACGGTGCGGAATCTCCTTTCAGGTCGCCTTATAACGAGGATTTTCGTAGCAGGATGGCAGGGCGCGATGGGAGCTCTGCAGAGCGTGATTCGAGATCGGATGGGGGTTGGGATGAGTATGGGGATGAGTATGGGGAGGAGGAGGGGAGAGAGGGGAGGGACGGGAGGGACGAGAGGGGAGGGAGGGAAGGGAGGGAGGGGATGGAGGGACAGATAGGGAAGGATGAGAGGGAGGAGGAGGAGCAGGAGGAGCAGGAGGAGGAGGAGGAGGATGTTTTTCCAGTAGCCACACCCCCTGCTCTTGCAAGAAATTCGACTAAGGAAAAGCAGAGGCCGGTCCAACGATTGCAGAAGCAGGAGGAGGAGGAGGATGAGGAGGAGGTGGAGGAGGTGGAGAAAGAGAGAGATTTATGGGAGGAGGAAGAGGAGAAGGGGAATAAGGAAAGGGATTTATGGGAGGAGGACGAGGGCATGGGGGATGAGGAAAGAGATGGGTGGCAGGAGCAGCCAACGGAGAAGCAGCAGAAGAGGCACGGGCAGCAGCAGCAGCAGCAGCAGCAGCAGGTAAAGTTGGGGGAGGAAGAGGATGAGAAAGAAAGAAGATTATGGGAGGAGGAGGAGGAGAAGGAGGATGAGGAAAGGAATTTATGGGAGGAGCAGCAAGAGAAGGATAAGTGGGGTCGGCAAGAAAGGGACGAGTGGGGGCAACAGAGAGAGAGAGAGCAAGGGTTAGGGCAAGGGAAGCAGCAAGAACAGCGAAGGCAGCAGCACCAGGCGCAAGAAGAGGGGCATCAAGATGGCGGTTACAGGAAGAATGGGTTTAGGGCAGCAGACAATGGGGGGTATAACGAGGGCGATTGCTACAATGACTCTAACAACCATGCTTATAACGAGGACGACAGTTTCGATGGCGGCAAGAGCTTTGATAGAACCGAGTCTTACAATCAGAAGGAGGGTTACAATAGAAACAGGGATTATAATGGAGACGAAGTGTACAGTACTGAGGATTTGGGGAGAATGCGAAGAGGAGATGAGAGAGAAGGGGAGGGAGAAGAGGAGGATGAGGATCACGATTTGGATGATGATAATGATGACGACGATGATGACGAGGATGATTCTGATGATGATGATGTTGCGATAGCTGTTGCTGCAGATGCCATAGCCCCTGATGTGGATGGGCAGGAGCAAGGGGGAAGGAGACGAGAGGCTTATTCACGCGCACAGGGGTTTATGGAGCAAGGAGGAGAGGAGATAGGCGAGAGGGCGTGGGAGGAGGAAGAGGAGGAGGAAAGGCATTCTTGGGTGGGTGGGCAGGAGGAGGGAGGGATGGATGGAGCAGGAGGGGTGAGTGGTGCTTTCAGAAAGTTAGGTGGTGGTGGGATGGTGCAGGATGGGGAGGAGAAGGTGAAGGGGAAGGGCAAGAAGGGGAAAGTCAAGGGTGAGAAGGTTAAGAAGGTAAAGAAGAAAGTAAAGGAGGAGAAGGACAAGGAGGGAAAGGAAGGGAAGGAAGGGAAGGAGGGCAAGGGGAAGAAAGTAGTAAAGGTGAAAAAGCAGGTGAAGGAGAAGGAGGGGAAGGAGAAGGAAGGGAAAGAGAAGGAAGGGAAGGAAAAGGAGGGGAAGGTTGAGAAGGTGAAGAAGATTAAGAAGAAGCTGCAACTGCAGCAGCCTTTGCAGCAGGAACGGGACGACAGGGAAATTTTCGACCGTCAGAGGGAGCAGTACAAGCGATCTCAGTCGTTAGATCACGGCAAGCATGCCGCCCAGCTGGCATCAGCTTCAGAACCTGCCCTGCCACACAATCTGAGCTTCGTGTCGCCGCCGCATCATCATGCGAATCAAATCTCCACCCCGCACCGTGTGTCGCCGCCCAGTAACATCTGCATGCCGCCCCACCATGTGTCGCCGCCGGCCGATCGCGTCTTCCCGCCGCCCAATCACGTCTCCCCGCCCCATTATGCCGCCATGCAACAACATGCATCGCCGGCCAATCACATACCTCCAGCATACTACACGGCCCCATCGCCACGTCATCACGGCATGGGGCAAGGCATGGGGCAAGGCACAGGTTATGGCATGGAGCATGGGGTCGAAATGATGGCAGCAACAGGCAATCATGGCAGGATGGGGAGCGATATGAGCCAAGGCATGGGGCAAGGCATGGGCTATGGCATGGAGCATGGGGTTGGGATGGTGGCAGCAACAGCGCATCCGCAACATGGCCGGATGGGGAGCGATATGAGCCATGGCATGGGACATGAGCAGGAATCCCATACTCCCTATGGGGTAGGTATGATGGCAGCAGCAGGGCATCATGGCAGAATGGGGAGTGACATGAGCCACGGCATGGGGCACGAGCAGCAGGAATGCCAGGCTTCGTATGAGCCACCTCAGAAAGCGTTCGGGGCGCAACGAGCGGCTTTCGAGGCGCCTCCGAAGCAGGAGTGGGATTCGGGGCGTGGCGTGGGGAGGCATGGGGAGGAGCAGATGCAGCAGATGGGGGTTGGGATGGGTGAGGAGGAGAGAAGCAGTGGTGGTGATGGAAGGGCGGCGGACAGGTGGCGGAACGTGATTGGCCGGCCGTTGGAGCGAGTGGATGAGAGATATGAGATGGTGGGGGAGGTGCTGGGGAGGGGGTACTTTGGTGATGTGGTAGTGTGTCGGGAGCGGCACACAGGAGAGTACATGGCGTGTAAAGTGATCAAGAAAGCAAACATCATGGTGAGTTGGTGGGGAAGGTTGTATGAGGAGGGAATCAATGCGTGCAAAGCGATTAAGAAGGCAAACATCATGGTGTGAAGATTATTGTCATAAGGCTGTCATCTATCACAATCTTTTTCTTTTTCTATTTTGCCTGTTCCTTCGCGCTTCTTCATCTCAATCTAAATTGCGCCCTGGAATGGTGTGTGCGTGCATGACATGGTGCATGGCGTGGCATGGTGCATGGCATGGGGAGTGGCATGTGTGATGTTATGGCACGGGGGGCATGGCATGTGTCACGGCATCGGCATGGCATGGCGTGGCATGGCATGGCATGTGTTTGGATGCATGGATGGATGGCGCCGTGGCACATCACATCAGAGCGAGGATGATGCAGAGGACGTGATGAACGAGGTGGCAGCGCTGGACACGGTGCGCGGGCACCCCCATATTGTGCAACTCGTGGAGACCATAGAGGACGAACAGGTGGGTGCTTTGGGTGAGGGTAGAGGAGGGGGAGATGGGTGCTGCTATGAGACAGTAGAGGACGTGATGAACGAGGTGGCGGTGCTGGACACAGTGCGAGGGCACCCCCACATCGTGCAGCTCGTGGAAACAAATTACAATAGAGGATGAACAGGTGGGTGACTGGGGTGAGGGTAGAGGAGGCGCAAATGGGTGCTGTAAGAGACAGTAGAGGATGAACAGGTGGGTGGGTGCTGGGTGAGAGTGTAGAGGAGGGGGAGATGGGCGCTGTGCTGGAAGACAATAGAAGACGTGATGAACGAGGTAGCGGCGCTGGACACGGTGCGCGGGTATCCCCATATTGTGCAGCTGGTGGAGACAATAGAGGACGAGCAGGTGGGTAAGGGGTGAGAGGTGAGTGGGTGGTACTAGTGATGAACGAGGTGGCACGCAGGAGTCGGTGCAAGGGCACCCTCATATTGTTCACTTTTGAGGCGCCTCAAAAGGAGTCGGTGCGAGGGCACCCTCATATTGTTCAACTCATGGAAAGAGTGGAGGACGAGCAGGTGGGTGCTACTAGGCAGGTGAATCGTGGTGGAGGTGGCAACATTAGACACGGTGCAAGGGTATCCCCATATTGTTAAACTGGTGGAGACAATAGAGGACGAGCAGGTGGGTAAGGGGTGAGAGGAGAGTGGGTGGTACTAGTGATGAACGAGGTGGCGGCATTAGACACGGTGGGAGGGCATCCTCATATTGTGCAACTCGTGGAGACGATAGAGGACGAGATGAGCAGGTGGGTGTCAGTCGTATCCCTCCTTCTTGTCTCCGTCCCTTGCATCCCACTCTTGAATCTGGCGCCCGCTATATGTTCCCTGTCATCCCCCCATCTCTCCCCCAACCCCACTCCCCCCAGGTTAGGTACCTCATCCTCCACCTCTGTGAGGGCGGCACACTGCAGCAAGCCATCCGGAACCAAGCGTTCTGGGGCGCTGTTAGACTTTGCCCCTGTTTGCATCTCCCCTTCAAATCCCTCCTCCCCCCGTCCTTCCCCTCACTTCAACCCCCAGGCCATCTACCTCATCCTCGATCTCCGTGAGGGCGGCACACTGCAGGAGGCCATCTAGAAGCAAGACTTTGGAGCTCTCAAATCTCCCTTCATATCCCCTCCCCTCCTCATCCATCCCATCCCATCACCCCCGTCCACCCATCTACACCATCCTCCATCTCTGTGAGGGAGGCACGCTGCAGCAGGCCGTCTGAAACCAAGGATTGTGGAGAGATGTTAGAAGGCGCAACCTCACCTATCCCCCCTTCTTACCCTCTGCTTCTATCCATCCCCCAGGCCATCTACCTCATCCTCGACCTCTGTGAGGGCGGCACACTGCAGCATGCCATCGGCAATCATGGCTTCTGGGGCATTGTTTGCTCCCTCTCAGATATTCTCCCCGTTGTCTCCCTCCCCATCTCTCTCCCCCTCTCCCAGGCCATCTACCTCATCCTCGACCTCTGTGAGGGCGGCACGCTGCAGCATGCCGTCCGGAACCAAGCGTTCTGGGGCGCTGTTAGACTTTGCCCCTGTTTGCATCTCCCCTTCAAATCCCTCCCCCCCCCGTCCTTCCCCTCACTTCAACCCCCAGGCCATCTACCTCATCCTCGACCTCTGTGAGGGCGGCACGCTGCAGCATGCCGTCCGGAACGAAGGCCCCTTGAACGAGCGGCGGGCGGCGGCGGTTTGTCAGGGAGTGGCGGCGGCGCTGCAGTGGTGCCACGGGTGTGGGGTGATGCACCGCGATGTGAAGCCGGATAATATTCTCCTCGTGCGGCGCGGGGATGATACCTACGTCAAACTCGCCGACTTTGGAATATCCCTCTTCTTCCAGCAAGGTGAGAACTGCTTGTATGGGAGTGGTGCAGGGGGCCACTGCAGGAGTGCCACGGGTGTGGGGTGATGCATCGCGATGTGAAGCCGGATAACATCCCCCTCGCGCCTCCCCTTATTCTCCCCCCTTCCTCCTCCCCTCCCCACATCCAGGCGTCTCCTGCAGGGAGACGGTGGGGTCAGCAGCCTTCATAGCACTGGAGATGCTGCAGCACGCCTACTCCCACACAGTCGACGTCTGGTCCCTCGGCTGCGTGCTCTTCTTCCCTCCCACCCAATCCAGCCCATCCCAGCCAACCCTGTCCACCGCTCCCCACCCCTCCTCCCTCCCTGCAAATCTCCAGGTGTGTCCTGCAGGGAGACAGTGGGTTCAGCCGCGTTTATAGCTCCAGAAATGCTGCAGCACTCCTACTCCCACACAGTCGACGTCTGGTCCCTCGGCTGTGTGCTCTTCTTCCTCCTCGCGGGGGTCGTGCCCTTCCGAGGCGCCTCCAAGGAGGAGACGTTCGAGCGAATCATGGAGTGCCACGTGGACAGGGCCTTGCGGTTACCGCCGTGGCCGAGAGTGTCTCCCGGAGCGAAGGACCTGGTGCGGCGGCTGCTGACAAGGGACCCGCGTGATAGAATCACCCTTGAAGAAGTTCTGTGTGAGTCTTTTAATCGTTCTGATACGTGTTTTCCCCAGTGCGAAGGACCTGGTGTGGCGGCTGTGACAAGGGACCAACGTGATAGAATCGCCGTTGAGGAGGTTCTATGTGAGTTAATGATGAAGCATGGGGCTCTGTGGGAGTGTACGTGAGTGTATGAGAGTGTGTGTGAGTCACTTGTGAGCATGTCTCAGGAGTGTCTCCCGGGGCGAAGGACCTGGTGCGGCGGCTGCTGACGAGGGACCCTCGTGATAGAATCACTCTTGAAGAGGTTCTGTTTGAGTCTTTTGAAACTTCTGAAAGCTGACTCTTGAGGCAGAGGATTTGGTGAGGGTTACTCTTGAAGAAGTTAGTGTGAGTGGGAGTAGAGACAGGAGGCAAATTACCTGTGGGAGATTGCGGCCTGTTACGTGGCCCCTCCCCACCCCCATACCCCATACCTGGTACCTTTCATTTGGTGCAGTCGCACTGGCAGTCCTAGCAACCTCCCTCTGTCTGTGACCATCTGTCCCCTCTCTTCCTTGCCCCACCCGATCCCTTCCCACCTCCCTTGCTCTCGTTTGTGTTGTGTCACATTTCTGCAGGTCACCCATGGATCACCGGCAACTAGACTCACATGCAACCCCAACACAGGATAGCACATGCTGTCTCTTCTGTTTTACTCAACAATCTCCCTTGCCCCTTTTGTGCTGCGTCACGTCTCTGCAGGTCACCCATGGATCACCGGCAACTAGACTCACATGCAACCCCAACACAGGATAGCACATGCTGTCTCTTCTGTTTTACTCAACAATCTCCCTTGCCCCTTTTGTGCTGCGTCACGTCTCTGCAGGTCACCCATGGATCACCGGCAACTAGACTCACATGCAACCCCAACACAGGATAGCACATGCTGTCTCTTCTGTTTTACTCAACAATCCCCCTTGCCCCAACCCTCCTTTGCCCCTTTTGTGCTGTGTCACGTCTCTGCAGGTCACCCATGGATCACCGGCAACTAGACTCACGCGCAACCTTAACACAGGATAGCGCATGCTGTATAGCTGTGAAAGGGCGGTATGGTGCCGAGTGGTGACATGACAATACACAGTGTGTGGAACAAAGTGTACCTCCTGTTTATTGTGTGTGTTCGGGGTGAATTCAAAGAAATCATTTTTATTGGCTCCAGTGTGCACAACAATGTGTGGTTACTCAAGCAGATATGCACCATAGCGTTGGTGGAAATAGTGCCTCAAAATGACTTGAATGATTGTAGGTATGTTTAACGTAACAAAAGAAGCACAGAGATAACACCACATTGATTTGTCACCCAGCTTCAGCTACTCTGCACCAAACATCCAAAGCACCTATCAATTGTCAATCCCAACCATGTGCAAGATTCTCCCCAACCTCCCTTCTTCAAACATCCAGGCAATGCAAATTACCCAAACGCGCCTCCGTATCAAATCAACCGTCCACAACAGCCTTCCATCTCTTGGCAAAACCGTACTACCGTTATAGCATGGCAAGCCTCCCGCTTCCCCCAGCAAACCCCGTCCCCCCAGCTTCAAACAACCTCCCCAACAGCTCTCCCCTCCCCTCCCCCATTGCCACGACCGTAGCGGAGAGAAACACGGGGAGAGGAGAGACAGTGCAACAGCGTGCATCAAGACATTTGTACGGTAAGAAACCAGCAGCAGCATAGTATTAACCATCCAGATCAGGCTCCCATCGCTTGGCAAAACCACACAGAGAACCGCTGAGGGTTCAGGTGTAAGCAAGCAGCCTCAAAGCCAAAGAATTCACTGACGCTACTGATGTAAGTACCTAGTGAAAGCAGGTACGGTACCATACCGAAAGAAAAGGAGGAGTTTGTGCCATTGTAACGAGGTGAATTTTAAGTCGACTCAGAAGTCAATTTCGCTGACGCGACTGATGCAAGTACATAGCTAAAGCAAGTACGGTACCATACTGAAAGAGAAGGAGAAGGAGCAAAGACAAGTAGCAGCAGAGGTGAGAGTTTTAGGGAGGGGAAGGGACAAGAACCCTGGTTGGGGGAGGGAGGGGGGGAGAAGGGGGAACGAGCGGGAGAGGGGTGTGGAGGGAATTGAAGGAGAGCAGTGAGGAGGTGAGGGGTGAGTGGAGGTGGAATGAGAGGTTTGGGGGAGGAGCAGACGGGGAAGAGGGGGTATGCCTGGAGTGAGGGATGGATGGGGGATGCGAATGGTGTGTGAATGGGTGGGGGCAGACGAGGGGTGAGAGGGGGAAAGCGGAGGGGAGGACGGGGGGATGAGGGACGGTTAGGACGGAGATAAAAAGGGGAGGAGGGTGAGGGAAATGAGGGGTGATGGGGGGGACGGTGGGAGGGGGAGGGGAGGGGGGGGAGGGAGATGAGGGGTGAGTGGGGGTGGGGGGAGAGGAGGGGGAGAGGGCTGGAACGAGGGGTGAGTGGAGGGGAGGGGAGATTGAGGAGGGGGGAGAGGGGGGGAGGGGGATGCAAAAAGGGGGCAGCAAGTGCGCGCGGGACGATAAGCGGTGCACTCAGGGAATTGAGGCGAGTGCAGGGAGAGGGGAGGGGGAGAGCGGGGAGATGAAGGGAGAGCGGGGGAAATGAGGAGAGAGCTTGGGGGTCACGAAGGGAGAGAGGTGGGAATAAGGGATGCGGGAGGTTTCTAGGCAAGGTCAGGGGAGGAGGGGCAAGGGGGAGGAAAGCGCAGGGAGGGAAAAAGGAAAAATCAGGAGAAATAGGCCACTCCGCCTGTCACCTCTCGGCAATCCTCTCCTTTCTGATCCCCCTTACGCGCCCCAATCAGGACTTTCGCCAGTCTCCCTCCCGAAATCCATTTTTTCCGCTGTCTTGCGCAACGGTCAGGGTTCGTATCATGCGTTTGCGCAATATGTCTCCCTGAATAAACGTTACAAAAGGTCTTCGCATAAGAAGAAATAAAAATAAAGAATCCGACTCAACATAGCGTCAATAAATAATCTTTTCGAATGTGGCCGCAAGTCGACGCTGATACTCCGAACTTCGACGTACGTGTCTATTTCCTTCGCGAATACATGAGCTACAAAAATCATCTTACCACCACTGCCGCAAATCTGGAGAGAGCAAATAACAGTAACCTATTAAGATTCCACAGTAGTTACCGCACTGGATGTGTGAACGGGAGAATAAGGGTGCGTTTCTATCCCGTGTCAGACACGAAGCCAGACACGAAGTTGAGGTTGGGAAGACCCAAAGGGACTCGGAATGCTGGCAAATTTAGGTTCGGAAGACACAAACCGAGTCACTTGGTGTCTTCCGAAGCTTTGACCTGATGTCTGACACAGGATAAAAACTTACCTAATGAAATACGACTGAAAGCGCGATCGAAACAAGCTACGGTGCACGCGCTGTGTGGGGTGGTTCTATTCTGCCTGAACTCTGCCAGGGTTTGTTTTCTGCACAGCCCGAGAAAAGGTTCGTTTCATTTCCTTGCATATTCGTCTACTTGCCAAGTCACTTATAGTCGTAAAAAACAGAGATACTTATATTACTGAATACAGAGTTAAAGTGCTTACTAAGATCCCTAGGATCCCTAAGTGTCAACCACAGTATCTGCAGATCCCAGCTGCTCGCCTTTCTTGGTTCTTGGTCTTCTTGACCCCTCTTGGCCGTTGAGGCAAATGCCTGTTGGGGAGGGAGCGGACTTATTTACAGGGCAGAAAGGAGGGGGGCGGTTAAAATTATATACAGGGCAGCACATTGACCACCAGGTTGACCACCGCGAGGAAGAGAGGGAATATCGAAGACAATCCCAACTGAACTCAACCACGTCCAACCACACCTGACCTTCCGAACCTAACGTCCTAGCTAATTCGAGCCTAGGTCTAGACTAGACCGTAACCCAGAACCGAGCCTAGCTAAGGCTAATGCGTCGCCTAGCTAAGCCTAATACGAGCCTAACGATCTGACTAACGCCCCTAACGTTCTGATCTGACTAACGCTCCTAACGTAAACCTAACCACCCAAGGACCCAGGGCCCAGACCCACTTACAGGGCTGGTTGCTCCAAGCTCGAACCTCCTTGCCCCGCGCACCTCGCCCGATCATGCTGCCCACAAAACAGAACCAACACAGGACGTTAGTGTTTTGATAAGGAAGAACAAGGCTCGACGTGTCGACGTCGGGAGGGTTGCGTAGAGTGTTATAGAATCTCTTATACCGTCTCTCACGCCTACGGTACATGAAGAGTACTGGTATTTCAGTAGTAACTTACAAATGAACAAATTAGCATAACAATAGTGAAATGAAATATTTCGATCCGTAATAGATGGACACCACTAATTAACCACCATACGTCAATACTGCGCCTGAAAAAATAACATAGCCTAATGTGAGCAAATAATTGCATTCCAATTAACAAAATAATGTATGATTTGTTGTTTGGTTGTAATAAAAGTTGCAAACAAAAGGTACACTTAAGTTGACCAAATCGAATAACATATTGACAAGAAGATATGAATGACACATATTTCTACTGCTCAATTATCAACAATCAAACCACTAGCAACAGATTGGAATGTATATAACTTGGGGAACCAACTTACACTAAAGAGGATATTTTGCTGACTTGGTTTGGCTAGGGTTTCGTTCTCCTCCCAACCAACTGCTCCTCTCAAATGCTCTCTACCCTTTCTCTCACGCTCTTTCCAACTCTCGTCAATCTAGAACTCCTACGACCTTCTCAGGTACTACGCTACCTTGTTAGTGCCTAAGCCGCGCGCGCCTAGAGCGCTTGCCCTTGACCCTCGCACATTAGGCAAAATAGCATAGAGCACTCGCGGCCTTAGCGCTCAAACCTAGGCCGATGGCGCCTAGGTGGCTGGCCCTTGGGCGTTAACGCCAAGGGCGTTGGCCTTAGGGCGCTCGCGCCTTTGCCGTCATTGGCGTGTAAGGCGCGGGCGCCGTTGGCGCTGGCGCCGTTCGCGGTGGCCCCTTTGGGCGCGGGCGCCGTGGGCGCTGGCGCCTTTTGGCGCTGGCGCTGGCGCTGTCGCCGTTTGGCGCAGGCGCTGGCGTTGGCGCCTTTTGGCGCTGGCGCTTGCGCTGTTTGGCGCTGGCGCTGGTGCTGGCGCCTTTTGGTGCTGGCGCTGGCGCCTTTTGGCGCTGGCGCTGGCGCCGTTTGGCGCTGGCGCTAGCGCCTTTTGGCGCTGGCGCTTGCACCTTTTGGCGCTGGCGCTGGCGCTGGCGCCGTTTGGCGCAGGCGCTGGCGCCATTTGGCGCAGGCGCTGGCGCCTTTTGGCGCTGGTGCTGGCGCCTTTTGGCGCTGGCGCTGGCGCCGTTTGGCGCAGGCGCTGGCGCCTTTTGGCGCTGGTGCTGGCGCCTTTTGGCGCTGGCGCTGGCGCCGTTTGGCACTGGCGCTGGCGCCGTTTGGCGCAGGCGCTGGCGCCTTTTGGCGCTGGTGCTGGCGCCTTTTGGCGCTGGCGCTGGCGCCGTTTGGCGCTGGCGCTGGCGCTGGCGCCGTTTGGCGCAGGCGCTGGTGCTTGCGCCTTTTGGCGCTGGCGCTGGCGCCTTTTGGCGCTGGCGCTGGCGCTGGCGCCTTTTAGCGCTGGCGCCGTTTGGCGCAGCCGCTGGCGCCTTTTGGCGCTGGTGCTGGCGCCGTTTGGCGTTTGCGTTTGCTGATGTCATGTGCACATGGTGATAACTCATACCCTCTCCTCCCCCGCCCGTTCTCCACACCCGCTTTCCAGGGATGTGGCTTGCAAGGGCTCCGCGGCGGCGGCAACAGCAACGGGGGGCTGCGAGCAACGTCGGCACAAGACGGTGAGCGAGGGGAATAGACAGTAGAAAATGACGACAGGGCGAGGAAGTGGGCGAGTACGGCTAGGGAGAGGGAGAGGGAGAGGGAGAGGGAGAGGGAGAGGGATAGGGAGAGGGAGAGGGAGGGGAAGAGGTAGAGAAAGAGGGAAGGAGAGGGCAGGGGTTGGTAGAGTTGTATAGAAATACGGAGGTTAAGAAATGTAACCAAATTTTGTGTTTTCTAGAACTTCGGGCATTGTTATCTTTCGGGTTGGCTTCTAGGGTACTTGGTTGGGCACGTTAACGTAGTGCTATGGCGGCGTGGGCCCTAACTTCCCGGTCCCTTTTCCTTCCCCCCCCCCCCCCCCCCCCCCCTCTCTCGAATCTTACCTAATTTCTCATACCTTTGTTTGTAGTTTATGCTTATCGATGTTGGTTTCCTCTTGCGTTTCACTTCACTACCAATAAAATATTGGGAGAGAGCGGATGTGAGAGTGAAGGAAGAGCTGAAGGGAGCACCAAGAGCGTGTGGTAGGGAGCGTGGGAGGGAGAGGCGGCGTGCACCGTTGGCCTGGGCTCCATGGGCTGTTGTGCCTAAGCCGATTCCGCTTAGGGCGTGAGTGTATGTGAGTGGTTGCAAGAGTGAGTGCGGTGTGAATTGGTGCGAGTGCGGGTGGGTGCAAGATTGAAATGTGCGCATGCAGTTGAGGGTGAGTGCGGTTGTGAGCGCAAGTGTTAGCGTGAGTGCGATGGTGAATGAGAGAGCAAGTGTGAGCGTGAGTGCGCGAGCGAGTGTGAAAGCAAGTGTGGTAGGGTGTGAGTGCGAGGTTGAGTGCAAGGGTATGGGTGTGAGTGCAAAAGGGAGTGCGAATGTGCGTTCGAGTGTGCGTGCTAGGATGAGTACGAGGATGAGTGCACGTGTTTGTGTGTGTGTTTCTGTGAGTGCTGAAGAAGAGTTGTGAGTGAAGAGCGAGTGTGATAGTGAGTGCGAGGGTGAGAACAAGGGTGATCGCGGGTATGAGTGCGGGTGTGAGTGAGAAGTGCGTGCGACGGCGTGTGCGAGAGCAAGTGTGTGAGTGGGTGCGAGATTGAGTACAAGAGTGAGTGCGTTTGTGAGTGTGAAGTTGAACTTGAGGGTGGCTTCAAGGTATGGCATCATGCTGGTGTAGTATCTGTGGTGCCACGACTGATACCCATTTTCCTCTGTGAGCTGTCAAACCCATTGCTCATCTTCTTTTATTGTGTTTATTTCGTGTCTAGTGTGTGAGCTGCATTCTCTGCTTTTGTTTTCTTTTGCAATGCTATGAGGTGTACTCTTTGTTTTTGTTTTCTTATGCAGTGGGGGTGAGTTGTTTCCTGCTTGGCCTCCGCACATGAGTTGCATTCTCTGTTTATTGTTTTCTGGTACACAATGTGTGAACATCCTCTTTTTTTGCTTTCTTGTGCGGGGCGTGTGTTGCATTCTCTGTTTTTACTATGTGCAGGGTGCGTGAGCTGAATTCTTTGATTATGTTTGGCGGAGAAGGGAGATGAGGGAGGCAATGGGAGGGAGATGAGGGAGGGAGGGAGGGAGGGAGGGAGGGAGGGGTGTAGGGAGGATAAGGGGTGATTGGCTAGTGATGATTTCTTAATAGCTGAATGTCATGATGGTTGTGTGCTGACTATCTGTATGTATCTGTGCTTGTTTGCGTGCGTGTCAGTGTGTGCGTGTGTCTCAGTGTGTATGTGTGTGTGTGAGCATGTGTGAGATATGTATCGTATGTACAGTAGTGTTGTTTGTATCGTTTGTGTCTGTCTCAAGGCGTGTGCTGAAGTGCCTCGTGTATGCAACTCAGGTTGTGATCGCCGGTGGGGCAATAGCCTTAGCGTGCCAGACCAACCTTTGTTGCATCATCGATGCATTTTAGCATTCTCCCCAAGACACTCATAATTGTTATGCGTTGTCGTCGTTGTACCAGTACAATGTCGTGTGTGCTCGTTCGTGTTTGTTATAAAGTGTCATGTTAAATTGTGTCGGTTCTGCAATTGAGGTGGGGATCGTTGTTGGGGCAGCGTTGCTCGCCTTAGCATACCGGATCCATCGCTGTAGCACCGATGCAGTTTATCATTCACATTTAGAAAGCTTGCTTTCTTGTGTTTGCAATGGCAACGAGCTTCGTTTCAAATGGGCATTACAACATTCTCGTCCTAGTTAGATACGGTACCTACATTACAAGTTACAACATGCAATTTTTGCTAGGGTGGGTGGGTGGGAAATAAGACATTTGAAATTTCAAACGAAGACGTGGGTGGAGGCCAAATGGCCTCCACCCCCTGCTATATAGTTGGCGAAGAGCGTAGAGCACTTCGCCGTTGCCATTGCTGCATTACAAGCAGCTTCGCTTTCGAAATATACATTTTTAGAAAGTGTTACACACTTTCAAAAAACTTCATATTTAGAAAGCTTGCTTTCTTGTGTTTGCAATGGCAACGAGCTTCGTTTCAAATGGGTCTTCTGAGACATGAGACGGGGTCATGCTAACGAGATGGTAAAGGTTGTTTGTGGCTTATGCGATGACATGTCGGTAGAGGTCCAATCACGCACGAAGGAGAGGCTGGCACCGATGTTGATGGTGATGCTGTATTCTCTGCTGTTGCCTTGGATGAAGTGTTGCCCCGAGTGTAGCACAGTAATGTTGATTTATGAGAGTCGGCTGACACGTGAGCTTCGAACACAAACTCGCAAGCAGTATAGGAGGACTCGGGTAACGGGCATTGGTGTTTTGTGTGATGATGGATGTGATGCTTGTAGGAGCCCAACCCTTGTAGCAGTCACAACCGTGCTCACATTACGAAGAGTGCATGCATCTGTATCCGGATACGGTAAATCTGCCGGCGTTTGAGCCCTTTGTATGTGTGTGCATTTTTTTTTTTTTTTTTTTTTTTTGATCTGCTAGACTTGAGCACCATTTCAAACTCACCACAACATTGTTCAATCAACCAACTCAAGTGTGACCGCATCCGGACCTTGCAATTGAAGGCTTTCAAAGCCTAAGGTGTGTGAGAAGTGTAACTAAATTGCACAACCATGAATCTACCCTACAAATGGCCCACAGGCCAGAAAGGGACCCAACGGTCCTCCTCCCCCCTGGGGTGCTCGCTGGCCAGCACCGCACAGGACCCACCGGTCCTCCTCCCCCCTGGGGAGCTCGCTGGCCAGCACCGCACAGGGCCCACCGGTCCTCCTCCCCCCTGGGGAGCTCGCTGGCCAGCACCGCACAGGACCCACCGGTCCTCCTCCCCCCAAGGGAGCTCGCTGGCCAGCACCGCACAGGACCCACCGGTCCTCCTCCCCCCTGGGGAACTCGCTGGCCAGCACCGCACAGGACCCACCGGTCCTCCTCCCCCCTGGGGAGCTCGCTGGCCAGCACCGCACAGGACCCACCGGTCCTCCTCCCCCCTGGGGAGCTCGCTGGCCAGCACCGCACAGGACCCACCGGTCCTCCTCCCCCCTGGGGAGCTCGCTGGCCAGCACCGCACAGGACCCACCGGTCCTCCTCCCCCCTGGGGAGCTCGCTGGCCAGCACGGCACAGGACCCACCGGTCCTCCTCCCCACTGGGGAGCTCGCTGGCCAGCACCGCATAGGACCCACCGGTCCTCCTCCCCCCTGGGGAGCTCGCTGGCCAGCACCGCACAGGACCCACCGGTCCTCCTCCCCCCTGGGGAGCTCGCTGGCCAGCACCGCACAGGACCCACCGGTCCTCCTCCCCCCTGGGGAGCTCGCTGGCCAGCACCGCACAGGACCCACCGGTCCTCCTCCCCCCTGGGGAGCTCGCTGGCCAGCACCGCACGGGAGCGCATGGGGTTGTGCCAATTGTTTGCCGCAGTCTTTCTTCGCCGATGGTCTCTCATGGCGACCCAAAGCTATGGTAGTTGCCTCGCACCGATTTACTGCGACCAGAGGTAATAAATAACACGAGAGAAAAACGAAGACAAACAAAAATCGAAGATACGTACGAAGAACAGGTGGAAACATATGCAAGGTAATAAGTTATCCGCTGACAATGTCAGCAGCAGAAGAGCATATGTCATGCCAGTTTGTCTCTGGAGATTTCGCCAGCCTGCTGGTGCCGACTGCCGCTGGACGAGCCCCTGGTTATTGCACGCCACTGGCGATGTCATAGCCACGTGCGCCAGTGGCGATTTTGACCATTTCGGCGCCATGAGCGCCACTGGCGCCACTTGCGCCGCTGGCATTTTTTACACCACATGCGCCACTGGCGATTTCGCCACGCGCGCCTGTGGCGTTTTCGTCGCCACGCCCGCCTGAGGCGTTTTCGTCGCCACGCGCGCCTGTGGCGATTTCGTCGCCACGAGCGCCTGTGGCGATTGCTTCGCCACGCGCGCCTGTGGCGGTTTCGTCGCCACGCGCGCCTGTGGCGATTTCGTCGCCACGCGCGCTTGTGGCGATTTCGTCGCCACGTGCGCCAGTGGCGCTGTCGCTTTATTAGCCCCAACAAGCGCGCCTATTGTGCGGACGGGTGCGCCCGCAAGTCATTTCTGAAACACGTTGTGCCATGTCAATTGAGTTGATGCCTACTATTTTATGAGAGAAGTGAGAAACTGAGGAAAACGGGAAGCGCCAAGTCGTCGGACGAGAATGAAATAAGACATTTGAAATTTCAAACGAAGACGTGGGTGGAGGCCAAATGGCCTCCACCCCCTGCTATATAGTTGGCGAAGAGCGTAGAGCACTTCGCCGTTGCCATTGCTGCATTACAAGCAGCTTCGCTTTCGAAATATACATTTTTAGAAAGTGTTACACACTTTCAAAAAACTTCATTTTATGACATTTGTTGTTGTTGAGTGTTGTCGTTGTCAGAATATTATGCTCTAGCCTGTAGTGGGGTGCTCTATAGCGAGTACAACCCTTCTAGGGTTTGCTATTTGTATCCTCATTCTTGCTAGTGCATCCCCTTCTTCTTCTTCCTACTATTTTCACATGCTATCAGAGCAGGTCGATCCCCTTGGATCGATCCTGTGGGTGGGCTCACCACCTCGTTGCTTCCGCTGCAACTTCCACTACTACCTTCTGTGCCGCACGCCCCGTGGCGTGCGGCAGTTTTTCTTCCCGCCGTGCGCCCCGAGGCGCGCGGCGGTTTTCTGCCCGCCGTGCGCCCCGTGGCGCGCGGCGGTTCTCTGCCCGCTGTGCGCCCCGAGGCGCGCGGCGGGCTTCTACCCCGTCACTCGCCGCGTCGCCCTCGGGAGGCGCTGCGACGGGCGACGGGGACCCGCGCGTCGCCCCCCGTCGCCCGTCGTGGCCTGCGCGCGGCCCGTACAGCCGGCGCGCGGCCCGTACGGGCTGCGCCAGGCCTGCGCGCGGCCCGTACGGGCTGCGCCAGACCCGCGCGCGGCCCGTACGGGCTGCGCCAGACCCGCGCGCGGCCCGTACGGGCTGCGCCAGGCCCGCGCGCGGCCCGTACGGGCTGCGCCAGGCCCGCGCGCGGCTCGGGCCGCCTGCGCGCGGTTCGGGAGGCTGTGCTAGGCCCGTGGGCGGCCCTTTCCTCGCTGCCCCTGCCCTCCCCGCTGTCCCCCGTGCTTCTGCTGGCGCCCCACCCCTCCTACAGCCCGTTCTCCTGAATTAGGGTTTGGGGGTGAGGGGTATGGGGGTGAAACTACTGTGTGCCGTTCCCTGCTCCTCCTCCTCCTCCGTCTCCCTGTGCTGCAGCTGCCGCTGAGGGGGGGTGGACTTGTTGGAGCCGTTGGAGTGGTGCTAAGGGGGGGTGAAGGGGGAGTGGAGCTAGCGGTGTAGCAGCGGGTGTGTGTCAGGAGGGGTGGTACTGTTTGGGGGAGGTCGAGTGGAGGCAGCAGTCTTGTCGTCAGCAGCAGCAGCAGTCCGGAGGCTACAATCTCCGGTAGTCGCCAGTCGCCCGTGGGTCCGTTGCTCGTCTGCCGCTACTTTTAGCCGCGGGGCCAGTTACCCCAGTAGTCCGGAGCGTTGTTCCGGTAGCCACTGAGCCAGCAGCTCGTCTGTGTGTCTGCAGCGTCAGCAGTCGCCTCCCATCTTCTCTCCCCCACAGTCTCTCCTCCTCCTCACTTGCCCTCTGCGATAGCCTCTAGCTTTGCTCATAATTGTGAACTTTAAACTATTGCTTCTTGAACTTGTGCTCAGAATGTGTGGTGACATTGTGATCCACCCTGAGCTTGTACTGCTTTGCTGATTACACCCCACTTTGGCTATGGGGGTGTGTCAGAATATTATGCTCTAGCCTGTAGTGGGGTGCTCTATAGCGAGTACAACCCTTCTAGGGTTTGCTATTTGTATCCTCATTCTTGCTAGTGCATCCCCTTCTTCTTCTTCCTACTATTTTCACAGTCGTTATGTTCCGTAGATGCAAATACCGTAATTTGCATCCTCGTCGAATTTGTTGTCTCGTCAATTGTGTTTGATGTAAAATATGTTAAGGCCACCAATTGTTTCCATTCGCCGTATGTATCGACGATTATGGAACAATTGGTCTCATTTGGTTTCACTATTTTTGGCGACTCTTGAGTTTCAGTGCAGTCATCTCCACACATTTGAAGCAATCTTTCTCAAAACTTTAAAGAGATTGCTTCAGACGCTGGGAAAATGACAAAATTTTCACTGTTCATTCGAGTCGACCGAAAAAAGTGCTACCAAATGTAAAGGGGTTGCTACGCAACCCAAAAAAAAATGAAATTGACGGAACCTACCAGGAAAAGGGAGACCACTCAATTTACCCCCTTGCTCGCCGCCAGCTCCCCATCGCCAGCCGCCGCGCTCAACCTGCACTAAGACAAAACACATAAGAGAAACTTAGTAAAACGTAAACGAAATGGTAACTTAAATTGATGATACTTACCAGAGAGGGAGATCTCGCCATGTGTACCTCCTCCGCCCGCTCCAGGTGTTGCCCGTGCTCCCTGCTCCTGCTCCCTTTGCATTTAAAAGGCAAGGGCAAGGAAAAAAACGTTAGGTAACAGAAAACAGATATTCGCTAAAGGGCAAAAACAGAAGACTGATGACCGAACAACGAGGTAACACAGGCGAACTTACCAGTAGATGGAAACCATGTCAGATTTATATGACATAGCTACTGTAGGCTATAGTGGGGTAGCACATATGGGGTACAGTTTTCTAGGGTTTGCTTTTTGTACCCAACTTTCACTTAGTCATTTCATTCCTGTTTTCTTAATTCACATGGTATAGAGCGGGTTCCTACATGGGACCGTTCCTTCCTAAGGGCCCACCATAACGAAATTTTTTTTTTTAGCTGCCCGACGCGCATTGCGCCCCTGCCCTAAATTTTTTTTTTTAGCGGCCCCCCCCCTAGCGCCCCCTACGCGACCCCTACGCGGCCCCTACGCGGCCCCTACGCGGCCCCTACCCGGCCCCTACGTCGCCCCTGACGCGGCCCCTACGCGGCCTCTGACGCGGCCCCAACGCGGCCCCTGACGTGGCCCCTACGCGGCCCCTGACGCGGCCCCAACGCGGCCCCTGACGCGGCCCCAACGCGGCCCCTGACGCGGCCCCTACGCGGCCCCTGACGCGGCCCCTACGCAGCCCCTGACGCGGCCCCTGCCGCGGCCCCTGACGCGGCCCCTACGCGGCCCCTACGCTGCCCCTGAGGCGGCCCCTGACGAGGCCCCTGACGCAGCCCCTGACGCGGCCCCTGCGCCGCCCCTGACGCGGCCCCTGACGCGGCCCCTGACGCGGCCCCTGACGCGGCCCCTGACGCGGCCCCTGCCGCGGCCCCTGCCGCGGCCCCTGACGCGGCCCCTGACGCGGCCCCTGCCGCGGCCCCTGCCGCGGCCCCTGACGCGGCCCCTGACGAGGCCCCTTCGCCGCCCCTGCCGCGGCCCCTACGCCGCCCCTGACGCGGCCCTCTCCTGCACCTGACGCGGCCCCTAGCGGCCGGCCGCTGCCGTCCCTGAGGCAGCTGTCAGAGTTATATGACATAGCTACTGTAGGCTATAGTGGGGTAGCACATATGGGGTACAGTTGCCTAGGGTTTGCCTTTTTGTACCCAACTTTCACTTAGTCATTTCATTCCTGTTTTCTTGATTCACATGGTATAGAGCGGGTTCCTACATGGGACCGTTCCTTCCTAAGGGCCCACCATAAGATTTTTTTTTTTAGCTGCCCGCGCACATTGCGCCCTGCCCTAATTTTTTTTTTTTTAGCGGCCCCTACGCTGCCCCTACGCGGCCCCTACGCCGCCTCCCACGCGCCCCCTATGCGGCCCCTGGCGACGCCCTGACGAGGCCCCTGCCGGCGCCCTATCGCGGCCCCTGACGCGCCCCCCGGTGGCGCCCTGACGCGGCCCTGACGCGGCCTGACGCGGCCCCTGGCGGCGCCCTGACGCGGCCCCTGCCGCGGCCCTGACGCGGCCCTGCCGCGGCCCCTGACGCGGCCTGCTGCGGCCCCTGCCGCGGCCCTGAAGCGGCCCCTGACGCGGCCCTGACGCGGCTCTGCCGCGGCCCTGACGCGGCCCTGACGCGGCCCCTGACGCGGCCCCTGCCGCGGCCCCTTACGCGGCCCTGACGCGGCCCTGCCGCGGCCCCTGGCGGCGCCCTGACGCGGCCCCTGACGCGGCGCCCTGACGCGGCCCTGCCGCGGCCCCTGACGCGGCCCCTGCCGCGGCCCCTGACGCGGCCCCTGACGCGGCCCCTGTCGCGGCCCTGACGCGGCCCCACCACCTACCTTTCCGGCCACGCCGCCTCCTCTCAGCGGCCCCGCCGCCTCCTCCCAGCGGCCCCGGACGCCGCCCTCTCAGCGGCCCCGCCGAGCCGCCCAGCAGCCTAGCCGCCCAGCAGCCGAGCCGCCGAGCCGCCCAGCAGCCGAGCCGCCCAGCAGCAGAGCCGCCGAGCCGCCCAGCAGCCGAGCCGCTGAGCCGCCCAGCCGCCGAGCCGCCCAGCAGCCGAGCCGCCCAGCAGCCGAGTCGCCGAGCCGCCCTGCAGCCGAGCCGCCCGAGCCGCCCTGTCCGGTAAGAGCAGCGCCTCTCTCACAGCACTGCCCTCACCCCACTGTTTGCGCTGCTAGTCTACTGCTGTCATGGCTACCCCTAGTGTCCTCGCTTTTGACGCTGAGGGTCGGGCCATTGACTTTGACGTCTGGATAGATGACCTGCAGCTTTTCTTACAGTGCGATAGGGCAGACGGCCTCTCCCTCTTTGACCTCACTTCTGGTGCCTCTCCTGCCCCCGCCACTGATGCTGACGCAACTGTTCGCTCCCAGTGGGCCACGCGCGATGCTGCTGCACGTCTTGCTGTGCGTCGCCACCTGCCTACCTCTGAGCGTGCGCACTTTAGCCAGTACAAGAGTGCTCAGACCTTGTACGACGCTGTAGTTGCACGCTACTCCTCCCCTGCCACTGCTGCACTGAGTCGCCTCATGCTACCGTACCTCTTCCCTGACCTTGCTGCCTTTCCCACAGTCGCTGACCTCATTACGCACCTACGCACTAGTGACACTCGCTACCGCGCTGCGCTTCCTGCTGAGTTCTGCGCCAAGAACCCCCCCCCCATGTACATCACCCTCTACTACATAGTCACCCGGCTCCCTGACTCCCTTCGCGTAGTCAGGGACCACTTCCTCTCAGTTTGCCCCACCACTCTCACCGTTGACCTCCTCGAGAAGTCCCTCCTAGCAGCAGAGAAGAGCATAGTCGCTGTAGGAGCCTCTCGTGGTGACCCTCGCACCCCCATCTTTGAGGGGTGTTCCCCCTCCCCCCTTTTGCCCTCTGTTGCCTCTGCTGCTGCGGCCGACCTCGTTGGGCTTGAGTCGGTCGGTGCGGCGTCTACCCCTAGCGGGAGACGTCGCCCTGGCAAGGGCAAGGGGGGCAGGGGCACTGGAGGAGCCAGCGGGGGCGGTGGAGGCGGAGGTGGAGGCGGTGGAGGGGCTGGGGGTGGCGGTGGGGGTGGTGGCGGGGGTGGAGGTGTCGGTGGCGGCAGTGGAGGCGGAGGCGGAGGCGGTGGTGGCGGTGGGAGCGGAGGTGGCGGCGGTGGAGGAGGAGGCGGCGGAGGAGGTGGAGCTGGTCGGGGTGGCGCTGCGCAGAGGGTCGGCTCCGGTGGTGGTCAGCGCCAGCAGCAGCAGCAGCAGCAGCAGCAGCAGCGCACTCGTGACATCCCCTCCCCTCAGCAGCTCCGTGAGTGGTACACTGCACGCCAGAGGGGTTGGGGTACTGGTCCGTGCACCTACGTCCTCCGCACCGGCGACCGCGCGGGTGACCAGTGCGGGGGTGCGCACTCCACCCAGCGCTGCTTTGGCCGCCTGACGGACGCTTGGCGTCACCAGTTCCCTGAGGCCACTGAGATCCCCCGCTGGGGTGAGCTGTCTAGGGCGGGTGTAGCTGTCTTTGACCTTGACTTTGATGCTATTCTTGCTGCCATGTATACTGTGACTATTAGTGATGAGGGTGACTGTTACCGGTGTTTTCCGCCCGACCCGGGCATTGAGACTGCTGCTCTAGGTACTGGTGAGGCTGCTGCTCTAGGTGCTAGCGAGGCTGCTGCTCTAGGTGCGTCTGCTCCCTCAGGTGCTGGTGAGTCTGCTCTCTCAGGTTCTGCGTCGGCTTCGGCCTCCCACACCTTCACCCTTGACTCGGGGGCTTCTCGCTCCTTCTTTCGAGACCGCACCACACTCACGCCGCTTGGCCGGCCAGTTGCAGTCTCTCTGGCAGACCCCTCTGGGGGTCCTGTCCTTGCTCACTTCTCCACTGTCCTCCCGTGTCCGGCGGCCCCCTCTGGCACCCTGTCTGGTCTTTACCTTCCCTCGTTCTCTACGAACTTGGTGAGTGGTGCTGACCTACAGGATGCGGGGGTTCACCAGTTCACTCCTGCGAGTCGGCGGGTGACCCACTGCACGGACGCTCGGACAGGCCGACACCTGGCCACGTTTACCCGTCGGCCAGGGTCGAGCCTGTACACCCTGACCACTGCGTCTCCTCCAGTCACTGCGTCTGGTCAGGTAGCTGCGTCGGGTCAGGTGTTTGCTGCAGCGTCCAGGTCTGGTCCTAAGTCTGCCCCCTGTTCGTGTCGCCTCCTGTCTCACGAGACTCTCCTCTGGCACCACCGCCTTGGTCACCCCTCCCTGCTTCGTCTCCGAAGCATGGCCTCCCGTGTCCTTGTCTCTGGTCTTCCCCGGTCCCTCCCTCCCCTTCCTCCGGGGCCTGGCCCTACCTGCGTCCCCTGTGTCGAGGGGCGGCAGCGGGCTGCCCCTCACTCCTCCCAGTTTCCTCCGACAGAGGCCCCGCTGCAGACGCTTCACATGGACGTGTGGGGCCCGGCCCGCGTCCGTGGACAGGGTCACGAGCGCTACTTCCTGCTGGTGGTTGACGACTACTCGCGTTACACCACAGTCTTCCCCTTGCGCAGCAAGGGTGATGTCACTGAGGTGTTGATCGACTGGATCCGCGCAGCTCGTCTCCAGCTCAGGCAGAGCTTCGGCTCGGACTTTCCTGTTCAGCGTCTGCACTCTGACAGAGGTGGAGAGTTCTCCTCTGGCCTTCTGCGAGCCTACTGTCGTGCACGAGGCATCCGCCAGACCTTCACGCTTCCGGACTCTCCACAGCAAAATGGGATTGCTGAGCGCCGCATTGGCATGGTCATGGACGTCGCCCGTACGTCCATGATGCATGCGGCTGCCCCCCATTTTCTGTGGCCGTTTGCGGTTCGGTACGCGGCGCATCAGATCAACCTTCACCCCAGGGTCTCCATGCCGGAGACCTCCCCAGCTTTGCTGTGGACGGGGAAGGTTGGCGATGCGTCTGCGTTCCGTGTCTGGGGATCTCGGGCGTTTGTCCGCGACTTGTCTGCGGACAAGCTGTCCCCTCGTGCTGCTCCTTGCGTCTTCCTTGGCTTCCCCCCTGACGCGCCAGGGTGGCAGTTCTACCACCCCACCTCTCGCCGTGTCCTGTCCTCCCAGGACGTCACGTTTGACGAGTCGGTCCCCTACTACCGCCTCTTCCCCTACCGCACTCCGTCCCTCCCCCCGCCACCGCTCTTCCTTGTCCCAGGTCCCCCCCCGGTAGACCCCCTCCCCCCTCAGGGTCCTGCCCCTTCAGGTGTGTCCCAGGTAGACGCAGTCGAGCCTGTCGAGGTTACTGGTGACTCTGGTGCTGCTGAGGGTGCTGAGCCTGGGGGTGCTGACTCTGGGGGTGCTGAGCGTGTGGGTGCTACGCCTGGGGGTGCTGAGCCTGAGGGTGCTACTACTGGGGGTGCTGAGCCTGCGGGTGCTGAGCCTGGGGGTGCTACTACTGGGGGTGCTGAGCCTGGGGGTGCTGAGCCTGGGAGTGCTACGCCTGGGGGTGCTACGCCTGGAGGTGCTGAGCCTGGGGGTGCGGAGCCTGAGGGAGCTGGGCCTGCTCGTGTGGCGTCTGGCGGTGCTGAGCCTGGAGGTTCTCCGGGTGCTTCGTCTCGGCGGGAGCCACTCTCTCCACAGGAGCTGCGCGAGTGGTTTGCCCGGCGCTGGAGGCGTGCTGCTGGAGCTGGAGGTTCTTCGGCTGCTGAGGGTGCTGGTGCCGCGGGTCCCGGAGGTGCTCGTACTGGGAGTACTGGAGCTGCTGGGCCTGCGGGTACGACTGGAGCTGGAGCTGCTGAGGGTGTTGGCGCTGAGGCTACTACTGTCGGTCCTGGAGGCGGTCCTGCTGGGGGTGCTACTGGTGCTGCTGGAGGTACTGGAGCTGGAGGTGCTGCTGGCGCTGGTGCTGCCGCTGGGGGTACTGGTGCTGTCCCTGCTGTGTCTGGAGTCGCCGCGCGGCCTCGGCCGTACTTCGTTCCACTCCTTCAGCAGGTTCTTGGTCTCCCGCCTTCTACTGGTCCTCCTCCTCCCTTAGAGTGTCCACAGCCTGTCCCGTCACAGTTACAGTTACAGCCGGCCTCCCCACTGCCCGCTCCTTCTCCCTACACTGGTCCTACTGGAGGTCTTGCTGAGCGTCGTGAGCCTGCGTCTCGCCCTGCGTCGCCTGTCCGTGCTGCTCGCACTAGTGCTCGTGGTTCGCGTCAGCGTCCTCCTCCTGTCCCTGGCACGCACCGGATGTCTCTGCGTCCGTCCACTGCTCCTCTGCGTGCCCCTTTGCCTTCTCCTCCTGAGTCCTCTCTTCCTGCTCTTCCTGACCCGGAGTCGGACTCTCTTCGTGCTGCCAGTCCTACTGTCACGCGTCTCCTTGCTACTGTTGTCACTGACCCTTCCTTTGAGTCCACTGCTGCGTCTGCCCTAGTTACTGAGCTCGTCGACTTTGCTGCTCGCTGTCGTCTAGACTACGCTGCTAGTCTTGTTGCTGAGTCTGAGTCTGTCTGTCCTCCGTCCGTCGGGGGTGAGTGTGCCCTTGGCACGGACGTCCTTGAGGACAGGCAGGAGGAGTTCCAGTGTTTGGCTGCTGCTTCACCTCATCTCGTGTCCGTACTGCTTACCCCTGAGGGAGACCCGGATGCACTTGACATCCCGACTCCGCGCTCTTACGCGGAGGCGATAGAGGGTCCCTACTCCTCTCAGTGGCAGGCAGCTATGGACGCAGAGATGGCTTCCTGGAAGTCCACAGGCACCTACGTTGACGAGGTTCCCCCGCCTGGGGCGAACATCGTCAGTGGCATGTGGATTTTCAGGGTGAAGCGGCCGCCGGGTTCTCCGCCTGTCTTCAAGGCGCGTTACGTGGCTCGTGGCTTCAGTCAGCGGCAGGGAGTTGACTACTTTCAGACCTTCTCTCCCACCCCGAAGATGACCACTCTTCGGGTACTGCTGCACATAGCTGCTCACCGCGACTACGAGCTGCACTCTCTTGACTTCAGCACTGCTTTCTTGCAGGGCAGCCTGCACGAGGAGATCTGGCTGCGTCGCCCACCTGGCTTCACTGGGTCTTTTCCTCCTGGCACCCAGTGGAGCCTCCGGCGGCCAGTCTACGGTCTCCGCCAGGCACCGCGTGAGTGGCACGACACACTGAGGACTACACTTGCGGCTCTTGGGTTTGCTCCCTCTACTGCCGACCCGTCGCTGTTTCTGCGCACCGACACTTCTTTGCAGCCGTTCTACATCCTCGTGTACGTCGACGACTTGGTCTTTGCCACAGCTGACACTGCTGGACTCGCCCACGTGAAGTCCGAGCTGCAGAAGAGACACACGTGCACAGACCTGGGTGAACTGCGCAGCTACCTTGGCTTGCAGATCACCTGGGACAGAGCACGCCGCACCATTACCCTGACTCAGTCACACATGGTGCAGCAGGTCCTTCAGCGCTTCGGCTTCACGTAATCCTCGCCTCAGGCCACTCCTCTGCCTACTCGCCACTCGCTCTCAGCTCTGCCTTCGGATGAGTCCGTAGAGTCGAGTGGCCCGTACCCAGAGCTTGTTGGCTGCCTCATGTACCTGATGACCTGCACACGACCTGACCTTGCATACTCTCTTAGCATTCTTGCACGCTATGTTGCTCCTGGGAGACACAGACCGGAGCACATGGCTGCAGCGAAGAGGGTGTTGCGCTACTTGTGCAGTACGTCGGGCATGGGGCTTGTGCTTGGAGGGCAGAGTCCAGTGGTCCTCACTGGACACACAGACGCTTCTTGGGCTGACGACCAGGCTACGCAGCGGTCGTCACAGGGTTACACCTTCAGCCTTGGTTCCGGCTCTGTTTCGTGGCGGGCTACTCGCTCGTCTTCTGTTCTCGGCTCCAGTTGTGAGGCTGAGATCTACGCCGGGGCCATGGCTGCACAGGAGCTTCGCTGGCTCACCTACCTGCTGACTGACCTCGGAGAGCCGCCTCGTTCTCCTCCAGTGCTCTACGTAGACAACAAGGCCATGCTGGCCTTGTGTCGAGAGCAGAGACTGGAGCATAGAACGAAGCACATTGCTCTTCGCTACTTCCTTGCTCGTGAGCTACAGCAGCGTGGTCAGCTGCGACTTGCGTACGTGGCCTCTGAGGCCAACACTGCTGATATCTTCACCAAGGCACTTGCGCCTTGTGATCATCAGCGCTTCTGTACTCAGCTGGGTCTTGTACCTACCTTGCCTCACTTGCTCACCTCTTGATCTTGTTTGTACTGTTGCATATATATATACTCCTGCTCTTGCTTGTCTAGCCTTATACATATATGTAATCCTGCATGTGAACTGGCCTTGTGGCCTTGAACTTGTGCTCGGAATGTGTGGTGACTTTGTGATCCACCCTGAGCTTGCTTTGCTTTGCTTGACTGGTCTTGTGACCCCTTGTTCTCCCCCACTTTGCCTATGGGGGTGTGTCAGAGTTATATGACATAGCTACTGTAGGCTATAGTGGGGTAGCACATATGGGGTACAGTTGCCTAGGGTTTGCCTTTTTGTACCCAACTTTCACTTAGTCATTTCATTCCTGTTTTCTTGATTCACAGCAGCAGCCGCTGCCGTCTCTGCAGCAGCAGTCGCAGCCGAACGGCCGAGCCGCCGAGCCGCCGAGCCGCCCAGCAGCCGAGCCGCCCAGCCGCCGAACCGCCCAGCAGCCGAGCCACCGAGCCGCCCAGCAGCCGAGCCGCCGAGCCGCCCAGCAACCGAGCCGCCGAGCCGCCGAGCCGCCCAGCAGCCGAGCCGCCGAGCCGCCTTGCAGCCGAGCCACCCGAGCCGCCCTGTCCGGTAAGAGCAGCGCCCCTTTCACAGCACTGCCCTCACCCTACTGTTTGCGCTGCTAGTCTACTACTGTCATGGCTACCCCTAGTGTCCTCGCTTTTGACGCTGAGGGTCGGGCCATTGACTTTGATGTCTGGATAGATGACCTGCAGCTTTTCTTACAGTGCGACAGGGCAGACGGCCTCTCCCTATTTGACCTCACTTCTGGTGCCTCTCCTCCCCCCGCTGCTGATACTGACGCCACTGTTCGCTCACAGTGGGCCACGCGCGATGCTGCTGCACGTCTTGCTGTGCGTCGCCACCTGCCTACCTCTGAGCGTGCGCACTTTAGCCAGTACAAGAGTGCTCAGACCTTGTACGACGCTGTAGTTGCGCGCTACTCCTCCCCTGCCACTGCTGCACTGAGCCGCCTCATGCTACCGTACCTCTTCCCTGACCTTGCTGCCTTTCCCACAGTCGCTGACCTCATTACGCACCTCCGCACTAGTGACACTCGCTACCGCGCTGCGCTTCCTGCTGAGTTCTGCGCCAAGAACCCCCCCCCCATGTACATCACCCTCTACTACATAGTCACCCGGCTCCCTGACTCCCTTCGCGTAGTCAGGGACCACTTCCTCTCAGTTTGCCCCACCACTCTCACCGTTGACCTCCTCGAGAAGTCCCTCCTAGCAGCAGAGAAGAGCATAGTCGCTGTAGGAGCCTCTCGTGGTGACCCTCGCACCCCCATCTTTGAGGGGTGTTCCCCCTCCCCCCTTTTGCCCTCTGTTGCCTCTGCTGCTGCGGCCGACCTCGTTGGGCTTGAGTCGGTCGGTGCGGCGTCTACCCCTAGCGGGAGACGTCGCCCTGGCAAGGGCAAGGGGGGCAGGGGCACTGGAGGAGCCAGCGGGGGCGGTGGAGGCGGAGGTGGAGGCGGTGGAGGGGCTGGGGGTGGCGGTGGGGGTGGTGGCGGGGGTGGAGGTGTCGGTGGCGGCAGTGGAGGCGGAGGCGGAGGCGGCGGTGGCGGTGGGAGCGGAGGTGGCGGCGGTGGAGGAGGAGGCGGCGGAGGAGGTGGAGCTGGTCGGGGTGGCGCTGCGCAGAGGGTCGGCTCCGGTGGTGGTCAGCGCCAGCAGCAGCAGCAGCAGCAGCAGCAGCAGCGCACTCGTGACATCCCCTCCCCTCAGCAGCTCCGTGAGTGGTACACTGCACGCCAGAGGGGTTGGGGTACTGGTCCGTGCACCTACGTCCTCCGCACCGGCGACCGCGCGGGTGACCAGTGCGGGGGTGCGCACTCCACCCAGCGCTGCTTTGGCCGCCTGACGGACGCTTGGCGTCACCAGTTCCCTGAGGCCACTGAGATCCCCCGCTGGGGTGAGCTGTCTAGGGCGGGTGTAGCTGTCTTTGACCTTGACTTTGATGCTATTCTTGCTGCCATGTATACTGTGACTATTAGTGATGAGGGTGACTGTTACCGGTGTTTTCCGCCCGACCCGGGCATTGAGACTGCTGCTCTAGGTACTGGTGAGGCTGCTGCTCTAGGTGCTAGCGAGGCTGCTGCTCTAGGTGCGTCTGCTCCCTCAGGTGCTGGTGAGTCTGCTCTCTCAGGTTCTGCGTCGGCTTCGGCCTCCCACACCTTCACCCTTGACTCGGGGGCTTCTCGCTCCTTCTTTCGAGACCGCACCACACTCACGCCGCTTGGCCGGCCAGTTGCAGTCTCTCTGGCAGACCCCTCTGGGGGTCCTGTCCTTGCTCACTTCTCCACTGTCCTCCCGTGTCCGGCGGCCCCCTCTGGCACCCTGTCTGGTCTTTACCTCCCCTCGTTCTCTACGAACTTGGTGAGTGGTGCTGACCTACAGGATGCGGGGGTTCACCAGTTCACTCCTGCGAGTCAGAGGGTGACCCACTGCACGGACGCTCGGACAGGCCGACACCTGGCCACGTTTACACGTCGGCCGGGGTCGAGCCTGTACACACTGACCACTGCATCTCCTCCGGTCACTGCGTCTGGTCAGGTAGCTGCGTCAGGTCAGGTGTTTGCTGCAGCGTCCAGGTCTCGTCCTGAGTCTGCCCCCTGTTCGTGTCGCCTCCTGTCTCACGAGACTCTCCTCTGGCACCACCGCCTTGGTCACCCCTCCCTGCTTCGTCTCCGGAGCATGGCCTCCCGTGTCCTTGTCTCTGGTCTTCCCCGGTCCCTCCCTCCCCTTCCTCCGGGGCCTGGCCCTACCTGCGTCCCCTGTGTCGAGGGACGGCAGCGGGCTACCCCTCACTCCTCCCAGTTTCCTCCGACAGAGGCCCCGCTGCAGACGCTTCACATGGACGTGTGGGGCCCGGCCCGCGTCCGTGGACAGGGTCACGAGCGCTACTTCCTGCTGGTGGTTGACGACTACTCGCGTTACACCACAGTCTTCCCCTTGCGCAGCAAGGGTGATGTCACTGAGGTGTTGATCGACTGGATCCGCGCAGCTCGTCTCCAGCTCAGGCAGAGCTTCGGCTCGGACTTTCCTGTTCTGCGTCTGCACTCTGACAGAGGTGGAGAGTTCTCCTCTGGCCTTCTGCGAGCCTACTGTCGTGCACGAGGCATCTGCCAGACCTTCACGCTTCCGGACTCTCCACAGCAAAATGGGATTGCTGAGCGCCGCATTGGCATGGTCATGGACGTCGCCCGTACGTCCATGATGCATGCGGCTGCCCCCCATTTTCTGTGGCCGTTTGCTGTTCGGTACGCGGCGCATCAGATCAACCTTCACCCCAGGGTCTCCATGCCGGAGACCTCCCCAGCCTTGCTGTGGACGGGGAAGGTTGGCGATGCGTCTGCGTTCCGTGTCTGGGGATCTCGGGCGTTTGTCCGCGACTTGTCTGCGGACAAGCTGTCCCCTCGTGCTGCTCCTTGCGTCTTCCTTGGCTTCCCCCCTGAGGCGCCAGGGTGGCAGTTCTACCACCCCACCTCTCGCCGTGTTCTGTCCTCCCAGGACGTCACGTTTGACGAGTCGGTCCCCTACTACCGCCTCTTCCCCTACCGCACTCCGTCCCTCCCCCCGCCACCGCTCTTCCTTGTGCCAGGTCCCCCCCCGGTAGACCCCCTCCCCCCTTAGGGTCCTGCCCCTTCAGGTGTGTCCCAGGTAGACGCAGTCGAGCCTGTCGAGGTTACTGGTGACTCTGGTGCTGCTGAGGGTGCTGAGCCTGGGGGTGCTGACTCTGGGGGTGCTGAGCGTGTGGGTGCTACGCCTGGGGGTGCTGAGCCTGAGGGTGCTACTACTGGGGGTCCTGAGCCTGGGGGTGCTGAGCCTGGGGGTGCTACTACTGGGGGTGCTGAGCCTGGGGGTGCTGAGCCTGGGGTTGCTACGCCTGGAGGTGCTGAGCCTGGGGGTGCGGAGCTTGAGGGAGCTGGGCCTGCTCGTGTGGCGTCTGGAGGTGCTGAGCCTGGAGGTTCTCCGGGTGCTTCGTCTCGGCGGGAGCCACTCTCTCCACAGGAGCTGCGCGAGTGGTTTGCCCAGCGCTGGAGGCGTGCTGCTGAGCTGGAGGTTCTTCGGCTGCTGAGGGTACTGGTGCCGCGGGTCCCGGAGGTGCTCGTACTGGGAGTACTGGAGCTGCTGGGCCTGCGGGTACGACTGGAGCTGGAGCTGCTGAGGGTGTTGGCGCTGAGGCTACTGCTGTCGGTCCTGGAGGCGGTCCTGCTGGGGGTGCTACTGGTGCTGCTGGAGGTACTGGAGCTGGAGGTGCTGCTGGCGCTGGTGCTGCCGCTGGGGGTACTGGTGCTGTCCCTGCTGTGTCTGGAGTCGCCGCGCGGCCTCGGCCGTACTTCGTTCCACTCCTTCAGCAGGTTCTTGGTCTCCCGCCTTCTACTGGTCCTCCTCCTCCTCCCTTAGAGTGTCCACAGCCTGTCCCGTCACAGTTACAGTTACAGCCGGCCTCCCCACTGCCCGCTCCTTCTCCCTACACTGGTCCTACTGGAGGTCTTGCTGAGCGTCGTGAGCCTGCGTCTCGCCCTGCGTCGCCTGTCCGTGCTGCTCGCACTAGTGGTCGCGGTTCGCGTCAGCGTCCTCCTCCTGTCCCTGGCACGCACCGGATGTCTCTGCGTCCGTCCACTGCTCCTCTGCGTGCCCCTTTGCCTTCTCCTCCTGAGTCCTCTCTTCCTGCTCTTCCTGACCCGGAGTCGGACTCTCTTCGTGCTGCCAGTCCTACTGTCACGCGTCTCCTTGCTACTGTTGTCACTGACCCTTCCTTTGAGTCCACTGCTGCGTCTGCACTAGTTACTGAGCTCGTCGACTTTGCTGCTCGCTGTCGTCTAGACTACGCTGCTAGTCTTGTTGCTGAGTCTGAGTCTGTCTGTCCTCCGTCCGTCGGGGGTGAGTGTGCCCTTGGCACGGACGTCCTTGAGGACAGGCAGGAGGAGTTCCAGTGTTTGGCTGCTGCTTCACCTCATCTCGTGTCCGTACTGCTTACCCCTGAGGGAGACCCGGATGCACTTGACATCCCGACTCCGCGCTCTTACGCGGAGGCGATAGAGGGTCCCTACTCCTCTCAGTGGCAGGCAGCTATGGACGCAGAGATGGCTTCCTGGAAGTCCACAGGCACCTACGTTGACGAGGTTCCCCCGCCTGGGGCGAACATCGTCAGTGGCATGTGGATTTTCAGGGTGAAGCGGCCGCCGGGTTCTCCGCCTGTCTTCAAGGCGCGTTACGTGGCTCGTGGCTTCAGTCAGCGGCAGGGAGTTGACTACTTTCAGACCTTCTCTCCCACCCCGAAGATGACCACTCTTCGGGTACTGCTGCACATAGCTGCTCACCGCGACTACGAGCTGCACTCTCTTGACTTCAGCACTGCTTTCTTGCAGGGCAGCCTGCACGAGGAGATCTGGCTGCGTCGCCCACCTGGCTTCACTGGGTCTTTTCCTCCTGGCACCCAGTGGAGCCTCCGGCGGCCAGTCTACGGTCTCCGCCAGGCACCGCGTGAGTGGCACGACACACTGAGGACTACACTTGCGGCTCTTGGGTTTGCTCCCTCTACTGCCGACCCGTCGCTGTTTCTGCGCACCGACACTTCTTTGCCGCCGTTCTACATCCTCGTGTACGTCGACGACTTGGTCTTCGCCACAGCTGACACTGCTGGACTCGCCCACGTGAAGTCCGAGCTGCAGAAGAGACACACGTGCACAGACCTGGGTGAACTGCGCAGCTACCTTGGCTTGCAGATCACCTGGGACAGAGCACGCCGCACCATTACCCTGACTCAGTCACACATGGTGCAGCAGGTCCTTCAGCGCTTCGGCTTCACGTACTCCTCGCCTCAGGCCACTCCTCTGTCTACTCGCCACTCGCTCTCAGCTCTGCCTTCGGATGAGTCCGTAGAGTCGAGTGGCCCGTACCCAGAGCTTGTTGGCTGCCTCATGTACCTGATGACCTGCACACGACCTGACCTTGCGTACCCTCTTAGCATTCTTGCACGCTATGTTGCTCCTGGGAGACACAGACCGGAGCACATGGCTGCAGCGAAGAGGGTGTTGCGCTACTTGTGCAGTACGTCGGGCATGGGGCTTGTGCTTGGAGGGCAGAGTCCAGTGGTCCTCACTGGGCACGCAGACGCTTCTTGGGCTGACGACCAGGCTACGCAGCGGTCGTCACAGGGTTACTCCTTCAGCCTTGGTTCCGGCTCTGTTTCATGGCGGGCTACCCGCTCGTCTTCTGTTCTCGGCTCCAGTTGTGAGGCTGAGATCTACGCCGGGGCCATGGCTGCACAGGAGCTTCGCTGGCTCACCTACCTGCTGACTGACCTCGGAGAGCCGCCTCGTTCTCCTCCAGTGCTGTACGTAGATAACAAGGCCATGCTGGCCTTGTGTCGAGAGCAGAGACTGGAGCACAGAACGAAGCACATTGCTCTCCGCTACTTCCTTGCTCGTGAGCTACAGCAGCGTGGTCAGCTGCGGCTTGCGTACGTGGCCTCTGAGGCCAACACTGCTGATATCTTCACCAAGGCACTTGCGCCTTGTGATCATCAGCGCTTCTGTACTCAGCTTGGTCTTGTGCCTACCTTGCCTCACTTGCTCACCCCTTGACCTTGTTTGTACTGTACACCTGCTCTTGCTTGTCTAGTCTTATATATATATATATATGCAATCCTGCATGTGAACTGGCCTTGTGGCCTTGAACTTGTGCTCGGAATGTGTGGTGACTTTGTGATCCACCCTGAGCTTGTTTTGCTTTGCTTGACTGGTCTTGTGACCCCTTGTTCTCCCCCACTTTGCCTATGGGGGTGTGTCAGATTTATATGACATAGCTACTGTAGGGTATAGTGGGGTAGCACATATGGGGTACAGTTTTCTAGGGTTTGCTTTTTGTACCCAACTTTCACTTAGTCATTTCATTCCTGTTTTCTTAATTCACAAACCATTCCGTTCACCCCCTCACTCGCCGTCAGCTCCCCATCCTGCTCCTCCTGCACTAAGACAGGACACAAGAGAAAAACTTAGTAAAACGTAAACAGAATACTAAACTGAACTGACGATGCTTACCAAGAGAGGGACAGCTCGCCGCGTACCTCCCCCGCTTGCTCCAGGTGTTGCCTGCGCTTCTCCTCCTCCCGCTCCTGCAACGCGAAAGGCACGAAACTCGAAGTTAGAAATCTCGAAATAAAAGCGGTCAATTTGAAATGCGATCCAGTTTTCGCAGTGCGTGTTTGCAAATGCGATCTTTCCGGGCAGAACCATGCGGCTGCCCGTGTTTAGGGTTGGGGCTCCCCGTGTTTAGGGTTGGGGCTCCCCTTACCGCATGCCATCCAGATGGGGTTTATTTTTTTCTGACCGCGGGCAGATAACGACCCCTCAGATTGTGACACGACTTTCAGAGGAGTGTGCAGTGAAGTCGTGTGCAGTGCAGTCGTCATAGCATTTCACATCTCAAGTATACAGCACACTCGATAATATGGAATACATATGGTGTTCTAAACGGGAACAAGATACGCACAAGCGATCCAGTGTATAAGGGAGAGGAGGGTGGGAACTAGAGAAGTGAAAACTGCAAATGAGACTAGGTGGTAGGTCCCGAGGACCTGCCGAAAGGTAAAGGAGAATGTCTCCTTTACAGCAAACCCCTCTTCAAGTCGAACCACAATCTGTAAATTTTTTGTTACAAAAAATTTCTCATATTGTGACACGACTTTCAGAGGAGTGTGCAGTGCAGTAGTCATAGGTCGAACGAGACATCAGGGGAGAGGTCGGCGGCGACCCCTCTCGAATGTGGTCAAGTACCGATCGGTCGGGCTAGATCGGAGAGGGTCCTGTAGTACGCGAGAGGCATCGACAAGCTCGCGATCGAGTTGTGTAATATATAGCTCCTTAGCCCTATCACTACGCCACCGACCAAGGGCTTTGAAGAGTCTGTCCGGCACTCCGACGTCGACAGCTACAGTTGCCGCCGATTTACGGAAGGAATGAGTGCCGAGGAGATCCGGGTTAAGGCCGACGCGGGCAAAGCCATCGCGGCACCAGCCCCGCACGGTAGCATACGAAGGGGAACGGTCGGAAGGGGAAGCCCCGGCACCCGGTTGGAACACGCGGATAAGAGGGCCGGTAGAATCTTGAGAGTAGCCCGCGAGGAAAAGAAACTGTTGGACACGAGAGACAGGGCAGTGGCGGGCAGAGGATGCTGCCACTGGGACCCAAGCACCTCTGCCGGCTTGGTCCGTCTTGGAGCGAGGAATAAATAGCCACATGCAGTCCCTGTCAAACTCGATCTGATGCCACTGGAGGGAAATCAGGTCAGAGAAGCGTAAGAAGGCCGAAAACATGAGAAGAGGGATCAGCCCCCGCTGGAATGTGGCCGGGTCGGATGACGAAAAATATATGTTGCAGATATCGTAGATTTTTTCTGGGGGTACAGGCTCTTTAGCCTTAGATGGTCGTCCGCAATGACGTTGTGCATACTCTTTCACTTGGCTAGAGAGTGGCCCGCGAACAGGAGACGGTTCGCCAACGAGCCAATGGGCGCACGAAATGGCGGAACATGTCGAACGGATAGCCGAAATAGGGGCGCCATTGCGGATCGAGTGCAGTAGGAATAACGCCGCGGTCAAATCACTTGAAGGAAGTAAAGGAAGAGCGTGCATGGTACAAAACGCGCGATATTGCCGCCAATATGGCTCGTACGTGCGAATTGTAGACTGAGCACGGAGATCGACGGTGAGCGTCAAGAGGTCCAAGAGCAGGGGGGCGAGCTGGTGACCTGCGTAACGAAAAGCATTAATTATTAGTGAATATTATTCGAAGGGCGTACATAGGAGAGTTAGGAAGTCCAGCCCCACTAAATGCCCAAGGATCACTTCCAACACACAAACAGTCGGAACCAGAGGCAAGACTAAGGGTTGCGGTGATATCACTAGCCCAACGGTCTGGGTGTAGAAGAGGCCACCAAAAGGCACTAGGCCAGCGAGGGATCACTAGGGTGAGGGAGGTTCTTGAGCGGCGAGCGTGGGCGAGAACGGCGGGAATAAGGGGTGGTGGTGGAAACGCGTAACAATTTTCCCCCAACCAACTAATTGAAAACGCATCCTGCGCGAGGGCCGCTCGCGAAAACTCCAGGGAGCAATAACGAGCCAGCTGTGCATTGGTGGGTGAGGCGAACAGGTCAATGGAATGAGGCCCCCAACGCCTCTCGAGCAAAAGGAACCAAGGACGCGCGAGAGAGTAGTCGTCGTGAAGTTCCAGTTTTGACAATGTATCAGCCTCGGTATTGAGCTCGCGCGGGATCCATTGGACCGTCAGTCGAATCTTGTGACGCACACAGAGCTGAATGATGGCCCGGCATACAATTGTCAGCTCGGAACGACGTGAGCCCCCTTTCCTCAAAATGTAATAGGCTGCCTGGCTGTCGCTGCGCAGAAGGATGTGGCAGCGCTGAACCTCGTCAGCAAAGGAGGAGAGGGCCCAGAGAATTCCCGCGAGTTCGCGAAGCGTGCTGGACGAGGCGACAAGAGCCTGAGGTAAGTGTGATGAAAGCGATCCGACGCGACCATCGGGTGCGGAATAGCAAGCCCCCCAAGCGCTGTCGCTCGCGTCCACATACATCACGATGTCGTATAGATATAGATTGTGAAAACACGAACCGTTGAACACATCGAACTGGGAGAGCCAAAAGCGCAACTCGTCAATTGACTCCGCGTTCAAGAGGACTGAGTCTCCCCAGGATGAGCAATCCGAGATTTGTGAAAGTAGATTGTGCGAAAAGGCACGCGCGAGGGTGCCGAGGGCGAGCGCCATAGAGGCAAGCATGCCAGTAATGCGAGCGACGCGTCGGACCGGGATGCGCCGCCCCCGCCCGCCAAGCGTGCAAGTCTGTTGGAGCTCGACAAGCAATCGCTCTCGTCGATCAGCGTCGACGGAGAAAGAGGTTGTGCGCGTGTCCAGTCTGAGTCCTAGGAATTTGAGGCACTGACTTGGCTCGAGCTGCGATTTTTTTGAGTTGACGACGAATCCGGCCGCTGTGAGGTCGGCCAAGATGATAGCTCGATTGCGAAGGGCCTCAGCTCGAGTGGCATTTATAAAAAGGATGTCGTCAACATATGGGATAAGTCGAATGCCTTTGCTGCGCCAGCGCTTTGCGAGCTGCTTGATTAGTTGGGTGAAGACAAACGGCGCAGTGGCCAGCCCAAAAGGCAGGGATAGGAACTGATAGCGTTGTCCTTGGAGGGTGAAACCAAGAAACCGCCAATATGCGGGGTGGATGTCCACATGGTGGTATCCGGCCTTCAGATCGATGGTGAATAGCCAATCGTCTCGATGCACCAAGTCGGGCACCCGGTTAAGGCCCTCGTAACGAAATCGTGGGACGGACAAGAATGTATTCACGTGTCGAAGGTCCAATATGAGTCTCTTTTTTGAAGGTTGGACGACTACATTTAAAGGGCTGACGCATGTGGGGGGCACCATTCGGGCCGCTCCTGTCGCTAGTAGCTCGGTGACTGCCTCGACCGCAAATGCGGTAAATTGAATGGCACCCGAGTGGTTTGCCGCGTGGTGGGGAGTGAGCTCCGAGGATGCCCACGGAAGACGGTAGCGGGATGTGATTACTGACATGATGAAGCGGCTATCACACCAGGCGGCCCACCAGCTGGCGCACGCACCAAGGCGACCACGCATGAAAGGTGTGCCGGTGGGTGAAGTGTCGAGAGCGGCGAGGACGTCCAGCTCTGGTAAGGGGTGCAGGGAGGAGCGTACGAAGAAGGGTGAGTGTTGAGGCCACGTAATCGTATCTTATCATCTTTTTTTTTTTTTTTTTTTTTTTTTACTCGTCTCTTTTGCATTACCTCCTGCCTTCCTTTCTTCTCTCTCTCTCTCTTGAACCCCTTCTCCTCCTCCCTCTTTCTTCATCTTCTTTCTGTCTCTCTCTCTCTCTCTCTCTCTCTCTCTCTCTCTCTCTCTCTCTCTTTTTTTGTTAGTAGAATCGCATCGGTAAAGTAAAAAGGGCAATCATTTTTAAATAAGACAGTTGCTCGTAGATCTGAAAAATTATAACGGCATAATCATACATAGATCTTCACACAATCTTAGTGGGCCTATTGGCGCCCTGGCCACGCTGGGGGCAATCCGCGATCCCATGTCCGGGTTCGCGACAGTAGAAACAACGCCCGTCACCGTCACGGCACCACGTGTTCCAATTACGCTCTCCTTGGCCTCGACCACGAGGGGGAGGGTCGCTACGGGAGCTCGCATGGGTGGGGCGATTAGGTCTCTTTTTGTTAGCCGCCACGATTTGAGTGGCAGCCTTTACATTCTTATCTTCCACCACTTCGCCATATTTAATCTTTAAGGCCATATTGGCCACCTCAAAACCACGTTGGTCGGCGGTAAAGAGAAAATGAATCTTTTCCTCCGCTTCGTCAACTATTTGCTGGAGGTAGTCGGCGGCTTGCTCGCCGCCGCTAGAAGGCAAAACAGAAATGGCGTGACGTGCAATAGCTTGAATACGCTCGAAACTAAAAAGTTGCGTGCGGATACCATCACTTTTCACTAAGGAGGAACGCAGCTGGGGGCGAGCAGGGGGGATGGGAGCAAGGCTGAAGGTGGCAGAGCTGGGTTTGGGACGGGCTGCATTACCTTCATCCGAATTCTCGATGGGTGCGTTGTCGCCCGCGTCGTCGCCATCGGGTTCGTTGGCCGGAGGGGGGAGGCGAGAGCGTGGTGCTGCCGCTGCTGCTGCGGGACGATCAGGTCCTGAAGGCGGTGCGGGATCGCCGTTATTTCCGCGCTGGAGAGCAGCGAGGAGGCCGATGACGTGATGTATGGCTTCGTTGTTGGCGGCGGCAGGAATTTCATTGTTGGTATAACGAGCGGAATAATTTTCTGCTGCGCGGGGCGCTGTAGATGCAGTGGAGCGCGCTGAAACACGTTCGCCAGCAGCTTCCGTGAAGATTCGCTGAAGGTTTCGCTGGGCTGCCGGGTCAAGACGCGCGAGAATCTCGGCAAAATCCGCTGCTGCAGAAGGCGAGATTCGACAATCCTGAGAAGCGCGCGGATTCGCCGGGCGAGGTGCAGGATCTGGGCGTCGAGATTCTCGCCCTTGGTCCTGATCCTGGCGATCCGCGCGGCGGTCAAGATTGCGATCTTGACCGAGATCGCGATCGCCGGCCCCACGCGCAGGACCCTCATGATTACGGTCCACACGCGCAGGGTCGCGATCATTACGATCGCCACGCGCAGGACCAGAGGGTGCCGCGCGTGTGGCGTTTTCGGCCGTTGCTGGGGCTTCCTCGGGAATGGGCGCGACATTTCCGCCAGGTGCGTTCGTTTCGCCTCCACGTAACCCGTCCGCACGTCGTTCGCCGTGAAATCCGGGAGGAAAATCCCGACGGGAAGATCCGTCACGATCGCCTCCTGCAGCTCTCGGGCTTCGAGGAGGAGCTTGTCGCGCACGATTCAATAAATCCAGAGCAGTAACAGCAGCTAAATTTCCGCCACGGGGAGAGCGAGAACGCTCACGACGTGAAGAGGAGTCCCGATCCCCATCACGTTGCGGAGAACCACCACGACCACTGCTCCGTAAATTCATTCGAGAAGCGGGAGGCCTTCCACCAACAGCGGAGACAAGTCCGCCAGTCATGCTATTAAAACGGACAGCAATAACGTCTGCTAACAAGGTGCTCCTATGCCCAGATCTGGGCATAGGAAGGGTTTAGTGTGTGCTGGTGGAAACTAGAGAAGTGAAAACTGCAAATGAGACTAGGTGGTAGGTCCCGAGGACCTGCCGAAAGGTAAAGGAGAATGTCTCCTTTACAGCAAACCCCTCTTCAAGTCGAACCACAATCTGTAAATTTTTTGTTACAAAAAAATTCTCATCTTCTTCCACTGGGGATCGCATTTGCAAACCGCGCTGGCCTAATTGGATTGCAGTTGAAGTTGTCCCAAATAAAAGAAACGAACCAAAGCGGACCGTGCTTACCAGGAAAACGAGAGCGTTCTTCTTCCTCCCGCTGTTGCCACGTGCTCCTCCTCTCGCTCCTGCTTCACAAAGCCACGGAACTTGAAGTTAAAAATCTCAAAAAAGAAGTAACGAACGAAATAGGACCGCGCTTACCAGGAAAGCGAGAGCATTCTTCTTCCTCCCGCTGTTGCCACGTGCTCCTCCTCCCGCTCCTGCTTCACAAAGCCACGAAACTCGAAGTTAGAAATCTAGAAAAAGAAGTAACGCGGAACGAAATAGGACTGTGCTTACCAGGAGAAGGAGAGCGTTCTCTTCTTGTGTACCTTCCTTCACGCTTTTACCACACGCTCCTTCTCCCGCTCCCAGCATCCAGCTCCTCCTGCATCAAGACAGAGATCACACAAGAGAAAATTAGTAAAAAGAATACAAAACTATCTGAAATCGACGATACTCACCAAGAGAGGGAGAGCTCTCCCCGTGTGGCTTTCTTGCTCGCCGTCACCTCCCCATCGCGCTCCTTCTGCACTAAGACACAAGACACGAAAGAGAAAGTTAGTAAATCGTAAATGAAATACTAGCTGAAATTGACCATACTTACCAAGAGAGCTCTCCCCCTGTGACTCGCTTGCTCGCCGTCAGCTCCTGCGCTCCTTCTGCACTAAGACACAACACACAAAAAGAGAGTTGGTAAAACGTAAAGAAATTCTAGCTGAAATTGACGAGACTCACCAAGGGAGGGAGAGCTCTCCCCGTGGGACTCCCTTGCTCGCCTGTCACCTCCCGATCGCGCTCCGTCTGCACTAAGACACAAGACACGAAAGAGAAAGTTGGTAAAACGTAAAGAAATTCTAGCTGAAATTGACGAGACTCACCAAGAGAGGGAGAACTCTTCCCGTGGGACTCCCATGCTCGCCGTCAGCTCCCGATCGCGCTCCTCCTGCACTAAGCCGTAAGACCCAAAAGAGAAGGTTAGTAAAACGTAAAGAAATCCTAGCTGAAATTGACGAAACTCACCAAGGGAGGGAGAGCTCTCCCCGTGGGACTCCCATGCTCGCCGTCAGCTCCCCATCGCGCTCCTTCTGCACTAAGACACAAGACATGAAAGAGAAAGTTAGTAAATCGTAAATGAAATACTAGCTGAAATTGACCATACTTACCAAGAGAGCTCTCCCGTGTGACTCGCTTGCTCGCCGTCAGCTCCTGCGCTCCTTCTGCACTAAGACACAACACACAAAAAGAGAGTTAGTAAAACGTAAAGAGATTCTAGCTGAAATTGACGAGACTCACCAAGGGAGGGAGAGCTCTCCCCGTGGGACTCCCTTGCTCGCCTGTCACCTCCCGATCGCGCTCCTTCTGCACTAAGACACAAGACACAAAATATAAAGTTAGTAAAACGTAAAGAAATTCTAGCTGAAATTGACGAGACTCACTAAGAGAGGGAGAGTTGTCAACGTGTAGCTCCCTTGCTCTCCGTCACCTCCCAGCTTCATATCCCGCTCCTTCTGCACTAAGACACAAAACACAACAGATAATTAGTGATTCGTAAAAGAAGTACAAGCTGAAATTGATGTTACATACCAGGAGAGGGAGACCACTCCGTTAATCCCTTTGCTCGACGCCAGCTTCCCATCCAGCTCCTTCTGCATCAAGACAGAGATCACACAAAGAGAAAATTAGTAACAAGAATACGAAACTAACTGAAATTAACGAGACTCACCAAGTGAGGGAGAGCTCTCCCCGTGTGACTCCCTTGCTCGCCGTCACCTCCCAGCTTCATATCCCGCTCCTTCTGCAGCAAGACACAGCGCACAACAGAGATAGTTAGTAAATCGTTAACAAAGTACAAGCTGAAATTGATGTTACTCACCAGGAGAGGGAGACCACTCCGTTACTCCCTTTGCTCGCCGCCAGCTTCCCATCCAGCTCCTTCTGCAGCAAGACAGAGATCACAGAGGAAAAAATTAGTAAAAAGAACACAAAAATATTTGAGATTGACGATACTTACCAGGATAGGGAGACGGAGATGAAGGGCGATGCGGCAACCGCTCCGCATACGCCGTGCGACGGATGCCTCTGTCCTTGCCAGGTGCGCGCGAAGGACGAAGCAGGCCCATGCGAGAAGCTCTTGATCTAGAAGAAAGAGCGTCTGCAGGAAGAAGGTAAAATAAGTTAGAATATATCCAGGAGTAGAGCAAAAAATACGAAATTTATACGTACCTCCACTCAACCAAGAAGATCGGTCCTCAAGAGACGAATGTCGTACTGAATCGCCATGGCCGTGCGTCATGTTGGTGCCGTGCGCCGTGAGCTGTGCGTAAGGAGAAGCAGATCCATGCGACGAGAGAAGCGACGTCCGGTAGAACCGCGTTGGCTTGAAGGCTCTGGGGCTTGAATGCGTCAAGGCGGTTGCCTGCAGGATAAAGTTAATACGTTAGTTCTTATCCAGGAAAAACATTACTATTGCGAAAGACATGAGCATGGCGTTGGACTTACCTCTACTCGAAGGGTTTAAACCCATCCGCCAGAAGTGAAGATCGTCTCCTCGTGGCGACGAAGAAGCGCTGGGCGAAGCAGACGACCGCGTCCGCGTCTGAATCACTCAAGCCAGAATCGTCGAATGCGGTCTTCCAGGCTCTTAACGTGAAGTTCATCTTGAGAAGATCTCTTGATGATAATCGCGGTGAAGATACTGCAGTGGTAAACTTCTCGCGGTGGAGTTCTCGCGGTGGAGTTGTTGCAGTGGAGATCTTGTCAATGGAGTTTTCTCGCGATGTAGTTCTCGCCGCGAAGAACAGGGCATAGTACAAGGTTCCGGCCAAGGCTTGCAAGCAGCTCTCTAGACTCTCTACCCACCCACCCCACCCACGAATCTAGACTCTAAGCTAACTCTAACGCCTACACGAACCTACACGGACTCTAAGACGCGCTGCTGCTTGCCTTGGCCATCCCCTTGTACTAGCTTGGGTGGATTCATGGTGTAGTTTAGACTGCTCCATAGAGCTTCTCGCATGATATCCACAGTAGCTCATTGGGACGGAGCTAACTGAGACGGAGCTCTCTGGGTCGGAGATTATTGAGACGGAGCTCCTCTGAAAAATCCTTCCGACGGGATAACAGGGAAGGTTCTAATCCGAGAATGAAGTTGACGATAGGAACTTGTAGTGCCTCTGGTGGAAGGAAAGGAACGATCAAACAAGGTGGCTGGGAGTAGGAGACTGTCGATGAAATCGATCATCCGTGTCGGAAAATTCTGGGTGCGGTGCGAGCTATGCAATCGGCGCGGCACGTCTGATTATTTTCGCGTCGCAGCTATGCAGGTTCAGGAAGTATGATCTCAATCATCGATGATTCCCGCTCTGACTCGAGTTGCCGTTGACCTTCGCTGCTGCTACAGCGCGGGAATGTGAAGATAAGCAGTAGAAGAAGGCGCCATAGCTAGGGAAGCCCTAGCTAGGCAAGAAGCAGTTTAGGCAAAGAAGGAGGGGTTGCACTAGCAAGAATGAGGATACAAATAGCAAACCCTAGAAGGGTTGTACTCGCTATAGAGCACCCCACTACAGGCTAGAGCATAATATTCTGACACACCCCCATAGCCAAAGTGGGGTGTAATCAGCAGAGCAAGCAAAGCAGAACAAGCTCAGGGTGGATCACAATGTCACCACACATTCTGAGCACAAGTTCAGGAAGCAATAGTTTAAAGTTCACAATTATGAGCAAAGCTAGTGGTAGTCACAACGGGCAAGTGAGGAGGAGGAGGGACAGTGAGAGGAGAGGAGATAGGAGGCGACGGTTGAAGCTGCAGACACACGGGCAACAGGAGGCACACTGGCACAGCGGCTACCGGAACAGCGCTCCGGACTACTGGAGTAACTGGCCCCGCGGCTAAAAGTAGCGGCAGACGAGCAACGGACCCACGGGCGACTGGCACAGGTGGCTACGACTGGGCTACCGGAGCAACTCCCCGGACTACAGGTGCTGCTGGCGACACGACGGCAACCTCCGTTCAACCTCCCCCAAACAGTACCACCCCCCCTGACACACACCCCCTGCTTCACCCCTAGCTCCACTCCCCCTTCACCCTCCCTTAGTACCACTCCGACGGCTCCAACAGGTCCACCCCCCCTCAGCGGCAGCTGCAGCACAGGGAGACGGAGGAGGAGGAAGAGCAGGGAACGGCACACAGAAGCTGCACCCCCATACCCCCCACCCCCAAACCCTAATCCAGGAGAACGGGCAGAAGGAGGGGTGGGGCGCCTTCAGAAGCACGGGGGACAGCGGGGAGGACAGGGGCAGCGAAGAACGGGCCGCCCACGGGCCTGGCACAGCCTCCCGAACCGCGCGCAGGCGGCCCGAGCCGCGCGCGGGCCTGGCGCAGCCCGTACGGGCCGCGCGCGGGCCTGGCGCAGCCCGTACGGGCCGCGCGCGGGCCTGGCGCAGCCCGTACGGGCCGCGCGCGGGCCTGGCGCAGCCCGTACGGGCCGCGCGCAGGCCTGGCGCAGCCCGTACGGGCCGCGCGCCGGCTGTACGGGCCGCGCGCAGGCCACGACGGGCGACGGGGGGCGACGCGCGGGTCCCCGTCGCCCGTCGTAGCGCCTCCTGGGGGCGACGCGCCGAGTGACGGGGCAGAAACCCGTCGCGCGCCTCGGGGCGCACGGCGGGCAGAAAACCGCCGCGCGCCTCGGGGCGCACGGCGGGCAGAAAACCGCCGCGCGCCTCGGGGCGCACGGCGGGCTGAAAAACCCTAATTTCGACGCCGCGCACCACGGGGCGCGCGGCGGACAGGGAGTAGCAGTAGCAGCGGAAGCAGTCAGGTGGGGCCCACAGGCCAGGAGCATATCGCTCTAATACCATGTGAAGATAAGCAGTAGAAGAAGGCGCCATAGCTAGGGAAGCCCTAGCTAGGCAAGAAGCAGTTTAGGCAAAGAAGGAGGGGTTGCACTAGCAAGAATGAGGATACAAATAGCAAACCCTAGAAGGGTTGTACTCGCTATAGAGCACCCCACTACAGGCTAGAGCATAATATTCTGACAGGGAAAGGGTGCGGCTAGTTTGCGGGTTACACGAGGTGACTTCATAATGAACGGATGGCTGCCGCCACCATAGATATTTTTCCACCTTGGAGATGTTGGAAATTTCCCACCATGGTTAATTCAAGGCGACTCGAATGTGTGTATGTGCTTTGGACGACGATAGCCGCTGTTAGTCGCTGAGTGCGGTGCGCTGCGATCAAACGCGGGGGCTCTGGTGCCGTTACAATATCAAGGTAGTGTGCAAAATATGAACAGATGGCTGATGGATGGACGGTGGAGAATATGTTGGAGGGTGTGGTGTGGTGGCTGGCGCCGCCAAAGAGATTTTTCGCCTAGAAAATGTCAGAAATGTGTTGCACTCAAAACTTGAGGCGGCCCAAATGTGTTCCTTCGAACTCATCCCAACGCGACTCGGTATCCTGAACCAATTTCAAATGTACAGTTCAGTGGGTGGCTGGTGAAGTTATGTGTTTTGGTGAATATAACTATAAGCGAATCTGCTGAGGGCGCGTATCATTGTGTTGTGGGTTGACGGGCACTCTGATATCGGGTACAGTTGACTTGGATCTGGGGCAGGAAAGGGTTTTTTTTAGGAGGTGGTGTGACGTGGCATGCGTATTTTACATCTATAGCCCGACTATGGGTATTCGCGAGAAAATTGTGCGTGAAGTGCGGGATTGCGTTGAAATCGTTACTAGATTTGTGAACGGAAGGTTCAGGTGCTCTCGCAGTTCCTTTTTGTTCCTTGCGAATATGATCGGGGCAGCTGAAAATGACAAAGTGGTGATTTAGAAAAGATCATGCGAGCCAATAGAATTGGGGGGTGTTTCTCGCCCTCATCCGCCACCCTCCAGCTCATTCCCCGTCCAGCTCATCGCCGAGGCTGGGAAGATCGATTACATTCTTGGATTTCAGATGGCGTTCCCACGTTTGCCCGCCATCGAAGTCACCCCATCAGGCTCGATATTGGGCGGGATGGTGTCCAGAGTGGGGTACTCTCCCACTCTGGACACCCTGTAGTTGCGATCTGCGCGATCCCAATTGCGAATCGCACAAACACTTTAGGGTTCGCGCCCAATGAAGACGTTCATTTGACAGTCGCGCCAACTCAACGACTACTGCGCATACACAGTGACGACCCTTTCGCGGTCAAACTCCAGAATTTGGGCAATGCTGCCGCACTGCGCAAAACAACCTGCCAAACACAAATTGAAGCCATGAGAGTCCCCTGGAGGAGCATCGCAACCCCAAAACTTCAAGCCCGAATAGGCAGAGCACAAAACCACTCGACTACAAAAGCAAGTCGCTGCTACCTACAACTATCACACTTTCATAGATCTCCAGTACCTAGCAACCATGGCTCCCAGGAGGAAACGCGCTGCTGTAACGCCCACAATAGCAGAGGAAGAAGTCGAAGTTCCTAAGGTTGACACTCCGTTCGTCGCATGGATGAAGGAGCAGGAAGCTGCGGGCATAAGGAAGGGCCGACTCGTAGGTGTTACCGATCACCGTGCTCCACACGTCACGACCGCATCGGCGACGTTCTCGCCTTCTGTGGACGGTGGTGGTATTGGCACTGATGTTGACAACGACAACTACGATGGCCTTGATGCGGCGAACAACGTGGACAGTGACATCGACACATACTACGACTCGGACGGGTACACCGGCGCCGACGTTGTCGATGATACGGAGGGCGGAGACACGCCTGCTGAGGAGGCTGGGTCGTCGCGTAAAGGCAAGCGTAAGGTGGCGCCTGGTCGATCGAAGAAATCGCATTGGAGCGAGGAAGAGCTTACCGAATTCGCTGCGGCTATGTGGTTTTGCAAGGACGACTTCGACAAGATGAAAGGCAAACAAGGGGCGCAGCCATGGAAGAAGCTTCGTCGCGTGTTACGCGATGCCAACCCCAAGTGGCGCCGCCCGTCGGACTCGATGATGAAGCAGTGGCCGCGGTTGAAGGCGAGGATGGAGGAAATCAAGTTGGCGGATGCGACCTCGGGTAACTCGTTGATGCCAAAGCCCGAGTGGTTCGACTTCGTCTTCAACTGTTGTTTCGCCGATCGCGCCCCGAATCCGCACGTGGTGGACGAGGGAGGCGCGCGCACTCAGCACGCTGTCCCGGGTACCTCCACGCCTGTGGTCCCGGCTAGCGTAGCCCCCAATGGTACCCAGCCCGCGCCTGCATCGGTTGGGCCTGCTGCAGCCACTAATGAAGGTAAGCTCAATGTGTTTTTCTGTTATTTAAGTGCACTCTTTTTTATGATCAGTGGGTCGAAATAAAAACAGCTACAATCTTGTCATCGGCAACAACTATACTAACTACCACTACGTACTACCAACCCTTTCACCTAACATCAGGTCCCAATGCTTCTCCGGCCCGCATTGCTGTGAGGAGGCGGTCCATGGAGTCGCCTGCATACGCGGGGCACCTCTTGGTCGCTGACACGATGACGAGGATCGCCGGCGAACGGGCGGCGCGGCAGGCCGCATCAATGGACCGCCTCATCTCTGTCCTTGAGCGCATCGCGGTGCCGCCACCTCCTGTCCCCGTCGCCCCAACCCAGCCCCCGGTCTCCACACCCCGGAACCCTAACGAGTCCCCACCTAATCGTGCTCATTTTGATGCGCACACCTCGGCCGGCACGCCGCCTTCTCACACGGCGTGGTACAACCCCACGATGCAGACCCCATTTGCAGCGCCACGACCCGCTGGCGTTCCAGCAACCGTGCAGCCCCCTATGATCCCGCCCGGCCACGACATGTCAACGGCGCGTCAGCTGTATGCAGGGGCGCAGCCCGCGGTCGCCATGGACAGCAATGGGAACTGGTTCTTTACTGGCTCCCCGTCTGGACTGCACGGCCCTCATGCCGCCTAAGCCATGCCGAGTGGATATGCACGCCGAAATGGCGGCGACGGGCCACAGCAGCATCTCTGGTCCGGACTGGTGAGGGCTCCCAAACGAAGCGCTGCACGCCTGGGCGCTCCCACCAGCGGTTGGGTCGTCGAGAAGTGTAGCTGCGCCACCATCCCCTTGCCCGCTTTGTGCACTCCCTCTGCTCCTCGATCATGTTGTGTAGGACAACAGCGCATCCAACCCCGGCACACACCCTCCACAGCTTGCTATCATGTCTTGAGGCGAAGATGCGCCAACGGTTTTTGAAGATTCCCATAGTTCGCTCCACTGCCATCCGAGTAGCCGACTGCACGTAGTTGAATGTCTGCTCCCATCCAGTCAGAAGCCTAGCTTTGCTTGCAAGCACGGGAACGAGGCAGTAGTCCTTCAATGGGTAGGCCGCATCACCTAGTAGTTGGTAGGGTTGTATGTCGCCATTGGCAATGCGTGTGTGTAATGCACTATTAGTGAAAACACGGCTATCGTGTGCAGAACCAGGCCAGCCCACCACGTAATCCCAGATTCTGCATCTAGCATCCACGGTGAGCTGGAGCTGCACCGAGTACATTTGCTTTCTGCAATAGTACTCTGTGCGGTACTCGTCAATGCCGCGCACTGGCAGATGCGTACCGTCAACCGCGCCAATCACATTAGGGACCCCCCTTGTTGCCCTGAACTCCGCCTCCATCTTCACCATCTCTTCACGTGATGGAAACCGCACCCAGTCGTTCTTGAAACGTCGGGGGAACGCAAGAAGGAATCAGTCGACAATGCGATGGCACACTGATTTTGGGACGCCGAAGAAGATGCGCATGTCAAGATATGACATGCCTGTAGCAAGGTATTTTATGGGGATCAACACACACAAACGAAGAGGAACCTGATGGCGTAAAGTCAGCTGGGAAAAATCATCTGTCATGTGAGCCTCTAGGTGCTCCATTATTGCACGATTAATTCGGAACAGCGCCACAAACTCGGCCTCCGTCATCTCCTCAATTCGACACAGCCACCCCGCCATTGTCGCTTCCCTGCGTGCCCTGGTTTCAGTAGACATGGCGGATTGAGACGGCCGGGAAGGTCCCTCATTATCATCCGTGTCGATCATTTGCATCGCCAGTTGAGAGAGCAAGTCGTCCGTCTCTGCATCGTCGTCCGCCTCCCATTGCAGAAAAGCCGCTATCGCAATCGCTATCGCGGTGATGTCCAATGCCATGGCTGTTCGTTGTGCTGTTAACAAACCTAGTGATCAATTTATGCATGTGTGTGGTACCTACGACTACTGGTTTCAAGAGCTTCGGTGAGAAGGTGGAGGACGAAGTGCAGAAAGAGGCTTGCGCACGTCGGTGGAACAACATCACGGACGTGGGCGAAAGGCTGGGGCATCTCAAATGTTTACAAATGCCCCCGTTCGGATGCACGTACAGTCAATACCACAACTGCGTCGTGCGCCGTTGGATGAGTTCGCTCACGGTCGTGGATGCGGCATTGCACGACCAAAACCACATTACATGTTGATGGGCAAAGTTCGAGCCGCATTTGCCCCAATTTCCTCACATTATACAAATTGGCGAACCGCGTGGGGTGACTTCGATGGCGGGCAAACGTGGGAACGCCACCTCATTTCGCCGATTAGCGCGAATGCTCACCCTCGACTCTGCTTGCCGTAGACTTATATATCTCAGTCTTGCTATCGGTTCAGTGTTTGCCGCTTCCAACTGCTAGTACCAGAAGCCGCTTCCCACGTCTAGAAGCTGAGCGAGTTATGGTGTCTGTTTCATGTGAAATTAGCAGCCAGTAGTCGGAAGATCTAACGATTTCTAGGTTGCGAACCGCGGGAGCATTGACTTGCGGACGTATTAATAATGTCGATTTGCGGATACTTATCATGCCATCGCTTGATCGGCGTCGACTTGAGAGCGCGTCGGCATTGCGGGCTCTGTCGATCTCGTTAGGCAAGCGACGCGCAGCGCTCTGATCTGAACCGTTGCAGAAGACATGTGAAACGGGGAGGGAAAACATGAGAGGGAGGGAGGCACGGGATGCACTCAATATGGAAGGGAGGCAATAGACTGGCAAGAGGCGGCGAGGCAGGGCGGGTAAGGGAGAAGAGAGGTTCACGAACTTGTTACACACTCTCGCGAACCTCTGCTTTTGGCGAGCATGTTGCATGCCCTCGCGTAATGGAGAACGTTATATCGAAACACCATGTCGTGAGACCCCTCCGTTTCCCCCCTCCTCATCTTCCCTCGCACATCTCTCCTCCCTCTCTCCTCATCTCCCCTCGCTCTCTCGTCATCCCCTCCGCGCTCCCCTTGTCCCCCCCTCCCCTCTCCTCGCCTCTCCCCACTCTCACCACATCTCCCCCGCTCTCTCCTTAGCAACCCCCGCCCTCCCCTCGACTCCCCCCGCTCTCCCCTCATCTCCCCCCGATCTCCCTTCATCTCCCCCGCTCTCCCCTCATCTCCCCCGCCATCCCCCCATCTCCCTCGCTCGTCCCCCATTCGTCCCGAAAAAGCATCCCTCACCCCCCCCGCGTCTCACCCTCATCCTCCCCTCTGTCTTACCCTCATCCCCCCCGCGTCTCACTCTCATCCCCCTCCGCTCTCCGCCGCTCTCTCCCCATCTCCCCCGCTCTCTCCTCGTTTCCGCCCGCTCCCCCCCACCCCCTTGCTCTCCCTGTCATCTCCCCCCGCTCTCCCCTCATGTCCCGTTTGCCTCCCCTCATCCCCCCCCCCGCTCTCCTCTCGTCACTCTTCCGACTCACCCTAGTTCTTCTCCTGTTTACCTCTCATACCCCCTCCGATTCCTTCCTCCTTCCCCCTCCCCTTCTCGCTCGTCCCGCATCCCCGCTCTCCCCTCATCTCCCCTCGTCTCCCCTCATCTCCCTGCGATTTCCGCCTATGTCCCCGCCCTCACCCCTTCTTCCCCCTCAACCCTGTTTCCCCCCAAACACAGTCTCGTTCACCGCTCATCCCCTCCCCCCACCATGCCTCCTCTCCCCTCTCACTCGCTCCACATCCCTCCTCCCATCCACCCTGCGTCACCCCTCCCTCCCCTCGTCTTTCCCCTCACTCACCCCTCATTTCTCCCCATCCAGTCACCCCTCATGTTCCCTCCCATACATCCCTAACTCCTTCACCGCACCCCCCGTCGATCTATTTGTCACTCCCCCTCCGTTCACCTCTCATCTACCCCTCTCCCCCCAACCTTCCCTTGCTCTGCTCACGCCGCATTCACCCCTCAACCCCCTCCCACGTGACTCTCAACCCCCTCCCCCATGACCCCCAACCCCCAACTCCACCCCAAACACTGTCACCATCGTATGTTCTTCGGCAATATTCCGTAACATTGTCGTACATGTGTCATAGCAAACAGGATGAATATATCTATCCTTCTCTTTTCTCCCTCTCCCCTCCCCCCCTCTTTAACACCTCCCCTTGGCCCCGTCCCTTCCTCCCCTCACTCCTCCCCGCTCCTCTATTGGATTGCTTGTCGCTGCAGTATGTGAACCAACCAACCAACGGCTGCTCAGTTGCTGGTCTGATTTACACATGGCTGCATATGACTGGTTGCCCTTGCAGTGTATGAAATTACTCCACAGGTACCTACCGGGTAGACCGTGACTGCATGCAACTGGTTGAAACGTCAGGGGAATTTGCCTCTGACGGCCAAGAGGGGTCAATAAGATGGTCAAGCTGCTGTGGAGGCGGAAGGGTAGGGAGCTAGAAAGCTGGCAACAAGTTTTGGTTCTGACGTGTATCTCGTTGTACTGTTGAAACTAAACAGCTGGAGAATGAAAAAGTGCCTCCCTTTTGACGGAGTTCTTGCGAAGTTGAACTGAATCAACTCTCAGACCGTTTGGAGAGCTGGGAGGCACGCTTCCACGTGGTAACAGGCATGGCTAGGACTTTGAGAGTTACGCTTTTCCTAGCTCCTGAGTCCTAACTCCATAACTCCTCTGCGTCTCAAAAGCAACCTTTCTCGCAGCAAACCCCATCCCCCGCGCTTGGGACTCTGGATGCCAATCATCCACATGGGAGAAACCAAGCAGCAGCCTCCATATCAACCATCCAGACCACCAGCCTCCCTTCTCTTGGCAACACCACAGGAAGAGCCAGCAGCACAGCACGCATCAGGAAACCTGTAAGAACCCAGCAGCAGCCTCCGTATCAACCATCCAAATCAGGCTCCCGTCTCTTGGCAACACCATACTGGCAGGTAACCCAGTTCCCGCAGCAAACTCCGTCCCCCCTGCCTCAGACAGCCTCTCCAGCAGCTCCCTCTTCCCCTCCCCCATCGCCACCACCGCCACCACCGGGAGAGACAGGGTGATAACGACCGGAGGAGCCAGCGTCACAACACGAATCAAGAATCTTGTAAGAACCCAGCTGCAGCCTCCCTATCAACCATCCATATCAGTTCTCCATCTCGTGGCAGAACCATACTGGCAGGCAAACCAGTTCCCACAGCGAACCCCGTCCCCCCTGCCTCAAACAGCCTCCCGAGAAGCTCCCTCTTCCCCTCCCCCATCGCCACGACTGCCACCACGGCAGCTGACAGCAGCACTGGGAGGGTCAGGGTGATTCGGCAAGGGGGAGGCTTGGGGGAGTCAGAGAGATGGCGGCACCAGTGGCGGGAAGGGGCGGAGGGGGAGGCAGATGGGGAGGGGGAGGTGGAGACAAGGAGGGGGTGCGAGGGGAAGAGAGAGGCAACGTGGCCGTCCGGGCCCACCCCTAGAAGGATGAAGTCGAATCTGGGGAAGGGCGTATCTGCACAACAGGACAAAACGGGCAGACGCAAGGTGGTGTGGTTGAGACGAAGGGGAAGGGGGCAACCGTATGGGTCTGGTGCCACCCATCCCTTGAAGGAGACAGAAATAGCACGAAGATGTGGGTTCGAACCGCAGCAAGCGGACGAAGCAGGCCTAGCAGGGGTATAGCAGGCCTAGCAGGGGTATAGCAGGCCTAGCAGGGGTATAGCAGGCCTAGCAGGCCCAGGAGTCAAGCAAGCCTACCTGGGTGCATCAGGAGAACCCCAACATCCACACACTGCTTCAACTCGCGCTCGTATGCCTTTGCTGCTGCTTCAACTGAGGGTGACGGAAAGAGCATGCCTAGCAGGGCTAGCAGGATGAGCCACCCTATCTGGGTGTATCAGAAGAACCCCAGCCTCCACGCACTGCCTCAGCTCAAGCTCATACGCCTCTGCTGCTGCTGCTTCCACTGGGAGTGACGGAAACATCACTCCTAGCAGACATCGAGAGCAAGCCTAGCAAGGCTAGCGGGATGAGCCAGCCTCCTGGGTGCATCAGGAGAAAACCCCGGGTGAAGGTGAACAGGCCTGGCGGGTCGAGCAAGCCTACCTGGGTGCATCGGCAGAACCCCAGCCTCAACACACCGCGCCATCTCGCGCTCATACGCCTCTGCTGCTGCTTCCACTGGGAGAGAGTCGTCGAGAGTGTGGATGTGGGCGGATGGAATGGGCACCTGGGGAGAAGACCGAGTTGTTGTGGGCATACAAGGCAAGAGGGGGGGGGGGGGGGGTGGGGGGGGTGTAAGAATCGTGGAGAGTGTGGATGTGGACGGATGGAATGGGCACCAGGGGTGACGACAGGGTAGTTGCGGGCATACAAGGCAAGAGGGGGGTGTAAGAATCGTCTGTGCTGTTTATTTGCTGTCAGATGCACACTGTGGGGAAAGGAAGCACCTTGGAGAGCCAGTGCGTGTGCGCCAGCAGGTAGTTGCTGTCGGGGTGAGTCAGTGAGAGGGATGCTATTGGGGTGAGTCAGAGGCATGCTGTTTGCGTTGAATTACAGGCTTTCAAACGCTCTAGGACACACAGGGGAAAGGGAGCACCTTTGAGAGCCAGTGCGTGTGCGCCAGCAGGTAGTTGCTGTCGGGGTGAGTCAGAGGCACGGCCCGCTCGTCCACCCAGAACTCATGCCACCTGGACCAATCACAGCGAGCCGCGAAATCTGGATGCGCCAGCTGGCTGGTGTGGAGGAGAGAGCGGGCGGGGAGGAAGAGAGGAAGAAGGGGAGAGAAAGGGGTGGGTGGGGGGGGAGGAGCAAAAAGGACAGCGAGATTTGATGCCGTTTTGGAAGCTCTCTATGGCGAATTCAGTGTATGAGAAGTGTGAGGGACGAGAGGCGAGAAACAGCAGAGCAGCTCGGTGAATTTCATTGTATTTCATTGTGACAGCTGCACAAGATAGCATGGCTGGGGCAGCGTGGTGTCACTGCCACGTGGGTAATGCTTACCCCAGGCATTTAACGACAGATCCCCCTGAAATGGCGATGCTGAAAGAGCCATGCGCGGCTATGGCTGCCTGGATGGGCGGGTGTATGGATGGGGGTTGGATGAGGGGATGGGGGGATGGACGGGATATGTCACGACGGAGCCCCCTGAAATGGCGATGCTGAAAGAGCCATGCGCTGCTATGGCTGCCTGGACGGGCAGGGTGTGGGTGGGAACGGGGAAATGACGGGGATTGGCGGGCGAGGGGGAGGTGTGGGATGGGATGTGGATTATGGGGTGAGCGGGGGGGTGAGAAAAATGAGGTGCGATTGGGGTGAAAGAGCAGCGGGCAGTGAAGACGATGTGAGAACCTGTGAAAATTTTAGTCGTTACACGCATGAGAGTTGGTATGCCTCTCCTGGCTGCCTCACCTCGGAAGCTCTCACGATGACGTCAGCCAGGCCTCGCGAGATGTTGTCCGCGGACTCATGCACGCGAAGCTCTCCGGAAATTTCGCGCCCTTGGGTTCGAGTGGTGGGATGATAGGGGAGAAAGAGGTGGAAGAAAATTAATAAGTCATTCATAGTGAGGAGAATTCGGGGACCGCTAGAAAACAAAATGCGCCGAGAAATACGCCGCAGCATGCCTCACGGAGATGCAAAAGCCCGCACAGTACATCCAAATCAGGCGACAGTCCTAACTTCCATGTCAGCTTACACGAGAGGGGAATCGCGGTGTATTTCGCGTCCTCCATGGAATCTCCTGCAGTACGTGCTGGCCGTTTATCTCGTCCAAGTGTTACGGGTGCAATGAATCGAAGTAGCGAGAATTGCACTAAGGTGTCAAACGAGGACAAAATGTGAGCAAAGGCAAGCGAACATTTATACGCGAAACATGCAAATAGTAACGCGGTGCGTGCGAGCTAGCTAGTGCTACGCTGGAAGCGAGGCTCGGGCTAGTCCCGAAGCGTAGGCCGACACGGCCGGTCCAGCAGTGCGAGGTTTGGTAAAACAGTGCGCGCGAAGTCGGCGAAGCCCCGTTAGCAGTAACGGGCGAACAACGGCTGCTGCTGTACGCGGTGTTGCAGGTGTTGGGCTGAGGAAAGCCCTAAGGATCTTTACAGGGATGAACTCTGGGTAGGACTGTAATAGCGGAAGCGTTTTAATGAAGGGATTGTGAACCACCTTGCGCTAGTATGTGAGGGCAAAGTAGATTGATTAAAACAAGAAGGTACAAGATTATATAAGAGTACAAGGAATATGAAGAGGTACGGTTGTAACTACTTTACTGTTGCTGTTGCGGTTCGATACAGTGACGACTCGGGCAACTGCTCTGTAACGAGTCAGTTGTGTGTCCTTGCTGTCGCGCTGTTTTTGTCAGGTCAAAGGTCGCTGACCTTTGACTTTCGCGTAACCTCCAACAGTTGCTTCAACCTCCGAGGGTTGACTCGCTGGTGCCTCGATATGCTTTGCTTCGCTTGTGCCTTGGTGTTTCGACACGACAGAAGCGCTTAAGACCGATTGTTTCCAACACTCCCCTTCGCTTCTGAAGTGTCGCTGACGTGGCTCTGTTCAGTCAGCAGCATGCAGTATTCGAACTTCTGCTTTCCGAGCTTCTTGGTCAGGTAGTCAGCTGCCATCTCGGACGTGGGACAGTATGACAGCTCGAGCCTTCCTTTCTCGATCTCGTCCTTCACGAAGAAATATCGCAGGGCGATGTGTTTCGTCCTGTTCGCGAAGCCGTTCTTGTTGGCGATGCGAATTGCCGACTGGTTGTCGCAGAACAGAGTGAAGCTGGGTAACTGAGCCAGCTTCGCTTCTTCCAGCAGTTCGCGAAGGTAAAGTCCTTCCTTGGTGGCTGAACAGAGGGCAATATATTCTGCTTCGGCTGATGAGAGAGCTATTAGTTCCTGCTTGCTCGACTGCCAAGAGATAGGTCCGATAGGTTCGAGGCGGTAGATGTAGCCAGTGCGAGAACGCCTGTTGTCGGAATCACCAGCGTGATCGGCGTCGACGTAGCCGATCAACTTAGGCGGCGTAGTTGCGTTCTTGTAGTAAGTTAGACCGATCGTCGGGGTGCTAATAAGGTAATGAAGGGCGCGGTCGAGTTCTGCTAGATGTTCCGCTTCGGGCCTCTTGAGGTAGGTGGCGAGTTGGCTTGCAGAGTACGATAGGTCTGGGCGGCAGGTGACAGCTGCGAAGAGAAGGCAGCCCAGCTTTCTCTGGTAGTCGCGTATGCCGGCGGGCTTGAGTAGAGCGGAGCCTTCCTTGTTGTTTCCTGACGTGTAGCGGTACGGTGTAGAGATGATAGTTGGTGTAAGTGCGAAACGCTTGGCGATGGTGTCGGCGTATTTCGCGGCGCTGAGGTAGATGGCGTCTTCCTCTTCCCGGATGTTGAGCCCGAGGTACTGTGTAACGGTAGATGAGACTGTCAGTGTGAGATCCTGCTGTAGCTCCCCTTCGAACCAGGTGGTGACGCTGTCGGTTGAGCCGATGTAGAGGAGGTCGTCTACATAGACGATTAGTAGGATGTAGTCTGCGCCTTTCGTGAGTCGGTACATCCCCTGATCGTGAGGTAATTGCTTGAAGCCGATGCGAATGAGGCGGGCGTGTAGGTACTGCTGCCATAGCCGCGGAGCTTGCTTGATCCCGTAGAGCGACTTCAGCAGCTGACAGACTTGGTTTGGCTCCCCGTTGGTACCGTGCGGTAGTTCCACGAAAATTTCTGCGTCAACGGGTGCGTAGAGAAATGCGTTTGCGTCATCGATTTGCCGTAGCTTCTTTTTCTTCATGGCGGCGATCGCGAGAAGAATTCGGAGCGAAGTGTGTCGGCTGACCGGAGCGAAGGTTTCGGTGAAGTCTCGCTCGTGTTCTTGGTCGAAGCCACGCATGACCCTTCGTGCCTTGAATTTGTCAATGGTGCCGTCGGCCTTCGTCTTCACACGGAAGACCCATTTCCCGGTGAGAATGGTCTTGTTCCGTGCTACGCCGATGGGGACAATTTTCCACGTGTTGCGCTCCTCTAATGCCTTCAGTTCTTTGTCCATGGCTTCGCGCCATTTTTCCCTATGCTCCCCCCCAGAGCCTGCTGAACCGTCGCAGGCTCCTTAGGAACGTCTGTGCTGTGGACTGCGGTGACGAGCCCGAGTATCTGGAGTCCGCTCTGTGTGTAGCGGGGGAGTGACATGTCCGCGGGATAAGCAGCTTCGTCTCCCGCTTCTGGATCAGGTGCGAAGTTGGGTCCTATGCGTTCTGCTTCGTCGGTGTTTACTTGTGCAGGTTTAACGTAACCGTTGTCAGCGAAATGGTAGTAGGTTTCGGCGTTGATGCTCTCGCGTGGGTTTTCGTCGTCCATTGGCACGTTGACGGAGCAGTAGGGGAGGGGTCCGGCTTCTTCCGAAGCTCCTTCCACGTTCTGCTCGTCCCAGTCAGCTTCGTCTTCTGCCGAAGCGAAGGCTCGGTCTCCACGGAAGCCACCTGTGGGGTCTCGGTTTTCGTCCAGGTTAGCAAGGTACGTCTGCAGTGTGAGTCGCTCGTAGAAAATGACATCACGTGCTGCCACTGTTTCTTTTGTCTCGACGTCGAAAATCTTCCATGCGTTGTAGTGTTTTTCGATGCCCAGGTGTAGTCCCCACTGTGCCCGTTGGGAGAATCGTCCTGCTCGTGCAAATGGAGGTCGGTACTGTACCATGCAGCCGAAGACTCGTAACATTTTTGTGCTGCCCAATTTTCCTGTCCACAGCAGATGCGGTGATGTGTTGTTCGGAAGTGACGACGAAGAAAGCAAGTTGTGCAGCATCACGGCGTGGTCCATTGCTTCGGGCCACTGGTGGGTGGGTAGCCGCATGCCACGTAACAGTTTCCGCATGGTGTTCTGGAGGGTCCTGTTCATCCTCTCTGCTACACCCTGCTGTTGATGGGCGTAGGGGAGGGAAATGAGTCGCTTGATTCCTCTCTCTGCCAGATACTGCTTGAACCTTTGTGAGGTGTATTCTCCTCCCCCGTCTGACTGGAAGCTCTTTAGTTTGACGCCCGATTCCCTTTCTGCTACGGGGAGCCAGGCGACGAACGCTTCGAACGCCATATCCTTGCTTGGAAGATTCAGGTGCCAAACGTAACGTGTTGCGGCGTCGATGAACGTGATGGTGTAGTTGTACGCGTTCTGCCCTGGCTCGCGATTGTACAGGATGTCGCTGTACACCTTCTCGAGTGGCGCGTAAGCTGGTGCGCTTGGGTTATGGTGAGACGCGAACGGTCGATGTGGTAAGTCAGCTTCAGGACAGGTGAAGCACGTTTCGCGTACTCGTTGAAGTTCTCTTCCGTCGGTCAGTAGTAGTGAGTCCTTGTCAAGTACTCCTGCTCTTATCGTATTATTTAATACTGTGTTGCTTGGGTGTCCCATCCTTACGTGCCAGGTGCTTTCGTTGGCGCGATGTCCGGGTGATCGTCGGTACAGATCGGAGTTGGAGTAGAAGTTGGCGGTGAAGTTGGCGCTTCGATGAACTTCTCGTGGTGCTGGTTGTAGTTGTTGCGCGGGTGTCGGTGGTGTGTCGTCGACGAGGAGCGGTGCCGTTGAAGGACCAGCGATTGGTGTTGACGTTCCTGCTGCTACCGTTGATAGTTCTGCTACTGCCGATGTTGTCTCTGCTGCTGCCGATGTTGTCTCTGCTGCTGCTGATGTTGTTTCTGCTGCTGTCGATGTTGTCTCCGCTGCTGCCGATGTTGTCTCTGCTGCTGCCGATGTTGTCTGAATTGTTGCTAACGCCCTTGTTCTTTCTGCCTCAGGGATGGTGTGTGAATACCAGAATCCTTCTGGACTGAAGTCTGGATCAAGGTCTGGAGGGTGGGTCCAGGAGGTGAAAGTGACGATGCCGTCGCTGTCTGCTGTGCCAAGATCTGGGACAAAGTCAAGAACGAAGACGTTGTTTTTTAGGATCGCCTTTCCGATGTAGAGGCCGCCCTTCCCGTGGTACAGCTTAAATTCCTGGGTGGTGCTGTCTGCCTCGAGGTGAATGCCCTTCGCCATCAACTGACTGACGCTCAGTAAGTTGTAGCCGAGGCCTTCTGCGATTAGAACCTTAGACATTTGTAAAACGACATTTGTCTCTCGTGATTGAAGTTGTACCACGCCTTGTCGTCGTGTGCGCAGGTTCTGATTATTGGCGACGGTGATGACCACTTCGTGTTGAAGTTGATATTCTCGCTGCACGAAGCGTCCTGAGGAACACATGTGTTGTCCGCAACAACTGTCCAAGAACCACGTGTCCTTCCCGGATGGCTCGCTTTGAGCAATGGCTGCGTATGTTGGGTTCGGTTGGAGTGACTCGCGGCGAGGTGTGGTGTCGTCAAGTCGTTCTTCCGGTGAGTAGTATGGTGGTGACTCGGTGATGCAGGAGTCACTTAGTCTTGCCATGCAGCTGACGATGTTTCTTGCTCCTTGTGCAGGTGGTGTTGTTGACGGTTGCGACTGACTCGTGGGGTTCGCCTGCGTTGAAGCCACTTGGCTGCTGGAAGGTCGAAGCTGTCGTTGCGGTGGAGTTGACTGTTGTCGGTTCGGGCAGTGTGTGCGCGGGTGCCCTGACGTCTTGCAGATGTGGCAGAAAGGAGGTACGGACTTCGGTTGTTGTTGTTTGTAGCTGTTGTAACGTCGCTGAGTGTGGAACGCAAATTCCGGTGCTGATGTTTTCTTCTTGTGTCGTTCTTCTTGCAGGTCCATATCTTGCTGCTCGGCATGGATTTCGGCGCAGAGTGCTGCTTCAGAGATTCTTCCGTGGGCTCGGAGAATGGCCTTTGTGGCGCGCCATTGAGGACCGAGGCCACCGATGATGACTGTCACGAAGGCGTCTTCAGAAATCGACCCCCCGCATCGCAGAAGCTTGTCGCGCAACTCGCGACATCGACTGATATACGCCATTCCTTTCTCCCCTGGTTTCATTTCGACCGTTGTCAGTTGCGCCATTAACCGACTTTGACTTACGCTGTCTGTTGCTTGATACAGGCTCTTCAGGTGGTTGTACGCGAGCTCCGCGGAGTTGCCGTAACCCCGGTAAGACCGTATGTTCTGCTGTTGAGTTGGAGTGATGTTCCTCAGTAGAATCGTGTACGCCATCATCGACTGGTAGGTGTACTGCTGCTTCTCATACTGTGTGCCGTTCGTTGGATATGGCAGGGACCCATCGAAGAAGCCAAGTATCTGTGCGCCTTCCATCATTAATTCGAATTCAAACGACCAGGTGAAGAAATCCTTTCCATCGAAAGGCCTTGACGTCTGCATCTTCAGAACGTGCGCGAACTGCGACTGAACTTGTAGTGCGTCCAGTGAATTTTCCTGTCCAGGTGAGGGTTGCGGGTGTGGCATGAAGCTGATGGACCCACGCTCGTACGGAGCAAAGGTAGGCTGCTGCTGTTGATTTCCTCGTGCGTATGACGAGCCGTCGAGACTCATGGGGGTTGCTCCGTTGTTGTTGCTGTTGTGTGACTGCGCAGGTGCCGATTGCTGGTGTTGCTCGTAGAAGGACATGAAGGAGAAAAATTTCTCCATCATGCTTTGGTGGCACCGCCCGCTCATATGTTGCACCGCCCGCTCATACGCGACTGCACCGCACGCTCATTCCCTGCACCGCCCACTCATACGCTGCACCGCACGCTCATACGCTGCACCGCCCACTCATACGCTGCACCGCACGCTCATACGCTGCACCGCCCAGTCATACGCTGCACCGCCCACTCATACGCTGCACCGCCCACTCATACGCTGCACCGCCCACTCATACGCTGCACCGCCCACTCATACGCTGCACCGCCCACTCATACGCTGCACCGCCCACTCATACGCTGCACCGCCCACTCATACGCTGCACCGCCCACTCATACGCTGCACCTCCCACTCATACGCTGCACCGCCCACTCATACGCTGCACCGCCCACTCATACGCTGCACCGCCCACTCATACGCTGCACCGCCCACTCATACGCTGCACCGCCCGCTCATACGCTGCACCGCCCACTCATACGCTGCACCGCCCACTCATACGCTGCACCGCCCACTCATACGCTGCACCGCCCACTCATACGCTGCACCGCCCACTCATACGCTGCACCGCCCACTCATACGCTGCACCGCCCACTCATACGCTGCACCGCACGCTCATACGCTGCACCGCCCACTCATACGCTGCACCGCACGCTCATACGCTGCACCGCCCACTCATACGCTGCACCGCCCACTCATACACTGCACCAACGAGGGCTAGAACACCCTGCTGAACTGGCTTACAGGGGCGGGCATGCGGACACGTTGGGGCTAAATCAGAAGCTGCCCTTTCCCCTCCTCGTTTCACTCTCCCCTCTCGCTTCTCCTCTCTCCCTCCCCTTCTCTACCTTCACCCCCCTCCAGCTTACCAATGACAAGCTTCCCACCCAGCTCCCTTTCCCCTCATAATAGCCTGTTTCCTCAATCCCTCCCTCCTTCCACCCTCCCCACTCAGCTACTCAACGGCAAGGAGTGCGTGTTGACGGACACAGTGGGGTTAATTCATCCCCCCCCTCAGCTCCCTCTCTCCTCATTTCAGCTCATATTCCCTCTTCACTTCGCACCCCTTCATTCGTCCCCCCCAGCTACCCAACGGCAAGGAGTGTCTGTTGACGGACACGGTGGGGTTCATTCAGAAGCTGCCCACCCAGCTGGTGAGCTGCCCACCCAGCTGGTGAGCTGCCCACCCAGCTGGTGAGCTGCCCACCCAGCTGGTGAGCTGCCCACCCAGCTGGTGAGCGTCGATTGTTCCTTAAACAAATGAATGAGTCAGTATAAGCATTAAGTCGTCCCCACCTGCCTCTTATTCTTCACCACGTTCACCGCCCTTCACCCCTCTCCACCGTTTTGTACCCTCTTCAACACTCCTAAACGCGTCCGTTTGCAATGCCATGCCTCCTTGCCTGTGCCGGAACCAACCAACCAATGGGGTTGCGCCAGGTGGCAGCGTTCAGAGCCACGTTGGAGGAGATCACCGAGGCGTCGGTGCTGCTGCATGTGGTGGACGTCAGGTGAGCTGTCAGGTGAGCCGTCAGGTGACCTGTCAGGTGAGTTGTCAGGTGGGCTGTCAGGTGACCTGTCAGGTGAGCTGTCAGGTGGGCTGTCAGGTGGGCTGTCAGGTGAGCTGTCAGCTGATCTGTCAGGTGAGCTGTCAGGTGAGCTGTCAGGTGGGCTGTCAGGTGAGCTGTCAGGTGAGCTGTCAGGTGGGCTGTCAGGTGATCTGTCAGGTGATCTGTCAGGTGAGCTGTCAGGTGAACTGTCAGGTGAGCTGTCAGGTGAGCTGTCAGGTGAACTACACATTTTTTTTTCTTCCTACATTCTTATTCGCCCATCCCGTCATACTTACTCTAAACCTTTCCCTCTCTCTGCCCTTCACCTCTTCTGCCCCCCTCTCCCCCTCATTGAGCAGCCATCCAATGGCGGCGCAACAGGTGGCGGCGGTGCTGCAAGTGCTGGCAGAGCTGGAAGTCTCCCACATCCCCATGCTCACCGTGCTCAATAAGGTCTGCCTCTTTATATTCCATAAGGCCTGCCTCTTTATATTCCATAAGGCCGCCTCTTTCAGTCCATAAGGCCTGCCTCGTTGACTCAATAAGGTCTCCCACATCCCTATGCTCACCGTGCTCAATAAGGTCTGCCTCCTTGTACTCAATATGGTATGCCTCGCTGCAGAGTATGGACTCTGCTGAATATAACTGAAAGCCCTTTTTCCCCTTTTTCCCTCTAAAAAAAAAGCTACACTGTACTAAGTGTACGCAGTAACGTCTGCGCACCAAAACAACTTCAAAACCCGGTTATCACCTGAGCTGCACACATCCACTCCACAGCATCGCACCGGCAGTCCCTTATCTCTCCCCTGCTTCCCACTGCCATCCCCAGGTAGACCAAGTGTCCCCTGGTTTTCTGCAGCAGCAGCAGCGCCAGCTGGAGACCATTTTGGACCAGAACTCGGGCGGCAGAGAGAGCAGTGCGGGCGGCAGAGAGAGCAGCGCGGGCGGCAGAGAGAGCAGTGTGGGCGGCAGAGACGGTGGTGGGAGAGAGGATGGGCGGCACAGGATGGTGGCGGTGTCGGCTGTGACTGGCGAGGGCATGGATGGGCTGTTTGAGGAGCTGGAAAAGATGGTCAACGTGAGTCAATGCTGGTCAACGTGAGTCAATGCTTGTCAACCGAGTCAATCCCAGGGGTCAATGCTGGTAGCGCTGGTAATCTTTTTTTGTATTTGTTAGCACATCAATACCACTCATGGATGCATGCGAATGCCCCGGATCCCATGTCCCGCTCCCAGGGCCTGCTGGTGAGCATCGAAGCTATCATCCCGTACCAGGCAGGAGGGGCATCTGAGAGTCGACTCAAACGACATGCGTGCATGAGAGCAAATATGCCCTCCTGTGAATGCCCCTCTGCTCCCATGTGTGTGTGCGCTGCTCACAGGGCTTGCTGGTGAGCATAGAAGCCATCATCCCGTACCACGAGGGGCATCTGCTGGGTTGACTCAACAATATGCCTGCATAGTATCCCATGTGTGCGCCTGTGAATGCCCCCCTGAATGCATGTGCGCCTGTGAACCTATGTGTCGGTTGCAGGGCCTGCTGGTGAGCATAGAAGCTATCATTCCGTACCAGGAGGGGCATCTGCTGGGGCTCGTGTACCAGCTGGGCGCCGTGGATAGAGGTGAGAGGAGCGGTTGAAAGTGGTTGAAAGGAGTGAGGGGCATCTGCTGGGGCTCGTGTACCAGCTGGGCGCTGTTGATAGAGAGGTGAGAGGAGCGGTTGAGAGTGGTTGAAAGGAGTGAGGGGCATCTGCTGGGGCTCGTGTACCAGCTGGGTGCGTGGATAGGGAGGTGAGGGGAGGTGCGGGGAGGTATGGGGAAGTTGGGATACTGAAAGGAGCGAGTGGAGAGACCAGGAGGGTCATCTGCTGGGGCTCGTGTACCAGCTGGGCGCTGTTGATAGAGAGGTGAGAGGGGGTGAGGACAACTTGGGGTGGTGGACAGAGAGGGGTGGGGGAGATGGAGCTGTTGCAAGATGGCAAGGGAAGAGAGCCGGAGGGCCACACAGGAGCACCTCCTCACTGCCCGTTGCTGGCAGAGCAGCAATCCACCCTCCCTCTTTCATCTCCTCTTCTGCCTCTCCATCTGGTGCTGAAGGCACCTTGCTGATGGCAATTGTTCCACTACGGGTGGCTCAGCTGTTGCTGTTCTGCCTCTTCATCTCTCCCCTCCCCTTTCCCCCCTCTTTTCTCCTCCTTTTCCCGTCCTTCGCCCACACAGGAGCATCTTCCTGAAGGCACGTTGCTGTCAGCACATGTGCCTCTACGGGTGGCGCAACTGCTGTTTCGCCTCTTCATCTCCTCTTATCCCTTCTTTCCTGCTCCCCTACCCACACAGGAGCATCTTCCTGAAGGCACGTTGCTGTCAGCACATGTGCCTCTACGGGTGGCGCAACTGCTGTTTCGCCTCTTCATCTCCTCTTATCCCTTCTTTCCTGCTCCCCTACCCACACAGGAGCATCTTCCTGAAGGCACGTTGCTGTCAGCACATGTGCCGCTGCGGGTGGCTCAGCTGCTGCTGCCGTACCGCTGGACTGCAGAGGAGTTCAAAACAAGGGATGCCCCTGTGGCATGAAAGGGTGTTTATCACTTTGTTGCTTGGCTTTCGAGAAGGCTCAGCTGCTGCTGCCATACTGCTGGACTGGCAAGGTGTTTAAAACAAGGGATGCCCCTGTGGCATGAAAGGTTAATCATCAATCCGTTTTTTGAGAGGCCTCAGGAATACCGGTATACGCGTTGCTGTCGGCGCATGTGCCTCTACGGGTGGCTCAGATGCTGCTGCTGTACCGCTGGACTGCCAAGGAATTCAAAACCAGGGAAGCCCCTGCAGCTTGAAATGTTGAATACTGCTTGCTCACGTGGAACAACACTATACCCATTGTACAAACGAGTGTAATTGCGAAATCACTGTATACAGTAACCTATGGGAAGCAAGTACACCATTTGTGACACCAGTGCTGATGTGTTTAGCTGTGAATCTTGATGGTCTCTCCACACACTTGGGCAGGCCCTCATGCTCCAGCGGGTGGTGCTGGTGGGAGGCAGGAGAGAGGAGGGGAGATAGTCAATCAGTCTCTTGAATCGGACTGCCTGGAAGCACGCATTCGAGGAGGTATGCAGAGGCTCAAGTGGTGGTACAGGAGAACAAGGGCAGAGAGCAGAACACACCAAGGTTCAAGTGGTGGTACAGGAGCAAACAACAAGGGCAGAGAGAAGAAAAGGGTAGAGAGAAGAAAAGAAAAGGGCAGAGAGAAGAAAAGGGCAGAGAGAAGAAAAGGGCAGAAGAAGAAAAGGGCAGAGAGAAGAAAAGGGCAGAGAGAAGAAAAGGGCAGAGAGAAGAAAAGGGCAGAGAGAAGAAAAGGGCAGAGAGAAGAAAAGGGCAGAGAGAAGAAAAGGGCAGAGAGAAGAAAAGGGCAGAGAGAAGAAAAGAAAAGGGCAGAGAGAAGAAAAGGGCAGAGTGAAGAAAAGGGCAGAGAGAAGAAAAGAGAAGGGCAGAGAGAAGAAAAGGGCAGAGAGAAGAAAAGGGCAGCTGCAGGGTGAAGACGAGGAAAGGAGCAAGGATAAAGCTGCAGCGGATGGCAAAAGTGAATATTCTGGGGTTGGGAGTGGGCGTTGGGGATGCATGAGCAGAATATAGGTGCTGACATGGGATGAAAGGAAATACAATAAGTGCATTGAAACAACAGGTGCCAGGTGCAACGACAGCACCTGGCGCCTTGTCTTGGCGTCAGGTGATTCCAACAGAGAGACGGCGGCAGTAATGCCGCCCGCATCTGCGACGGCCGTAGCATGTAGCAGCGAGTGGCGTGCCGCATCACTCAGCACTGAGAGGAGAGGGCTCTCCGCGCCACAGCCTGCTCCTACCATGTCTCACCACTCCGCGCCTCAGCCTCAGCCTCTCAGCCTCGTGCTGCCATGAAACACGGGGAGATGAGAGTCACGGGAACGTGTGATGTACGGCCAAGGTAGTCGAGAAGATGAGAGGTAAAGGGCAAAGGGAGGAACGCAGGACGCAGGCCGTGAGATAGGAGGGGGCAGAACGCAGGACGTGAGATAGGAGGGGGCAGAACGCAGGACGCAGGACGTGAGATAGGAGCAAAGGACAGAACGCGGGATGTGTGGAGAGGCAATCAGATAATGAGAAAAGACATGATTGCCGACCACGTGTGCGACACATTCGCCAGGCGACCCATCAACAGCGTCGCAGCGGATCGCACGGACGCCATGCTGTCCTGCGCGAGCGGCAGCAGCAGCTGCTGCAGCGCGCCGAGCGACAGCAGAGCCTCCGGGTTCGGCGGGGGAAGAAACGCCGGCGAAACGCGTTCTGTTTCAATTCAACTAAAGTACTGGGTTCGCGGGGTTCGCGGGAGCATGCTCCCGTATCGGCGAGCTGGCGAATCGCAAAAAAGAAGTCGAAATGCGCCACGAATTCGAAGATCGACGCTTCGAGACTGAGAGAAGCTGAGACTAGACTGCGAGAGGGACTGAGACTCAGGAGCACCTGAGACGAGACCGCGAGTTCACCGAGTTTCATGACGAACTGCGCGCGCGTCGCGGTACGCTTCCATTACCGCCACCGCGGCTGACGCGAGGTTTGGAGTTATGACTCACTACGAAAAAGCGTAACTCTTATGTCCTAGCCATATCTTTCACCTAATATGTTTCACTACAGAACTCTGTCCAAGGTACGAAAGTTGCTAACAGTACAGGTGATTGAAAGTACAAAGAGTATTTCATTATATAGAGAGTTACAAGTCAGAACCAAGAGTTCCTAAGCTATCTAAGCTGCCTAAGCCAAGTCTAAACAGCTCTACTTGAGCCTTCACAGCAGCGCCTCGACTCCAAAGCAGCTTGCCCGTCTAACTTCATGTCTTGGTATCTTCGTATCTTCTTGTCTTGTTGACCCCTCAGCTTGGAAGTCTTCTTCGCCTCCAGAGCAGCTTGGAAGTCTTCTTGACCCCTCTTGGCCGTCAGAGGCAAATGCCCCTGACGTTACACCCACGCACCACGATGAGGTGAGGGTCATTCGCGTGGGGTCTGTTTGGGAGGGAGGGGGGGGGGTGTGGAAGGGCTGGAAGGGAGGGAAGTGCTTGGGAGGGGGGGAACGGTTAAAATTAGTGACGGGCAGATGAAAATAAACACATCGAAATTGACGATAGGTTCCCCGTTGTCAGAAATGTTGTCAGAATGACGGCCCAGCCGTCAAGAGGACGGCCAGCCGTCAAGAGGCATACCTGAACACACCTGAACCCATACCATCGCCCATGTGTAAGTGTGCCTAAATCGAGCCTAGGCTAACGCCACCTGAACCCATACCATCGCCCATGTGTTAGTGTGCCTAAATCGAGCCTAGGCTAACGCGCTCCTAATCGTCCTGTACCCACTAGCACCCTCTTACAAGCCTGGCGTTTGCGCTGGTTGCTCGCGCTTGCGCTGGTTGCTCGCGCTTGCGCTGGTTGCTCCCGCTCCCGCCAAATCTGCTCTGCAGGAAAGGGCGGGACGGGAGGGGAAGTCAAACTCCCCCAAGCTCGCGCCTTGCTCCTCGCTCTGACTCCTCGCCCCAGCCAGCTCCTCGATCCGCGCTCCACGTTTGTGAAGCCCCCCTCGGGACTTCTGCACCACAGACGACTAAAAAAAGGGAATTAGATATTTTGAAAACGAAACGGCAGAGAGCAGCGCAAAATGCGACAGCGAAAAGGCGACGAGCAGAAAGGCGACGAGCAGAAAGGCGACGAGCGGAAATTTGACGACAGAGCACCACAGCAGAGAGAAGCGCCGCCATGCACCGTGCGCCGCGATGAGGTGCTCTGATGCCCCGCGTGCTCCGATGCCCCACCGCGCGCGCGTAAGACGTCCTCGAAGAAGCGTCGCCACGCGGCCCGCGAGCTCCCATCCCCGCTTCGCCTGCGCTAAAGAAGAACGCACACAAAAAGAAGTTAGTTTCATAATCGAATAATAAACGTAACAAAATCCGACGGCACTTACCATGCAAGGGAGACCACCTCCCCGCGTTACCTCCCTTGCTTGGCGCTGGCTCCCGCGTTTGCTACCGCTCCCGTTGCTCCTGCGCTGAAGAAAGCACACAACGAAAGAAGTAATAAGAATCGGGAAAAGATAAAGAAAAGAACTGGAACTGAAACTCACCAAGAATGAGAAGTCCTCGTACTAGCTTGACCTCCCGTCGCCGCCAGCGCCGTTGATCCCCGCATCGCCTGCGCTAAAGAAGAACGCACACAAAAATAAGTTAGTTTCATAATCAAAGAATTAACTTGACGAAATCCGACGGCACTTACCAGGCAAGGGAGACCACCTCCCGCGTTACCTCCTTTGCTCGGCGCTGTCCCCGCGAGCTCCCCCTCCCGGTACCGCCGCTCCTGCACTAAGACGAAGCACACGAAAAGAAGTTAGAATCTGGAAGAAAACGAAAGCAGAAAACCGGAAGTGATACTTACCACGTTGACGTTGCCGCCAAGCGCAGAGAGAAGCACCGTGTGTCCCGCCGCGAGACACGCCTCTCGCCCGCGAGACACGTCGTGCGACCGCGACCGAAGAAGCGTCGCCGTGACTCGCGCCACGCGTCCCCACGCATCGCCATCCGTCCTCGCCACGCGTACGCTGGCTGACGGTCAGATTCTGCAAGTCGTTGAGAAGGAGAAGGAGAACGAATCAGAACGAGATCGTCGAGAAGGAAAAGGAGAATTTGCTGAAATCAGAACGAACAGAATAAAAAGAATCCGCTGAAAAGAATCAGAACACGTTACCTCAGCTTGGGCGAAGAGTGCCGCGCGACGGACGAAGTGACGCCAGCCGTCGGTAGAGGCCTCGTCGCTGACGGTAGAGGCCTCGTCGCTGACGGTAGAGGCCTCGTCGCTGACGGTAGAGGCCTCGTCGCTGACGGTAGAGGCCTTGTCGCTGACGGTAGAGGCATCGGCGCTGACGGTAGATGCCTCGTCGCTGAGCCCCGCCCAAAGGACTGTCGCCACGAGGCATTCCTCTCCATTCGTCGCCGTCGCCATACGTCGCCGTGTGTCGTGCGCGTCAGGTTCTGCAGGAAAGCAAGGCGACGCGTTAGAATGAGGGCGAAAAAAAATAAATCTGAAGCTGCCATGACGTGTTGAAAACGGATCGCTAAACTGCACATTACCTCAGCTTAGAGCGAGGCCGTCACCGTCCCCTCGCGACGTGAGACAGGAGAGTCTTTGTCGCCGTCCATATGTGCGTTCACGCGACCAAGGCGGTCGCCATCTTCAGTCGCCAAGACGGTCGCCAAGACGGTCGCCAGGATGGTCGCCAAGATGGTCGCCAAGATGGTCGCCAAGACTGTCGCCGGGATCTGCAGGTTCATGGCAGCACGTTAGTACTTCGCTCACGGGTAGACTTATAAAGAGAGGCGGCACAACGGGTGGACTTCACTCACCCCAACTTGAAGCAGAGTTTGCGAACGCATCTCGGTGCATCGTGGCAAGGTCGAGGTCGCATCGTGGCGAGGTCGCAGCTCCCGCGATTGACGCATCTCTTGTGGTCCTCCGCAATTGAGCGTCGCATGGGCCGTTCTTCGCGTGGGCCGTTCTTGGTCTGCAGGGAAAAGGAAAATGGTGACTTAGAAATCACCAAATCAAGGAAACTGAATTTCGTCAGCTGAGAAGACGAAGGAAAGCTAGAGCTACTATTCACTTACCCCAACCCGAGAGGCTTCGCGACTCGTATCCGGGCCTGAGTGACGGTGATCAGCCGTCACTCGCATTCATCACTTGGGCTTGAGTGCGTCCACTCGTCAGCCTTCGTGTTGGAAGATATCGCCGGTCCGGAGCTCGAGGCATCCCGCGTTTGAAGCGCCTTCCCGACTTGAAGCAAAGGTCGCCACGAGGTCTGCGGGAAGAAAGCAACAGGTTAGTACAATGCTAAAAGGCTTAAGAACTTAACTGGCCAAAAAGAGTTACAGGAAGAAGTTGAAAAACGCTGCACATACCTCAGGTCGTAACGACGCTTCAGGTCTTAACGACGGCGCTTCAACGCTTCAGTCGAAAAACGCTGCACTTAGCGTCGGCGCTTCAGGTCTTGACGACGGCGCTTAACGACGGCGATCGTTGCTGCGTCATCGCTTTCAAGTGGCCATCTTCGGACGGTCGCCGAGACCTGAAAACGAAGAGGCAACGGATTAGTACTTTAGACAAAGCACCAGAGTTACTGAAAGGCGAGTGAGAAAGTGAAAGGTAATTAGAAGTTAAATTTAGAGATGCTAGCCTTCACGGTTTACGTACCCCAATTTGGCCGACCTGTCCACCGTTGGCGACGGCATTTGAACGCGACGACAGTAAGCAAGTCTGCGCGCCCGAGCGCGCCAATCAGCTTGACTCCGGTTGGGCTTCAGGCAGCTTGACTCGGGTCCAGTTTCAAACTTCAAACTTCAGGTCTCGTTAGTAGAAGCTAGAGCTTGCCGTCTGCAGGAAAACAAGGAACGCGTTAGAAGATTTATCATAAGCACGGCAAACGACGGAAAGAAGTTGTACGCGTAACAAAACAATGAAGAAGTTGAACAGAAATTACCGTCACCTTCTAGGAATAGTAGCAGCGACGGGGGAAGGTCGCAGCGACAGCATCTTAGACCCATTGAAACGTTTGGAGCGGAGTTCTCGTTGCGATATCCCTGGCGTGAAGATGATCCCGGCTGCTTCGGCGGTCGTGGCTGCGTCGACAATCTTGAATCGCTCTCAAGACGACGCTTCAAACTTGACGTCAAGGACTTGGGTTTCAAACTTCAGGTCCCGTTCGTAGAAGCTTGACCTTGACGTCTGCAGGAAAACAAGGATCGCGTTAAAAGTATTCTCAGAAGCACGTCAAACGGCGGAAAACGAACGATTCAGAACGTAACAAAACAATGAGAAATTACCGTCTCCGTGTAGGAAGGTCGGAGGAAGGTCGCACCTTGAATCAGCATCTTCAACACCTTGAAGAAATTTGAAGCTGAAGTTCCTTCCGAGACGAGCTGAAGTGCGGCCAGAAACGGATAAGGAGGTCGTCTGCAGAAAATTAAGAGCGAGTTAATGGTGAAAAGAATTTAAAAGAAGTCGAACTAATTTGAGCGAATGTGGGAAACAAAAAAATCATTCCTTACTTCCATTCGACAGTCTTCGTGTTGGAAGACTTCGCAGGTCGAGCTTGAACTTATCGGATCTTCACACTGAAGATTTCACCGGTTTGGAGCTTGAAGAATCCCGCAATTGATGTGCAACCCGCGTTTGAAGCGCCTTCCCGACTTAGACTTCAGGTTCGGAGCTTGAAGCATCCCGCCATTGAAGTGCAACCCGCGTTTGAAGCGTCTTCCCACTCGTCCGTCTCCGTGTTGGTGACGGGGAGGAGACCGCAGCGACTTCCCTTGGAGGCAGCGACGGGGTTGGCCACGAAGCTCTCTTCGCCGTATTGTAGATCTTAACGGCGACACTTCATGTCTCGCCAAGACGGTCGCTACGAGGTCTGCGGGAAGAAAGCAACATGTTAGTACCTGAACAATGTTAAAAGGCTTAAGAACTTAATTGGCCAAAAACGGTTACAGAAAGAAGTCTAAAAACTTTGCACTTACCCCACTCGACCGGTGAAGACCGCCGGGGAGCGACAGGGAAGGCCGACATGGTCTTTGCGGTTGCGGGACTTGTCTTGTCCGCAACAGCGACGGGTGAAGGTCGGCAACAGCATCTTGAAGCTGAAGCATTTGAAGCTGAGTCTCTGGCCGAGACGAACTTGGAGCGGATACCCCGTTGCAGTTTTTTCGCCGTAGAAATCCTTGGCGTGGAGATATTGCCGAGATGATCCTGCTCCATCGGCGTTCTGATTTGCCGGGAAGATCGCGCCGTATAACTCTCGCCGTGGAAGCTTCGTGGCGAGTGTTGTAGAGGACTCTCCTCTACTTTGCAGGAACTGGGAATTGTTCTAAACGATAGAGCTCTGTCTTAGCTTTCCAACGAGCCGTCAAACACGTCGATCGCCTAAGTATTCTCCGAGATATAGGCGTTCACGTGCTAGGTGGTGCTCTTGAATGCAAGTAAAGAAGCTCTCTGGAATTTGTGTTCGAATGTACCTTGTACAAAGAACTCTGAGTTTCACTATGATGGCATGCAATACAAAGAAAACAGATTTATAGCGTGCAAACAAGATCGAATCGCACAAGTAACCTCGAACCGCTACACTCGCGAATGTTCGAGTAACATCGAAAGGGTGAAATTCGACTCTCGAATTTCACCGATCCGAATTCTCCTTGGGTCTCGAATGTTCCTGGTGCTGCCATGTGGCACCGAATCGAATGGGTCTTCCGAAGTCAATCCTCAACCCCACGCAAACCTGCAACTCACTCGAAGGTGAGCACAAGTCACACATTCGGTGGGTTGGGGGCATACAAACGCCCCACCATCACCTTGCTTCCAACACACGTAATCTCCAACACTCCCCCTTGCACCCAACCCACTAGGTGTGCAAACCAACATGCTCATAGCATGCACGGGATGAATCTTTAGGGGGTGGTTCCATGAGAGATTTCGCTTGTTCATCATCACCCTTGGTTGCGAAGCAAAATGCCGCGCCCTCCTTATCCGTCTCCCCAACGGCTACCGTAGCGTAGTCGTTGTACTTGGAGGGAGGACGAACCTCACGACGCTCGCGGGTCAAGGCCAATGGTAGGGAGGAAGGTGTGGAGGTAGTGCCGTCTCGGTTGGTGACACCTCCACGACATCATCAATGCTCTCCTCGTTGTTCGCTCCTCCTCCATCGGCTTCCTTCTCCACTTGAGGTGGAGTCTCACTCTCTTCAACCTCCTCTCGTGGCGGAAGGATGAAGGTGAGTTGTTGAGTGGGTTTCTCCTTCGACGGGAACTTGTCTTCATCGAAGACCACGTCCCGAGACGTGACGACGCACTTGTCGCCCAAGTCCCACACTCGCCACGCACGCTCGTTCGCCGCAATTCCCAAGTAGATCGCCGCACGAGCCTTCGGTTGCAACTTATGGCGAAGGGGATCCGGTACATGGTAGTAGCAAAGGCACCCAAAGGTGCGAAAGCGGGATAGGTTCGGCTTCGTTCCGGTCCATGCTTCGAACGGAGTCATTCCCGGGAGCACCTTCGTCGGCAAACGGTTGCGAATCCACGCCGCTAGCGAACTCGCCTCGCCCCACCACTCTTTCCCAAGCTTGGAGTGTTGAAGAAGAGAACGAACGGCTTCCACCAACGTGCGATTAAGCCGCTCCGCCGCTCCATTTTGTTGGGGTGTGTAGGGTGTTGTGACGTCGTGCTTAATGCCCTTGCACTTCATCCATTTCTCGAGCTCCGCATTCACGAATTCGCCACCACCATCGGTGCGAATACACTTGATCCGCTTCTTGTCATCGTCGCAAACTTCGAGCGCCCACTCTTGAATCGCCTTGACCGCATCTCCCTTAGCCTTCAAAAGTCGGGTCCAACACATCCGCGTCGCGTCGTCGAGCATCACTAAGAGGAACCGCGCTCCTCCCTTTGATGCATGCCGCATCGGTCCACACACGTCCATGTGAACAAGTGCAAGCGGGTCCTTAGCGAGGGGTGACGTTCGGCTACCGAATGGCTTGCGAGCCATTTTTCCTTCGACACACGCCGCGCACACGCCCTTCTCGTCGTCGCCGGCGATCACGTCGACTCCCTTCGCAAGTCCTTTGTTGGCCAACTCCTTGAACGAGTCGTAGTTGGCGTGCGCAAGCCGATTATGCCACGCCTTGAGAGTCGCCTTGGAGCCTTGCGCCACGTTGGATGAAGCCGCTCTCGGGTACGTCTTGAGTTGGTAGATATCTCCGTTGAGAACACCTTGCGCGAATTGCTCCCCCTTCCAAAAGAGGTTCATTTTCGCACCGTCGATCGTGGCGATCACTCCCTTCTTCGCAAGTTGCGGGACGGATAGAAGGTTCACCTTCACCCCCGGGACGTGAAACACGTTCGTCACGTCCACCGGACCGCTATCGACGATGAGGCGCGTACTCCCAACTCCGACCACCGGTAGCGATTCGTTGTTTCCGAACACGATGCTCGTGACGTCTCCCGGAGCGCCAATGTTGTTGAGGAGCGACGCCGAGTGCGTCATGTGTTGCGTTGCGCCGGTATCGAGGAACCACGCGTCGCTTGGAGTTTTGTTCCCGTTGCCGGCCACTAACACGAGCGACTCCTTTGAATCATCGGCCTCGCCGGATGCCGTGTGCGCGTTGCCCTCTTGGTCCCGCGCCATCGATGGAGTCCAATCGCTCGGCCGCTTTCGACACTCACGCCAAAAGTGTCCCGGTTTGCGGCAATAGTGACACTTGCCGCGATGCTCGCTCCCACCGGACGATTCCTTCGTTGCGTCCTTGCTCCACTTGGACTTCTTTCCGGAACTCCCTCCGGAGTACATGGCGGCACCCTCGCTCTCATTAGCGAATTGTCGGCGACGCGATTCTTCATGGAGAAGCCGACCAACCACCATTTCCTTCGTCCAAGTGTCTTGCACGCTATCGAGTGTCGTAATCACCGTCGACCACTCTTCCGGAAGGCCGCAAAGCAAGGTGAGAATCCAATCCTCCTCCGTGACCGTTCCACCGAGGTCCATGAACGTTTCCCCGAGTTCCTCCACACGAGTCGCAAACTCGTGCATCGATTCGCCCGCGCGCATCTTCACCGTGTAGAACGCATTCCGGGCTAGGATCTTGCCGTGGAGAGTCTTGTTCACGTGGATGGTCTCGAGCCGCTTCCACGCTTCATGCGCCGACGCTTCGAGCTTGATGCACATGCGCACCGAGCTCACGAGATTGATGCCGATGCGCGAAATCAACGTAGCGAACGCATTTTGGTCCTTCTTCTTCCATGCCGCGATGCCGCTCTCATCGTCCGGCTTCTTCTCCGTTCCATCGAAGAAACCCCAAAGTCCCCGCTCCATCATGAGCACTTGGAACTTAAACTTCCACGCGGAGTAGTTTTGTCCCGTGAAAATCGGTACCGCCGACGTGTCGAACATCGTCGCGGTTGCCCAGGGTTCGCCGGAATTTACAACGACACCATCCAAGGAAGTGCGGGAGGCCTCGCTTGAAGTCATCATGCGTGCTCCTTGTCGCGCGCGTAGACTCCTCCGACCAGCTCTGATACCACTGTTGTAGAGGACTCTCCTCTACTTTGCAGGAACTGGGAGTTGTTCTAAACGATAGAGCTCTGTCTTAGCTTTCCAACGAGCCGTCAAACACGTCGATCGCCTAAGTATTCTCCGAGATATAGGCGTTCACGTGCTAGGTGGTGCTCTTGAATGCAAGTAAAGAAGCTCTCTGGAATTTGTGTTCGAATGTACCTTGTACAAAGAACTCTGAGTTTCACTATGATGGCATGCAATACAAAGAAAACAGATTTATAGCGTGCAAACAAGATAGAATCGCACAACTAACCTCGAACCGCTACACTCGCGAATATTCGAGTAACATCGAAAGGGTGAAATTCGACTCTCGAATTTCACCGATCCTAATTCTCCTTGGGTCTCGAATGTTCCTGGTGCTGCCATGTGGCACCGAATCGAATGGGTCTTCCGAAGTCAATCCTCAACCCCACGCAAACCTGCAACTCACTCGAAGGTGAGCACAAGTCACACATTCGGTGGGTTGGGGGCATACAAACGCCCCACCACCACCTTGCTTCCAACACACGTAATCTCCAACAGCGAGAAGATCTCTAAGAGAAGATTCGCGAAGACTCGCCATGTAAATCTTGCGGAAGAGATCATAGATTAGTCGCGGTGATAAGGTTGCCGCGAAAGGTTTTCGTACACGGTTCGGCCCATGGCACTTAGCAGCTCGCTCCTCACAGGACTCTACCCACCCACCCCTAACCCGACCTCTATTCTAACTCAACGCCGCTTCATGCCATGGGCTTCTCCGTGTACTAGTAACCAGGTGGCTTCAGGTAGCACAGTTTGCTCCGCGGAGCTTCTAGCCTGAAGTCTAAGCTCATAAGGTTGGAGCTTTCAAAGAATCCTTCCGTCCGTGATTTTGAGAAGGACGAAAATGGACGACAAGGACACAGTTTCGAGAGTTATGCTCAGAAAGGTAGCGGAGGTAGTTGCTGAAACAGAACGAGAGAGTGCTCCTGATGAGTGGCTGAATGAATTCAAGTCAGCAATTCAGCCGCCACGGCGCGTCGTACCGCAACTTCAAACCAAATGTGATGGGTCGCTGTATCTGAGTAATAGAAGGTTACGGTATTTACCTAGGTGCAGTACGGTCGGACGGCCAGAGTGGAGGGAATTACTGACACCACGCTGGGTGCGCGGTGCGAAAGTAAACCGAGTGTGTTGTGAATGGGTGGATGGTGGTGGTGTAGCCACCCTCAACGGTGACGATTACATTTGGCCGTGGCATAGGATGGAGGCGTGGTGGTGGCCATTGTCATTGGCCAATGAAATGCCCCGCCGACTAAGCGGCAGAGGACATTTCCCGAGAGCGCGTGGTGAACATGTCGAGGCAGGTCAAAATGTGTCCCCAGCTTATCCATCCAGCCCAAATCATGCTGTACATTCATCGTGCTGTACAGAGTTGGGTTAAATCTGAATATTGGTTGCAATTGTCCGTTTGCAAACGAATATGCTAAGGGCGCGTATCTCTGCTGGGGGGGTTTGTTGGGAGAGCCGGTCTGTAAGGGCAGGCTCGAACTTTCTAGGAGGTGGTTGACGTGGCGCTCTTTTTTAGTTGGGTCAGGATGAGATAGTGTTTTTTAGTTTCGGCGTGAGTTGCGGGACGGCTTTGGTCTGGTTGGGGGTGATCGTCCATGGCGCTGTGACTCGCTTTCATCCTTACCCGGGCAGCGGGGAAAACAACGGGTGGATGAGTAGAGATTTGCGCCAACCAATGGGAATGATTTGTGTCTTGACACCCTGGCACAACCACCATGGCAATATCAACATCCCGAACCTCGATTCTCCGAACCTGCCACAGCGAAAGCTTCTCAGCTGCCACTTTGCAGATGTAATTTTGTGGTAGTAGTTTTGCTATGTAAGATCTCAGCGCGGTAACCGACGTAAGTAGAATTCTTCGACGATGCAGCAAGTGCCGCTCACTCCTCGGTCGTACGTACAGTTAGCCGCTTCACGCCTGTATTGGCGTGCTAGCAGTATTAGATGGGATCAAATGTCGCAGTCTCAGTAAGACAATTTCTAGTTGCGCGCTCCAGATCTGACTTCCATTTATGTGCGTGATGCGCAGAATCATAACGTTTGTCGCAGACGAAGTACTATCGTCGATTTCGTACGCATCAGTAACGTAGTGCGTTTCGTCGATTAGACAGCGCGGTTTCGTCTACCTCACAGCGTCGACTTTATCCTGGACGCAAGACGCGGTAAGGGAGGTGAGCGGGGGTGACGGTAATTTCTCCTTCCCCCCTCCCCTTTCTGCTTTCCCCCTCATAACTTCGGAGCGTCGACGTATCTCGAACTCGAGACGCGGAAAAGGAGGACGGGAGGTGAGTGGAGGTGAGTGGAAGGGAGAAGAGGGGGAACTGGACGGAGAGGACTGGCGGAACGGCGAAGCGGCTATTTCCCCCTTCTTTCCCCTTCCCCCTTATTTTCCCCTTCCCCTTCCCCTTGCCTCCGTCAGCCTTATTTTCTTGGACTTGATAGTGCGTCAGTGGTAGCCTGGACGGATGACGGGAAACACGGAGGGCGGGAGGTTAGTGGAGGCGAGAAGAGGAAGGAGCGCGATGAGGGGAAGGAGCGCGATGAGGGGAAGGAGCGCGATGAGGGGAAGGACCACGATGAGGGGAAGGAGCGCGATGAGGGGAAGGAGCGCGATGAGGGGAAGGAGCGCGATGAGGGGAAGGAGCGCGATGAGGGGAAGGAGCGCGATGAGGGGAAGATGGACGCGTTGACTTGACGGTAGTCTGGACTTGAGTGGAAGGGAGAACAGACGGAATGGACGGGTGAAAGCGGAACAGACGGAATGAACATGTGAAGACGGAAAGAATCAGTTCTTGAGGCGTCTCAAAAAAGTCGCCTCAAAATCGTCGTTTGAGGTGCTTCAAGAATGAACATTTGATGACGGAAAGGAGCGCCGAAAGGTCGAGGCGAATAAGCCCCCTTCCCCCTTGATTCCTCTCTCCCCCTCCCCCCCGTTCCCCGCCCTCCCGCTTCCCCCGCTTCCCCTTCTCTACACTTTCACCCTATGACCTAGTCTGGAAACGTCATTCATCTCTCCGCTTCCCAGCCCTCCCTTTTCTCCCTTGGTAGGCCTAGAAACGTCACGCATCTCTCAGCTTCTCAAATCGCTCATCCTCTCTGCTCTCCCCTCATCCTCCCCACTCTCCCCTCATCTTCCTCGCTTTCCCCTCATTCCCCCGCTCTTCCCTCTTCTCCCCGCGCTCCCCTCATCTCCTCGCTCTCCCCTGCTCTCCCCTCATCCTCCCCACTCCCCCCTCAACTTCCTCGCTTTCCCCTCATTCCCCCGCTCTTCCCTCTTCTCCCCGCGCTCCCCTCGTCTCCCCGCTCTCCCCCGCTCTCCCCTCATCTTCCCTGCGCTCCCGTCATTCCCCCCTTTCTCCCTTCATCCAACCAGCCCCCCCTTCATATCACTGCCGCGCTCTATTGTTTTCTTCCTTCACGCGCACCCTCATCTCCCCTTGTCTCACTCCGTCCCCCCTCTCTCCCCATCCTCCTCCGTTCCCCGCTTTCAGACTCACCCCTCATCCCCTTCCCCCTCCCATACCTCAACTTCCCCCCTGGTGATGCATCGTCTCCCCCCACCCCTCCTCCTCCCCCCCCTCCCCATCCACCCTTCAACTCCCTCCCCTCTCCTACCACCGCCCCCTCATTTCCCTCATCTCTCACACCCCCCTTCACTCTTCCACAACCCAGCCACTCAAGTGGGTGAATTCCGTTGCTTGTGCGACACTCTCAGGCCTGCCTTCACCGCTCCATTTTCTGTGAGTGTGGCTGCTTGGGTTTGCCACATGTCATTTGACTCCTCAGCTGCCTGGTGGTCTGGCAGGTGGCTGCATGTGGCGTGACTGGTTGACTTGGCAGCTACAGAAACGACACTCTGGGTTCCTGGTCTGGCGTGTGGCTGCATTTGATTGGCCAGGAGCAGGTCCGCTAGATTCTGCGGTACAAGTTTTGATGCATGGAGTTATTGTATAGCCTGTTTGTACCTAGCTACCAGTGTTTTGGGTTGATAACATTTTGGTACTGCATCATTTACCAGCTTGCTATGCAATTCTGTACACCCATTCACATGACGTATAATAAGATGATCTCGGCAAGAAGCAACATGAGGTACTGACTGGACAGGTGCCTGTGCTTACCGGAGCTACCACACCCAGCCTTGGCTTATTTTGCCGTGCGTGTGTCTCAAGAATCATCCTCTAGCGAGCAGTGCGGAACCAAAGGCAGCATCTGTGTTGCCTGATGGGGCCACAGGTGTTGGGAACAAACAATCTTAAGCGCCTCTGTCGTGTCGAAACACCAAGGCACAAGCGAAGCAGAGCATATCGAGGCACCAGCGAGTCAACCCTCGGAGGTTGAAGTAACCGCTGGAGGTTACCCGAAAGTCAAAGGTCAGCGACCTTTGACTTGACAAATGCAGCGCGACAGCAAGGACACACAACTGACTCGACATTGAGCAGTTGCCCGAGTCGCACTGTATCGAACCGCAACAGTAAAACAGTTTAATTATATCTCTTCGTATTCTTTGTACTCTTATATAAACCTTTGTACTTGCTTGTTTTAATCAACTTACTTTGCCCTCACATACCAGCGCAAGGTGGTTCAAGGACTTCATTTAAACGCTTCCGCTACTACATCACTCTACCCAGAGTTTAACCCTACCAAAGATCCTAAGGGGCACTCAGCCCAACATGGTATGAGAGCTGGTTAGGGTTAAAATTATTTCTCCTTAACACCTAATACACCAAGAGACATGTCTACCAGAAAGGAGAGGAGCTCCTCCAACGGCTCTCCTGGTACTACTCCTACTCCACCTCCTGCCTCTGGCCTACAGACAGAGGAAGGCACAACAACGAGACCGGCAGCTGGGTCTACTGAAACACCCGCAAACCAAGGCGCGGGCTTCAATCCAAGCATGATGGAGAAGTTCTTCTCCTTCATGTCCTTCTACGAGCAGCATCAGCAAGGAGCACCTGCGCAATCAAACAACAGCAACAACAACAACAACGTGACGCCCATGAGTCTCGATGGCTCATCCTACGCACGCGGGAATCAACAACAGCAACCTACCTTCGCTCCGTACGAGCCCCAGCGCGGCTCCGTCAGCTTCATGCCACAACCACAACCTGCACCGGGACAAGAGAGAACGCTGGACGCACTACAAGTTCAGTCGCAGTTCGCGCACGTTCTAAAACTGCAAACGACAAAACCCTTCGACGGGAAGGATTTCTTTACCTGGTCGTTCGAATTCGAGCTGATGATGGAAGGAGCGCAAATCCTTGGCTTCTTCGACGGGTCCCTGCCATACCCAACAAACGGTACACAGTATGAGAAGCAGCAGTACATCTATCAATCGATGATGGCGTACACGATACTACTGAGGAACATCACTCCAACTCAACAACAAAACATACGGTCTTATCGAGGCTACGGCAACTCCGCGGAGCTCGCGTACAATCACTTGAAGAGCCTGTATCAAGCAACAGACAGCGTAAACCAAAGTCGGTTAATGGCGCAGCTAACAACAATCGAAATGAAACCAGGCGAGAAGGGAATGGCGTATATCAGTCGCTGCCGCGAGCTGCGCGACAAGCTTCTTCGATGTGGAGGATCGATTTCAGAGGACGCCTTCGTCACGGTTGTCATCGGCGGTCTTGGTCCTCACTGGCGCTCCACTCGCGCCATACTACGAGCCCACCGGAAAATTTCTGAAGCAGCACTTTGCGCCGAAATCCACGCCGAGCAGCAAGACATGGACCTGCAAGAAGAACGACACAAGAGAAAGGTATCAGTGCCTGAATTCGCGTTTCACACTCAACGGCGCCACAACAACAACAACAATCGACCGAAAATCGTACCTCCGTTCTGCCACCTCTGCAAGAATTCAGGGCATCCTCGTACGCACTGCCCGAATCGACAACAGTCAACGTCGCCGCAACGCCAATTTCGCCCTTCAAGCAGTCAAGTCGCCTCAACGCAAGCAAATCCGACAACTTCAGTACAAGTCTCAACAACATCGACGGGACAACCTGCGAAAGGAACAAGAAACATCGTCAGCTGCATGGCAAGGCTGAGTGACTCCTGCGTAACTGAGTCACCACCATATTACTCACCAGAAGAACAACTCGACAACAGCACGCCTCGCCGCGAGTCACTTCAACCGAACCCGACGTACGCCGCCATCGCTCAAAGCGAGCCGTCCGGGAAGGATACATGGTTCTTGGACAGTTGCTGCGGACAACATATGTGCTCTTCAGGACGTTTCGTTCAACGCGAGCACCAACTTCAACGAGAAGTCGTCATCACTGTCGCCAATAATCAGAATCTGCGCACACGACGACAAGGAGTAGTGCAACTTCAGTCACGAGAGACGAATGTCATACTGCAAATGGCCAAAGTCCTAATAGCAGAAGGACTTGGCTACAACTTACTGAGCGTCAGTCAGTTGATGGCGAAAGGCATACATCTGGAAGCCGACAGTACCACCCAGGAGTTCAAGCTGTACCACGGGAAGGGCGGCCTCTACATCGGAAAGGCGGTCCTGAAGAACAATGTCTTCGTTCTCGATTTCGTCCCAGACCTGGGCACCGCAGACAGTGGCGGGATCGTCACCTTCACATCTTGGACGCACCCGCCGGATCTCGACCCCGACTTCAGTCCGGAAGGCTTTTGGTATTCACATACCATTCCTGAAGCAGAACGAACACGTGCGTTAGTAACAATACAACATTCGGCAGCAGCAGAGACAACATCGGCAGCAACAGAGACAACATCGGCAGCAGCAGAGACAACATCGGCAGCAGCAGAGACAACATCGGCAGCAGCAGAGACAACATCGGAAGCAGCAGAGACAACATCGGCAGCAGCAGAGACATCATTGGCAGCAGCAGAGACATCATCGGCAGTAGCAGGAACAACAACAGTAGCAGCAACAACGACTCGTTGACGAAGCACCACCAACACCCGCACAGCAGCTGAATCCGGCTCAACGGGAAGTCCATAGAAGCGCAAACTTCACCGCCAGCTTCTACTCCAACTCCGACGCGTATCGACGCTCACCCGGACACCGCGCCTCCGAAGACATCTGGCATGCACGCATGGGACACCCAAGCAACATTGTGTTAAACAACACAATAAGAGCAGGAGTCCTTGACAAGGACTCGTTACTACTACTCGACGGCAGAGAACTTCAACGGGCACGAGGAACATGTCTTACCTGCCCCGAAGCCGACTTACCACATCGGCCGTTCACTCCTCATCACAACCCGAGCACACCCGCGTACGCATCACTAGAAAAGGTGTATAGCGACATCCTGTACAATCGGGAACCAGGACAAGTAATATACAACTACACAATCACCTTCATCGACGCCGCCACCCGTTACGTCTGGCATCTAAACCTACCCAGCCGCGACATGGTCCTCGAAGCATTCGCTGCTTGGCTACCAGTAGCAGAAAGAGAGTCGGGCGTAAAGCTGAAAAGCTTCCAGTCTGACGGAGGAGGAGAATACACCTCTCAGCGATTCAAGCAGTGTCTGGCGGAAAGGGGAATCAAGCAGCTCCTCTCTCTTCCCTACGCCCATCAGCAGCAAGGTGTAGCAGAAAGAATGAACAGGACTCTGCAGAACAGCATGCGCAAACTGTTGCGTGGCATGCGGCTACCCAACCACCAGTGGCCTGACGCGATGGACCACGCTGTCATGCTGCACAACTTGCTCTCATCTTCATCACTACCGAACAACGCATCACTGCATCTGCTGTGGACAGGAAAACAGGGCAGCACAAAAATGTTACGAGTGTTCGGATACATGGTACAGTACCGACCCCCAGCAGCACGAGCGGGCCGATTTTCACAACGCGCACAGTGGGGACTACACCTCGGCATCGAAAAGAACTACAACGCGTGGAAAATCTTTGACGTCCACTCCAAGGAAACAGTAGCAGCACGCGGCGTCCTTTTCTACGAACGACTCACGCTCCAGACATACCTTGCCAACCTGCAAGAGGACCAAGATCCCACAGGTGGTTTTCGTGGTGACCGAGCCTTCGCCTCGGCAGCAGACGAAGCTGACTGGGACGAGCAGAATGTGGCCAACGTATCAGAAGAAGCTGGACCCCTTCCGTTCTGCTCCGTCGACGTCCCCACGGACGAAGATAACCCTCGCAAAAGTGTCAACGCCGAAACCTTCTACTACTTCGCCGACAACGGTTACGTAACACCTGCGACAGTCAACACCAACGAAGCAGAACGAGTAGGACCGAATTTCATACCTGATCCAGAAGCGGGAGATGAAGCAGCTTATCCCGAGGATGCAACTCTTCCCCGCTACTCACAGACTGGACTGCAGATTCTCGGACTCGTCACCGCAGTCCACGGCAACACTCTTCCTAAGGAGCCTGCGACGGTTCAGCAGGCTCTGGGGGGGGAACACAGGGAAAAATGGCGTGAAGCCATGGACAGAGAGTTAAAGGCGCTGGAGGAACGGAACACCTGGAAAGTTGTCCCCATCAGCGTGGCAAGGAACAAGACCATTCTCACCGGGAAATGGGTCTTCCGCGTTAAAACAAAAGCAGACGGCACAATTGAGAAGTTCAAAGCACGCTGGGTTGTGCGTGGATTCGATCAGGAGCACGGACGGGACTTCACCGAGACATTCGCCCCGGTTAGCCGACATACCTCACTTCGAATCCTCCTCGCGATCGCCGCCATGAAGAAAAGGAAGCTACGGCAAATCGATGTCGCCAACGCGTTCCTCTACGCACCTGTCGACGTGGAAATCTTCGTCGAGCTCCCACACGGTACCAACGGGGAACCTAACCAAGTCTGTCAACTGCTGAAATCACTTTACGAGATCAAGCAAGCTCCGCGGCTATGGCAACAGTACCTACACGCTCGCCTCATTCGCATCGGATTCCGCCAACTACCTCACGACCAAGGAATGTACCGACTCACTAAAGACACCGACTACATTCTGCTGATCGTCTACGTAGACGACCTACTCTACATCGGCTCCACTGACGACATCACCACCTGGTTCGAAGGGGAGCTACAGAGGGACCTCACACTCACGGTCTCCTCTACCGTCACACAGTACCTCGGCTTGAACATTCGGGAAGAAGAAGGCGCGATCTACCTCAACGCCGCTAAGTACGCCGACACCATCGCCAAACGCTTCGCGCTCACACCTACCACCATCTCTACGCCCTACCGCTACGCGACAGGAAACCACAAGAAAGGATCCTCTGTACTCAAATCCGCCGGGATACGCGACTACCAGAGAAAGCTAGGATGCCTTCTCTTCGCAGCTGTCACCTGCCGCCCCGACCTCTCATACTCCGCAAGCCAGCTCGCCACCTACCTCAAGAAGCCTGAAGCAGAACACCTGGCGGAGCTCGACCGCGCTCTCCACTACTTCGTCAGTACCTCAACGATCGGCCTAACTTACTACAAGAACACAACTACACCGACTAAATTAATCGGCTACGTCGACGCTGATCACGCTGGCGACTCCGACAACAGGCGCTCCCGCACCGGCTACATCTACCGCCTCGAACCTATCGGACCGATCTCCTAGCAATCGAGCAAGCAGGAATTAATTGCTCTCTCGTCAGCTGAAGCAGAATATATTGCACTCTGCTCAGCCACCAAGGAAGGACTCTATCTTCGCGAGCTGCTGGAAGAAGCGAAGTTAGCCGAGTTACCCAACTTCACTCTGTTCTGCGACAACCAATCTGCAATTCGCATCGCCAACAAAAATGGATTCGCGAACAGAACGAAGCATATCGCTCTGCGATATTTCTTCGTTAAAGACGAGATTGAGAAGGGGAGACTTGAACTATCCTACTGTCCCACGTCCGAGATGGCAGCTGACTACTTGACCAAGAAGCTCGGAAAACAGAAGTTCGAGTACTGCATGCTGCTGACTGGACAAAGCCACGTCACCAGCAGCGACACTCCAGAAGCGAAGGGGAGTGTTGGGAACAAACAATCTTAAGCGCCTCTGTCGTGTCGAAACACCAAGGCACAAGCGAAGCAGAGCATATCGAGGCACCAGCGAGTCAACCCTCGGAGGTTGAAGTAACCGCTGGAGGTTACGCGAAAGTCAAAGGTCAGCGACCTTTGACTTGACAAATGCAGCACGACAGCAAGGACACACAACTGACTCGACATTGAGCAGTTGCCCGAGTCGCACTGTATCGAACCGCAACAGTAAAACAGTTTAATTATATCTCTTCGTATTCTTTGTACTCTTATATAAACCTTTGTACTTGCTTGTTTTAATCAACTTACTTTGCCCTCACATACCAGCGCAAGGTGGTTCAAGGACTTCATTTAAACGCTTCCGCTACTACATCACTCTACCCAGAGTTTAACCCTACCAAAGATCCTAAGGGGCACTCAGCCCAACAACAGGCACTTCCATCATTCGCTCTCTAATACGGTACAGCGGCGGCAGACGGGGGCGAGATTGGTGACGCAACACCATCACCACCATCAACATCACTATGAGCATTGGCAGGCTCAGTCTCACACGCAGCTGCAACGGTAGTGATGGTGCAGGACGCAGCTGCAACGGTAGTGATGGTGCAGGACGCAGCTGCAACGGTAGTGATGGTGCAGGACGCAGCTGCATCCGAGACAACGCCACCATCAACACCGGCAGCAGCGTCGCCACCAGCAACAGCAGCAGCAGCAGTACCACCAACAGCACCACCTGACCCGCAAATCATCCCCAAGATCTGCCAAGGTAAAGCCAGGCAGAAGTCCTTCTGGTTCCCACCAGCTGCCATGCTTGGTTGGTGATACTGTTGCTACCGTAGGAGTATTTTCCCCATGCGCTCTGCAATGGAGTGGAGTGGAGCTGTTGATTGGTAACGGTTGCAATTTGAGATGAAAAACCCATGTACTCTTTGAGATTGCAGGCAAATCAGCTAGGTATCACATTCCTGACATATGAACAAGCCTAACACATCTATCCACCAAGGTCATTCTGTCTGGTAGAGCAGGCACCTTGCAGTACCCTGCCTCACCGTTCTGCAACCCTAAAATCCCATCGTCAGCACGTAAAACGGTGTAGTAACTCATGCGCCCCGCACGCGTAACCAGTCTCCATTGCAACAATTATTCACCATCCACTGCGCGCCGACAGCAGCTCCTCTAGATGGGGCAGCCCACCCACCCACTCCAGTTTTGAGTTGCCCTCACTGCTTCTTCCCCTCGCCCCCTTGCCGCGCCGCCAGCAGCTCCTCTAGATCTGCCAATCCACCCACTCTCTCCAGCTCGCCCGGCCCCAGGAACAGCCCAAACGGCACCCCCTTGAACTTGTCCGCGTGGTGCAGCTGGTGGGGGGAAGGGGGGCGGGAGGGGTGGAAGCAGAGAGTAAGATCAGGGGAACAAGGGCACCCGTCCGCCCACCAGCCCCAGCTCGCCCGGCCCCAGGAACAGCCCAAACGGCACCCCCTTGAACTTGTCCGCATGGTGCAACTGTTACACCAGGGAGGGGAGGGGGAGAGACAAGTGGTAAGAGTGCGAGATTGGTCAGGGCCAAAGCATATCGTCCCCCCATCCACTCCAGCTCGCCCGGCCCCAGGAACAGCCCAAACGGCACCCCCTTGAACTTGTCCGCATGGTGTAGCGCTGGTGTGAGGGGGGAGAGCAAGGAGAGAAGGAGAGGGTAAGGTCAGGGGAACAAGGGCATTCGTGCACCCAACCCTCTCCCAGGAACAGCCCAGGCAGCACGTGATTGAGCTCGTCAGCGTGATGCAGCTGTGAGGGCAGGGAGGGGAGGCCGAGGGAGAGGAGGTAAGGGTGCGATGAAGGAGGGGGTTAGGCAGGAGCAACTGTGTCACGGGAACTCGCCCGCCCACTCTCTGGATCGTTTGGGCCCAGGAACAGCCCAAACGGTGTAAGAAGGGAGAGGTGCAGCCGGTGAGGAAAGGAGTGGAGAGGAAAGGAATGGAGAGGAAAGTGTGCAAGGGGGGGGGACCATACTAGGAGAAAGGAAAAAGCAAGCGAACAAGCGAACCTACCAAGGGTTGGAGCGACAGCGAAGAGCATGGATGGGGAGAGACACCAATGCCGACAGGGCAGGCATACCTGGTGGGCGGCAGCGACTCGCTTCAAGTACGGGACGTCAGCGATGAACCCACTGGGAATGCTGGTGTTACCTTTGAGGCGCGCACCAATGCTGGCAGGGCAGGGCAGGCATACCTGGTGGGCGGCAGCGACTCGCTTGAGGTACGGGACGTCAGCAATGGGGCCCACTGGGAATCTCCGGTGCACCAGCCCGTCGTGCACGAACATGTAGGCCATTCCGAACACCGTGATGCCCAGGCCCTGTGGGGGGAAGGCGGAGGGAAGAGGGGAGCGATAAGGAACAAAGGGTGGGAGGCAAGGACACGTTGAAACACGAGCTCGTCGTGCACGAACATGTAGGCCATTCCAAACACGGTGATGCCCAGGCCCTGTGGGGGGAAGGTGGAGGGGAAGGGGACGCGAAACGGGAACGGCATGAGCAGAGCGTGTGGGAAGGCGGAGGGCACGGAAGGCAGAGGAGCGGGAAGAGAGACGAAGGCAGACGCCAGCGTAAGGTGAAGGGAGGTGGAACGTGGAGCGTGGCTTTGAACGGCGCCACATCGGAGGCGGGAAATAGTGCGGGGCGAATTAGCCGTCGGCAAGCCGGGAGGGCAGCGAGGGTGGAGCAGGGTAAACGAGAGAAGGAAACAGACGCGCCTCGGAAAGATAAAAGTTAAAAAGGCGCTGCGTCGTACGGCGCCGAAGCAGACGCTGGGGACGAGTCGACGGTTGAAGAAGTCGTACGTAAGGCGGGAGGAGTGCGAGGGGCAAGCAGGCAGAAGGAGAAAAGGCAGTTCGGCGCGCCTAGGCGAAAGAGTTTATGAGGTGCGGCAACGTACGGCGCCGAAGCAGAGGCCGGGGACGAGCCCCGGGTTGAAGAAGCCGTAGGCGATGAGCGCGATGGCGGGCACGGCGTTGATGATCGCGAACACGTCGTTCAGCTCGAACGCGCCCTCCCGCGGCTCGTGGTGCGACTGGTGGGGAGAAGGGAGAGGGAAGGCAAGAGGTTAGCCGAGATGAACAAGCTGATCACGCACGAGGCTCGGCATTGGCTCGGCTCGTCACGGACGGGAACAAAAATGTCAAGCGGGATCTGAGGGTGGTGCCACGCGAAACAGACCAACATTTTGAACGAGCAAGTGATGGCAGCCCGGCTCTCACACAGAGCGATCTGATTGTCATTGGATTTAAGATTAATGCCAACTCATGCATTGCCGTTATTGCCTTGTACACAGTTAGCAAAGAGCCCCCGTTACCTTGTGCATGCTCCACAGGGATCCGTGCCACAGCGCGTCGTGCGCCCATCGCGCCCAGAACTCCATCCCCACGGCCGCGCCAATCACGAGCGCCACCGTGCCCACCACCTCCTCTATGGGGACCGTCGCGCCCTGCACGCACCCAGTGAAGCCGCATATTAATCCTTAATGATAAAAGAAACACTTGTTTGAGCAAAACCATTGACTTTGGGCGGTTTTGGTTTCTAACTTTGATATACGAGAGTGAAATGGTTGGTTATCAATACTTCAGCCATTTTCGCCTGATCGCGCTATGAGTGCAGCTTACCTGCGTCTGGAAGACGAAGCGGTACCAGACGGCGCCGACAGCGAGGAACGTGACTCCCACACTTGACGCTATCGCGGCCAGCTGGTACGTGGATCGCTCGCTTTGTCGCCGCCTCTTCCGCTCCAGCGCCGTTTCTGAAAGACCCGCCGACGCGGCGGCTGGAAGGCTCTCCGCAACAGCCGCTGCGATCTTTATTTTCTCGTCTTCGAGGAGAGTCGGTTCGTCCAATGTAGATCCGTTGGCGGTCTGCGGCGATCTGGTTTTAGGCATTTCAGCCACGGCGTAAGTGACGAGGCGCCTGGATCGCTGCACGAGGGACACTTCTCGTACGGCGTGCACGCGGCATTCTGTTCCCACCGAAAAAGACTTTGACGGGACGGAGGCTCTTAGCGAGCAGCCAGCAACAGCTACGCAACTCATGGTGAGACAAGTATCGGAGAAGATAAGAGCTTGGAGTGGGGAACGGTATCTGGCGATGCTTTACTGGAGAGGCTTTTTACGAAGAGAGGTGAGTCTCACTATTATGATCCGAGAGTTTGGCTTGAGAAGGTCATTCCCTGATATGCGCTCGCAAAATCTCCCTCCCAGGCGGACTCCCTGCTTGATGGTCGGCAAAGGAATCAGGCAGCAGCAAGCAGCCTGAGGAGCTGCGGTGTTCTCAAGGCGAAGCAACGAACGAATGGAAGAACAAGCACTGAAGGAATGAGGGCCAGCGAAGAAATGCGGATCATAATGCAGGCAAGTGAGAGGGCGAGAATGTGATTACGATGATCTCTGCGATCGCGGACTCGTGTGAGCGTCGCCCCCCTCAAAGTGCTCTCCATTTGCCAAAACCCAAGAGCTTGGCCACGTCGTCACTAGCCACGCAGTAGAAATTCTTTTCGAGAGTTCCAACCAATGAAGTGCACTCTTCTGTCGATGTGGCAAAGTTTCTTTGGCTTTCTGGTGTGGTTGGAGCTATTTTTGGGACCACCTGTCGCACGCTTTTCATCATTACGAAGTCATTCTCGCATGTGTGGTGGAGCGCTCCCGCCACATCGGACCAGCGCATCTCATCCATCCAATCTACAGTCTCGGTGAGGAGTACCTCCAGAAACTGGGGGAACTGCGGCCCTGTTCGACAGCGAGGGTACCCCGCCAGAAACGCTTTGAGGTGACCTCGTTGGTTGGGCGGGAAACGGTTTGCGACCCCCTGCGACGACTCATAATTCCCGCCAGCGCGAACGACCCCCCTGCGATGTCCTTGGTTTCCCGCCCAGCTGCTAAAACATGGCGGGAATTTTAACGGGGTGGTTTGACACCACAGCGCGCAGTAACAGTGACTGTCGCCTAATCATTACAGCCCATCCCTGGTAAAATTTCAGACCATTACCAGACCATTGCCAATGTTACTTTTCAAATAAGTGGCCCCAATGCCAGACCAATGGGCTATTTAGGGATAGTCGCGCCAAACAAAAGGTATAAACCAGTTGCACCACAAATCCTTTCGACACACCTAACTAATGCTGGAACCGATCTGGAATACTCTATACATTTTCAGCACAAACATTTGGGTGAGGCTTTTGTTTTTACGTAGACCGTCGAACCCCCGGGCAGACCCCGCGGCTGGAAACAGTCCGCTTCAAAGGGTCGTTGAGGTGGAGCTTTTCGACCACATCGGCCGTCTTCGGGTCGGCCAAAATGATTACACTGCCGGCGCTGTCCCACCACTTGCATTTTGTCGCGACGCTGAACCATTTGGGCGACAGAGCCAAACCAAATGGTTGCATCGTGGGGGCCCCAAAGTGCTATCGAACAGGGCCTGCATGGGACTTTGCGGTGCACATCAACTGGAACTATCCATCCTAGAAAGATGGTCAGAGGAGGTACCCTTAGCACCAGCGTATCCGTGTGTGGTGGAGTTCTCTTACACTGTAACGGAGCATCAGCAAAGCCTTGCAGCGCAGCTCCATATGATGAGGACTTGAATCTTGTACAGTACATGAAAAACATTATCAACGGAACATATATGTAGCATACACAGGGAGCCACATTTGTTTTGACCTAGAAGTTGGGGCAAACTGGCGGGAACCACTGTCAGGGAACACCTCGTCAGCGAATGGGCAGTTGAGAAGGTGGTGCCGTGCTAATACGCGACACGCGTGTGAGTCAAACTCCACCGTCGATCTCATCGCGCTGTTGGCGGCAATTATCCGACGGTGGAATCATGCCAGTGATTGGCAGTTGTTGCTGCAGGCGATGCGGGATCCCGTCAGCGAAGAGGCACACAGCATGGGAAATGCCTGCCAGAATTATTCATGGCTCATGACTGATGAGCAATGGAGAGCAGAGCTCCATGAGAACAGGTAGCATAGGGGAAGTGCGGGAACATGATGGCCCTGTTCGCCAGCACATTTGAAAATTTACGGTATGAATGATTGATATCAGTGCGTCCTCCATCACTTGTAATATGAATTTCTGGACAACATACTTGTCTCCGACGCAGGTTCCAGTGATAAGATCGAAATTAGTAGATTAGGTCTCAGATAGACGGCAGTACCGACGTGTGGTACACTCACGTGCTTCATCGGTGAACGCTAATTCCCTTAGCGTGAAGCTGCATTCGATTGGTGCTATTTTGAACTCTCAGGTGGCTCATAGATCCTTCGCCCCAGCGCTTCAACGATTAGTTTTGTTCTTAACTTAAATCGTTACTTCCTTTATCTTTCCAGATCAAATGGCGCACTACTGCGTAAAAAGTCCCGCCAGATTTCAAGAGACGAATCCAGCAGAGCAGAGACGGCACGTAACTTCATCCAGTTCACCGTCATCTTCGGAACCGTCGATTAATCTACAAACTCCTACCATCGGTCCCAAGTCAGCAGGCTCTGATGACGCCGTGTCTCCTCCTCTCGTCTTTCCTCTGCTCGACAGCCAATCATCCAATCAGGTCACTCCCGAGCTCCGGCCGAGCCAACCCCGAAACGGCACCGGACGCAAGATTGACGTGGAAAATCTCCCTAATCTATCCGCCTCACCCGTTCCTAAGACACGTCTCTTTGACTTGCCTGAGTGTAGTACAGGTCGTAAGTTCCGGCTGTCGAAGTCCATCGGAGAGATCTCGATAATGCCTCCCGTGGTGATGTCCGAAGGACCCTGTAACACGAGAGCGAGAAGCTTTAAAGCGAGGACAGGCGAGCACGAGCTCCTTGATGGGCTGAAGCAGCGATGGAGAGGCCTCGGCGCCGACAATAACGAGTTCCAAAATGACGGCTTGCAATGTGCTGGTTACCACATCGCGAAGCACGACGAGGAAAACGCGATCGCACGCGCGGGAATCACGGACCGAAGCGCTGCGATAAGGAGAACCTGCAGCGAAGCTGCGGCTCAGCTTCACGCCGCACTACCCGGCGACGGTTCCTCCGACATCCTCCGTCGAGAGGCTCGTACCGCGGTGGTCGATCCGTCTCCGTCTACGTCTGCTCCATCCGCGGGTGAAGTCCCTCCGCCGTTCAAGCCATGGAGAACGAGCCGGCATCCAAACCAAAAGCGGCCGACTCAGCACGGTAGTGTGGATCAGCGACCGCCGCTGGCGCAGCAGCCGTGTCGGCCGAAGCACTATCAACCCGATGAGCGTCGTCTGTACGAACAGCAGCCACTAGAGACTCAGCAGCAGCAGCAGGAGTTGCGGCGGATAGGCGTGTCAGGACCCCGGTCCCTCTACAGGAGCGAAAGCGCGTTTCCCGCGCTTTTTCTCGAGCAGATTGACGGCGACAGCGCTGACAGACCGTCGGATCATGCTGACGTGGCGGGCGGCCTTGGTGGCCGTCAGCAATTGGAGGAGAGTGTCGGTCGCACGGTGTCGCTCGAGCAGTCCGCCCTCGAGGCCCTCGCAGCGCCGTTCAAAGTTCCCCACACCCCTCCGCGCGGTCAGAAGACGCGCCGCTTCCCTACCAGCCGAAGCGAGAGCAACGCTCACAACAGCAGCAGCAGCGGGCTCGGCAGCCACAGCAGCAGCAGCAGCAGCAGCACCACCACCACCACCACGGGACACAGCTTCTGCACACCGACGGTCAGTCGCAGCAAATCAAGGTACACCCCAGCACGCGGCATCAGCGCCAGGCCTTCCCCCGTTCCCCCGATCGTCATCAGTCCGGCTGTGCGCGCCTCTGCGGATTCTTTCGCCAACCCCCGCGTCTCTTCCCCCAGCCTCCGCCCGCTCGTTTTCTCCCCCCCAGTCTCATCCCCCGCGCGCGGAACCTCCCCGTTCGGACCAGCGTTGGTGCGGGAGACAGTCTCTACAGTGGAGCTGAGCGCGCGGGGGGACGCGGGGAGCTATGCAGGGGGAATATTGGGGGAAGAGGGGGACGGCGCGGAGGAGGGGGAGCGGGAGTTCACGCGGCACGTGTTGGGGCGGCCGTACGCGGAGCTTGAGGCGCGGTATGAGGTGGCGGAGGGGGAGCTGGGGCGGGGGAAGGTGGGCGCGCTGCGCGCGTGCAGGTGCCGCGCGACTGGGCGGCAGTTCGCGTGCAAGACCATCAGCAAGGCCGCCATGATTGTGAGTGCCATCGTTAGTGTTAGTGATAGTACATTTCCCATTGCTCGCATCGCGTGCAAGGCCATCAGCAAGGCCGCCATGATTGTGAGTGCCATCGTTAGTGTTAGTGATAGTACATTTCCCATTGCTCGCATCGCGTGCAAGACCATCAGCAAAGCCGCCATGATTGTGAGTTCCGTTCGTTTCTGAGTCGTCAAAAAACGCCGTTGCTTCCTCCCCGACCGTTCAAGTAACTTTCGGCCCCATGATTGTGAGTTGCATTATGATTCTGGAATCTTTCAGAATGCCATCGCTAGTGATGGATAGTGCATTGATAGTGCAGATCCCGTTGCTCGCATGGCACGCACTGATAAGTGCGTCACGCAATGTGTCCTCTTGCCCCGAGGCTTCTGTGCGACGATAGAGTATCTTGCGCCCCCGTACCCTCTTCGCTTGCGCCGAGCGCTCATTTGCGCCCGCGCTGCGCGCCCTAACCCCCCGTCGTTCCCCCGCCCCCCATGCTGCGCCAAACCCCCGCGCAGTGTGAGGCGGAGTGTGACGAGGTGCGGAGGGAGGTGCAGATGATGCAGCGCGCGCGCGGGCACCCGCGCATAGTCAGCATGCACGAGGCGCTCGAAGACGCGCGCGCCGTCCACATCATCATGGAGCTCTGCCACGGTGGCGAGCTCTTCCACCGCATCGTGACACGTCAGCGCTACAGCGAGCCCGCGGCCGCCAGCGTGGCGCGCCAGCTGGCGTCGGCGCTGGCGTTCCTGCACGCGCGGGGAGTGGCGCACCGGGACGTGAAGCCGGAGAACATTCTGCTGTGCTCGCGCGCGGACGACACGAGCATCAAGCTCACCGACTTTGGGGCCGCCGCGCTGCTGCTGCCTGGTATGTGTTCCTCCCCACCCATTTCCCTCCGCCCATTCCCCTCCGCCCATTCCCCTCCGCCATTCCCCTCCGCCATTCCCCTCCATCAATTCCCTCTCCAATCACCGGGATGTGAAGCCAGAGAACATTCTGCTGTGCTCGCGCACTGACGACACGAGCATCAAGCTCACGGACTTTGGAGCCGCCGCGCTGCTGCTGCCTGATAGGTGTTTTCCCCCACCCAGTTCTCTCCACCCATTCCCGTCACCCCATTCCCCCCTACCCCATTTCCCTCACCTTATTCGCCTCCGCCCACTCTCCATTCCCCCTTCCCGCCCAACCTCTCCTCCCCTCCCATTGCCTTCCGCCCATTCCCCTCTTCATATCCTCTCCACCATCCCTCTCCAACCAAGCCCTTTCCCCCATCCCGCTCCAGCCCATCCCCCGCCATCCATCCCCCACTCCCCATTCCCCTTGGTATCCACCCCTCACTACACTCGCACAATGCATAGAGCCAGTGGGCTCGCCCTGTTGCTCAGCCCCCGAGGTGCTGACAGAGCAGTATTCAGGCCCCCAACCATCCTTCTGCGCACCCCTCACTACACTTGCAGCACAATGCATAGAGCCAGTGGGCTCGCTGTATTGCTCAGCGCCCTAGGTGCTGACAGAGCAGCACGGGTTGCCGGCCCCCATCCATCCTTCTGCGCACCCCTCCCTACAGGCACACAGTGCACAGAGTGAGTAGGCTCGCCCTATTATATGGCCCCGGAGGTGCTGACAAAGCAGTATAGGCTGCAGGCGGATGTTTGGAGCCTCAAACCACCTTCTCTTCTTCTCATTCACCTCCGCCTGCTCCCTTCCAGGCACACAGTGCACAGAGAGGGTAGGCTCGCCCTACTACTTAGCCCCCGAGGTGTTATCAGAGCAGTATGGGCCGCAGGCAGACATGTGGAGCCTCAATCAACCTTCTCTTCTTTTTCCCATTCGCCTATGCCCCACTGCACACCCATTCCTACAGGCACACAGTGCACCGAGCGAGTGGGCTCGCCCTACTACTTAGCCCCTGAGGTGCTGACAGAACAGTATGGGTTGCAGGCGGACGTGTGGAGTGCAGGGGTGGTGCTCTTTGTCCTGCTCTCGGGCTCGCCGCCCTTCTTCTCCCCGTTCACCTGTGCCTGTTTCTTTCTCCCCAAACCCGCTGCACACCCCTTCCCTCCAGGCACACAGTGCACAGAGAGGGTAGGCTCGCCCTACTACTTAGCCCCTGAGGTGCTATCAGAGCAGTATGGGTTGCAGGCGGACGTGTGGAGCGCGGGGGTGGTGCTCTTTGTCCTGCTCTCGGGCTCGCCGCCCTTCTTCTCCCCGTTCACCTGTGCCTGTTTCTTTCTCCCCAAACCCGCTGCACACCCCTTCTCTCCAGGCACACAGTGCACCGAGCGAGTGGGCTCGCCCTACTACTTAGCCCCTGAGGTGCTGACAGAACAGTATGGGTTGCAGGCGGACGTGTGGAGTGCAGGGGTGGTGCTCTTTGTCCTGCTCTCGGGCTCGCCGCCCTTCTTCTCCCCGTTCACCTGTGCCTGTTTCTTTCTCCCCAAACCCGCTGCACACCCCTTCCCTCCAGGCACACAGTGCACAGAGAGGGTAGGCTCGCCCTACTACTTAGCCCCTGAGGTTCTATCAGAGCAGTATGGGTTGCAGGCGGACGTGTGGAGCGCGGGGGTGGTGCTCTTTGTGCTGCTCTCCGGATCGCCACCCTTCTCTGGCCGCTCCAACGACGAGATCTTCCAGGCCGTCCGATGCAAGGAGATCGACCTCGCGAGCAAGCCCTGGCCGTCGATCTCGGAGGGAGCGAAGGATCTCGTCCGTCGGATGCTCACGAGGGACCCTGAGGCGAGGATCACCATGAAAGAAGTGCTCGGTGAGTGGGTGGGCTGCTTAGGGTAGGGGTGGAGGAACCACGCTTTGAGGTGTTGGATTGAAATTTATCTCATCAGGGGGAACAGGGCTATGCGTGGGTGGTAGTTTCTTTCTGAGCTGTATGTGCTGTATTGCGAAACTGATGGGGCAGCCAGATGGAAAAATGCACGTGCACAAGCGGCAGCACAAGCGTGAGTGGTGTGGTGACTAAAAATCTGAGGCGAGGGTCACCATGGAAGAGGTGCTCGGTGAGTGGCTGCGCTGCATCAGTTGGGGCTGGTGGGGCCAAAGCTTCGAGGGAACAGGGCCATGCTCACGAGGGACCCCGAGGCGAGGGTCACCATGGAAGAAGTGCTGGGTGAGTGGCTGGGCTGCTGGGGCTGGAGGAGTTGGAAATGTTGAATGGATGGTGACATTTGAGTCGCCTCAAAACTCACAAGGGACCCCGAGGCGAGGGTCACCATGGAAGAAGTGCTGGGTGAGTGGCTGGGCTGCTGGGGCTGGGGCTTGTGGGGCCAAAGCATTGAGGGAACAGGGCCATGCAGGGGTCGCATCATTGAGCTGCATGTGAATCATGGCGAAACTTATGGGGCAGCCAAATGCATCTGCCCAAGCAGCATCACAACCATGATTGGTGAGTGGGGATCACAGCCATGAGCCCCAACTGTGAATCACAGATGTGATTGACACCAGTGCATGCCAGGTGATTGCTTGGCATCACTTTGAGGCGGGCTGCATGGATGAGCGGCACCATATAACCCTTTATCCCCAAACCGCCCCGCGTTGGGTGTTGGAACGAGAAGCCTCTGTTTCACAACAAGCCCTTTGGTAGGTGTTCCATCTCATCCCTGCTCCATTGTCCCGCCATCATCAGCAATTACCAAACCATTCCCAGGACCATGGTGATGTGCTGTGCTCGTGGCAGGCTATTTTTCCTCACCAGCATGTAGTGAGGCGGTATTATAGGCCCCTCGAAAATCGACACCATAGAGCAATTTCTAAACCACCCGCAGGATGTGCAGCACTCTCTGCAGCGTGTTCTGCCATGAGTTTCTTGCTATTCCTTTCAGTGACCACCATTCTCCCCGATTCTTGCAACTCTGGTTCCGTGCAGATCACCCATGGATCTGTGGCCATGCCGAGAGTGCATCTACATGACTTGGTGGCATATGTAGTGGGAACAGTGTAGTACGTTAGGCTTTTCTCCGTTGCAGTCTACGATCTGTGGAGCCCAAAAGCGTTAGTCCACACTTTAGGTAGAGGGATGCTGTTCATGGCAGTGGTAATAGCATGCTGTGCTGTGGTTACTAGTTGTAATAGGTTCGGTGATTGAAGTGCTATGAGGGAAGAGGCAGGGCTCTCGCTAGGATTCAGGCCTGTCTGACAGGATGGGTAAAAAAAAAAAAATCGTCTTACGCTCAGATTGGCGCTTTTTTTTTCGTCTGACCTCTAGGACGAAACAATAACACAAGTCTGATTAGACAGATGAACTATTCTACGTGGTCTACACTAACTACATCAATTCTACAACATACAATGTGAAAACTAAGTATCATTTCACCATTCTACGTATCAGTCAGACTCGCTACCACAATCATCAGCATCACTACAGCTGTTTAGGCTATCAGACGGCACTGGAATAGGATAGTTAGCATTCCCCTTGCGACTGAGCCAGGGGAACTCTGCATCCAGCCTGGCTGCTTCTGCTACTGCTGCCGCTTCGCGTGCTGCTGCCTCTGCCGCAGCCACAGCAGCTGCTGCTGCTGCTGCGTGGGCCTCTGCTGCTGCTGCGGATCTTCTTTTATTGCGCTTGCTCTCCCTCTCCACTCCCGCCAGCAACACATCCTTTGCAGGCCTCCTCTTCTTGGATTTGCGCCACCGAGCCACCAACTCGGGCCACTCCATGTAGCTCAGAAGAGACACGGTCATGAGCTCACCAAGCTTGGCGTCGCACAGGTTCCCCCTCAGCCAGCTCTTGATCACGTTTTGCCGCGAGAACCCGCGCTCGCACTCCACAGTGCTCAGCGGGAGCACGGCTACAGCGATCCACAGGCGGACAATGTTGGGGTAGCTCGTTGTCCAATCTGGTGAGGAGAGCATGTGCTTCAGGCCCTCCGCGAAGCCGACATCCTCCTGGTGGGTGCTCATGATTGTCGCGAAGGTGTTGAGCTCCCTCTGTGCTTTGGCCCAGTCCACACCTGTACGAATGGGCGGGTGAATAGAGGAAGACAAAGATGCGGCCGCATGAATACAAATGTAACGCGACGCGGTTTCAAAACGATTAAGCCCGAGATCTCACGACAATACGCCTAACACACCTGGCAGAGTGTCCGGATCCTCGGGATGCTTCTTGTACATGTCGCGCAGCGACTGCAACCACTGCGCCAACCGTCGCTCGCGCTTAGCCTGTGACTTGGGGTATTGGGACTTCTTGAAGAGCTTCGCGCCATTGAGCGACGCGAGATCATGCAGTCGGTAGTCGAGCTGCTTAATCAGCTCAACAACGAAGTCCCGCCCGAGCTTCAAACAGGAGCTGAGGTCGCCTTTGCTCTGCTGCCCCACGATAGCCTCTTCGTGCAGCAGGTAGCGGTGAGTTGTTGGCACTCCGGTGGAATCTAGGCCATCAACCTTCACCTCCCGACACTTCCCCGAGGCATGTTTTGCCAAGAATGGACCCAGCGCAGCGCCGCTTTGCCCGAACGTCTCGTCGTTGCTGTCGAGGTAACGAGTCCGCAGCAGGAGTGTTGTGTTGTGTACCGTCTGCAGCACATGGGTGGCGTCAATCTGCACAAGCATGAAGCAGAAATGGTTAGATTGTGACTATGGTTTACGAAGGCGGTTGCAAGCGTAAACATTAACGCGTACCTGTCGTTGCTGGAACTTCAAGTTGAGCAGGTTCAGCTCCTTCAACACATCGGCAAGCAAGTAGAGTAAGAAATGGAATTTGAAACTAGTCACTGTCGCGTACATCTTTTTGTCGAATTCCTGCAAGACGATCACAACCGCAGGAAACACCGCGACGAGTCGCTGGATCGCATTGCCTCGGGAAAGCCACCTCACGTCCTTGATGCCCTGCATCTCCAAATGTGTCTCGCAAATGACCTCTTGCAGCTCCTTGAAACGCGTATGGACCACAAGGCGCCCGAGAATGTCGACCACAGACCGGACCGCCTTGTCCACAATCTGGAGGTCAGGGAACGCGGTTGCTGCATCTTTTGCTGCCAGCGCCTCCCTGCATGAATCAACCGAAACACGTTAGTACACGCAAGATAGGCAAATCAACATACAACTTGGTATAACTCGCCTGTGAGCAACACAGTGGCACGAAACGAGATGAGGAATCTTCGTGCGCAGGCGCGCGACCAACCCGTTGTGCTGGCCCGTCATCACAGAAGCGCCGTCTGTGCTCATACCGCTAATGCGCTGCAGATCGATGCCCGCCGTCTCAAAATGCGTTAGCAGGCCAGTTAGCAGCGAGGCGGCGTCACACTGCTCCACTGAGAGCAGGGTGTAGAACTCCGTGACTGGAAGGTTGTCGCGCACGAAGGTCATGTATACTATCATATGCTTCCCGCGCCTACGGTCCGTGCTCTCATCCAGCTGGATCCCGAGAAAGGGGATGGCGCGGATGTACTGCAGCTGACGGGACCGCATGTATGACACCATCGTCGCCACTAGCTGTGCAAAACCGTACCTGTAACACAAAAACAATAGGGGCGTGAGCATGGTGGAGCAGACACACAGACATAAGCGGGATACATAAATTTTACTCACTCGCTGTAGTACGTGCCGTTTTCCTTCAAGGGCATGTCCGGCGTGCCCTGCTCAGCCATGAATTGAACAAGAGCAACGAAAAGCACAATAGGGGCGTCAGATTTGCAGATGAAGAGAGCGATTGCCATTAATCGAGCAATTCGCCTGGCGTCGTCGTCACCCTTGTCGAAGGTTGTCATGGACTTCTGGCCTTTCTTAAGGCCATCACGTTGTTCCTTCTGCAGCACCGCGGCCTCGTGCTTCACGCTGAAATGATGCTTGCGCATCGTCTGCTTCTGAATGTCGAGGCCGCCTTCACCGTAGCGGCCGTACTTGTAGTGCGGGTCCCCGAACACCATACAGACGCTGCAGCGCATGCACGGTCGCCCGTCCTTCGTCTCACTGATGAAGAGCCACGGGAAATAGCGAAGCCACTGCTCCTTACACTTGAGCTGAACAGCTTCCACAGAGAGCGGCCGACGTCCCTTGGTTTTGCCCTTGTCCTCTTCTTCCGAATCGTCATCGGCGGATTGACGAGTCGTGGGCGGGACCGTCTCCGATGGCGCGGGCAAGGTAGGACCTGCGGGACGGGCAAAGTTAAGCATCCTCTGCTTGTATTTAGCTTTCAGTGAAGCCCTGTCAGGCAGCACAGGGTTAGCCCGAAGATTGGTGGTTGTTGCAACAGAAACAACAGGGCGGATGGATTCACGGCCGGATGTAGGCGAGCTTGTCGACGTGGGTGTGGTAGCCTTGGGCATGCCATCGTCCGCCTTTTCTTCGGCCACAGTGTCTGGTGATGCGTTGGTTGGGGGTATAACTTGGGTTGAGCACGAGGCAACGTGGGGTGCAACGACGGGGATCGACTTGCCCCGTGTGAGAAAATCTAGCGCTGAGACTCCAGGGGGGTCTAACTCCTCTGGAATGGCCATCAGGGGGTATGGCGAAAGTGGAAAACTGCACTGCGGGGCCAGTCGAGTGCAGCGGAAGAAAAGGATGTAGAAGATGGACGGTGTGCCCCCAGCCTGGTCCCTCAAACCCTCGTCCCGTAGCGCGGCAGAGTGATACGCAGTGCGAGTGTGGGCGGGGAACCACAGTTACGTGCATCCGCGATGCATACAGGTCACCCCATCGCACAAAAGGACAGTGTCGGTGCCTGGGTGTAGCTGGCATCGGCGCCGACACCCACGCAGCGACAAAGTGCTGGCAGCATCTGACATGGCTAACTGCTGCCAGCGGTGCTGTTTCCTCCAACGCGGATGCTACGGGACAGAAGCATTCATTACGCATGCATGTATAGATACTGGCAGATACCCTAACTAGTGGCCCTATGGACAAGTGGGCACAAATGTCGGTTTCAGACGGAATCGTACTCGTTATCTGGATTCTCAGATGAAGAATAGTATGCGATCTGAAAATTTATCTCAAGTAAAATCATTTGTCTTACTGATCATCTGAAAATAAAATCACAGTCTTACAGATCATCTGAAATAAGAAAATGAAGTCTGAAACGCAGACCATCAGACCAAATTGGTCTGATAACGAGGAAACTGGGAAGAGGGTAGCTTCTATCGTAGGATCCTGCAGGTGAACTAGTTAAGCTGCCACATATAATTCAGGTTCTCCAGAGCTTCTTTCTCATTGATAATATGATTTTATTTAATTGCTAAACTATGGAAACTTTCAGTGACCTGATGGCATAGCAGTGCACTGGAACATGCAGTCGCCACCCCAAGCAAATCAAGGTTCATAAACCCTGCAGGAAAGGTTTCGATTGTATAACTACGGTATTGAGCAGCACTTAGCAGTGTAGCTATCGCACATAATCCCATTACAGCTATATTGGTCATTCTACAGTGAGAATGTTGTTCTCCAGCATACCGTGACCCACGGTGGGCCACTCTGTCGCCACTCTCCACTCACCGTCCACCAGAAACTTGATCTCGTACCTGCACACATGCATGCCCGTGCACAAATGCACACGCAGATGCACAGTAGGATGCAAGGACAGAAAGATGGGGGAGAAGGGATTAATATTGCATCATGCCGTGGCCCACCGTGGGCCAATTTGTCGTCACTCTCCACTCACCGTCCACCAGAAACTTGATCTCGTACCTGCACACAGTTGAATGCACGCACACAAAAGCTGAATTCAGAATGACCTCGCAAGAAGCAGCCTCGACATGACGCAAGTGATCATGGGATGGGGGAAGGCCATGAGAGTGGCATGGCACACAGGAATGCAGTGGCCCTGTGAGAAGAGTGGATCATGCGCCCGAGCAACGAGTCGATGGGGTGGTGAGCAGCCATGAGCAACTGCTTGAGCACATCGGCGTATCACGACACGGTGCCGGTGGTCCCAGGAGACATCTGCTCTTCATGAGCTGCCTGGGGAATAGCTTGCCCTGGGCTGCAGCTTGGGCATGGCGATGAGAGGTGATGAGTTGTGATGAGTGGTGGTGAGCGGTGGTGAGTGGTGAGCCGTCCATACGTGCCCGGGCGCTGCTTGATCACAGTCGTGAAGCAGGTCATGGTGCCGGTGGTCTCAAATCTCGTTTGAGAATTCTCAAAAAGGATATCTGCTCTGATGAGCTGCCTTTGGAACAGGCTGTCCATACCTACCCCGAACCTCAGCCTGAGAGCGGTGCAGTACAGTGGTGAGCGGTGGTGAATGACGGAGATCGGTGGTGAATGGTGGTGAGCGGTAGCTAGAGGTGAGCCATCCTTACCTCCCAGGGCGCAGCTTGAGCACAGTGGTGAATCGAGTCATGGTGCCGGTGGTCTCAGGAGACATCTGCTCACCGTACGTCCAGCCGTCAAACGACCCCATCACCTTCACGTCCTCCGCCATGCCAAACCACACCAAGGGGACCTCCCGCAGCCGCAGCTTCTCGATTCCCTCCAGCTGCTGCCTCAGGTCGGAATAGAGCTCTGAAGGTGGGGAGCGAGCGAGGGGGAGCGGTAGGACGAATGGGAAGGGAAGGGGAGCGAGGGGAGTGAGGGGATGTGGGTGAGAAGCGGAAGCACACTGGAGGCACCTCCTCTGCGGCCGTACGGCCAGCCGTCGAACGACCCCATCACCTTCACATCCTCCGCCATGCCAAACCACACCAGAGGCACTTCACGCAGGCGCAGCTTCTCGATTCCCTCCAGCTGCTGCCTCAGGTCGGAATAGAGCTCTGAGGGGTGGAGGAGAGGGGAGGGGGAGGGGAGGAGAGCGGGGGAGCAAGGGAGGGGAAGAGGAGAGAGGCAAGAAGAGTGAGGGAATGGGAGGGTGCATGGGATGGTACGGCAGTATGCATGCGAAGCAACTCACCACCACTAGAGCCATGGCATACATCTAGCTTCATCCGTACCTTCCAATCTGTTGCTGAGATGCGACGGCAAATATCGACCGTTGATCTTCCTTGTGACTGGCAAGCCATCGGTCTTCACGATCTCCTCCGCAACCTCGCTCAGCTCCTGGAGCAATGAGCGTGCGACACGTGGCAAATGGAGAGTCATTGGAGAAAATGATGAGCACAGCGTGTTTGGTGATTCAGGCGCAATGCGCATGCATGCATGAATATATCATGTATGTATGGCTTGCTTGGTGTAACCAGAGGTATGAGAGCTGTCAGCTGTTCATCCCATGTCAAATTTTCATCCCTCCCAACCTTCAAGTTCAGTCCCCGCCTTCATCCCGACTCATCTCAACCAAAACTCTAACCAATCATCGTAACACACATCTAAGTAGTTCATCCCATCCAATCTCAACCGTCCACCCAACCCATCCCATCGTAACCGCCCAACCAATCCATCCCATCTCAGCCGTTCATCCCATCTCACCCGCATTTCCGCCGCCAGTGCGATCATGAGTGCCTTGGAGTCGCTCAGTGCCTGCTCGCGGTATTGCACCTGGTGTGGAGAACGGGGAGGGGGTTGTGGAGTGGGGAGAAAAGAGGGGGAGGAGAGTGAGGAGCAGAAGGGCACAATCCGAACCTCGTGTGCGCCTTCAAGTCGCAGCGCCTGCTCGCGGTACTGCACCTGGTGTGGGGAAGGGGGGAGGGATGGGGGTGTGGCTGGGAAGGAAGCGGTAACCTAAACTCCACAACCTTAGCGTCGCCGTGGAAGCCTCATATGGCTAGCCTAAATCCCTCGATCCTTGCAAGTTCGAGCCACAACGTATGTGCGCCGCGCCTAAACGCCGAGCTTAGCTTCAGAAACGTCTAGAAACTCAATCTACTTACCCGCAGCAGACAGGGACATGTTTCGGAAAACGTTGGGTTGCGTAACCAGAATTACAGCGAGAGATGAAAGATTTCTTGTCCGGCGCGGTCGTCCAAACTATCACTCGCACGCAGCAATAGAAACGCGCTTGTTCTTGTTAAGGCCGCTCTTTTCTCCTCCACGCCCTGAACGTTCATAAGCCTACTTACCTATAGCGACCAAACGGAGCACCCCTATTTCTCCCTTCTCCTTACCCCGTACTTCGCGCTGCAGGAAGCGGTTGTACGCGTTCGACTCGCTCAGCTTCTTGCTCAGCCCGCTTCGTCCTCACCAAAGCCTCAGCTTTTGACAGCTCACCTCCCGCAACCAAACACACAGACCCTCCCCCCACGCTCCCCACCGCTCCCCATCACTCCGTACAGCTCCGTACCTCGCGCTGCAGGAAGCGGTTGTACGTGTTGGACTCGCTGAGCTTCTTGTTCAGCCGCGACCGCATGGCGATGACCTGGCGAATGACAGCAAGGGTAGATGGAACATGAACGGATGCGGCGACGAGAGAATGAGAGGAGCGGGAGTGACGAAGAAGAACGACGATGGAAGAAACAGCTCGAAAGACGTGCTTTCGTGAAATTGGTAGCGACGCACGAGACGCAGTGGGTGAGTACACGGACGGAAAAAGGATTGGACGCCAACGACGAAAATACGCCGCCATTTTTTGTTTTTCAAGATCAACCGCTGCACACGTGGCAAGTAACTGGACAATTCAACATCCAAACGGTTCTCACCTCAGTACGAGGCACCACTGTTCTGTCGTCGGGTCTCGCCATGGACGGGGAGGAACGCGCCTTGGGTATCAATCCCTCAAGGTCGCTCTCCGCATCTTGCGCCGGCTGCGCCTTCGCCGCTGCCAGCCATGGCATCTGCCGCGCGACTGACGCCGGAAGACCCGGAATGCTCGGCGCATCGGGAGCCGCGACGGCAGGTTTATTAGAGAGGTCGTTTTCGGGGTTGTTAGCGAAGTCGCTGTAACGAGGGGATTTGACGGGCGGCCGCGCGGTGTCCGCGCGGGGAGGGGGAGGTTTAGTTGTCTCGTTCGCGAGCTTCTTTACGAGGTTCGACAAGTCCTGCAGCTCGCTTGGTAACTTCGCGAATTCGCTGGACGAATACTGCGACTTTCGCGAGCCTTCGGAAATTGCCGAAACGACGTGGCGACGGGAAGCCTGCGGCAGCTTCTGTGAGGGGAAGGAGTGTGTCGCCGTGCGAAGCGCGAGAGGTCGAGCTTCTTGTGGACCGGAGAGGAGGAGCGCCGACCCCGCTGGAGAACACCGTGTGAGAATATCCATGGTTTAACCAGGCGGCTTACGTAACACAAAAAAGTGTGCACTCGCGCGAAAAAAACGAGACTTTAGCAATTCAAGGCCTGAGATAAGGTAGGCTTCTCAGGACACTAATAGCTGTGCTCGGACTTACAGCTTCTCCGGCTTACAGGCTCTTCCGCAGGGAAATAGGCAGGGAGCGGAATGGTGAGATGTCGAGCAATTGCAGCCAAGCCAACTATTTTGGACTATGCAGCAAACAATGTTTCGTTGAATATCAGTGAGTGGAGATATGCTTGAGTGTGGGTGTTGGGGATGGTGGTGGTGGTCTTGGGGGATGCCAGCCTGCCAGGGAAAGTGCTTTTGGTTGTGTGAAACAACCTTGGATCTGGATTGAGCGGTCGAGGCGAGAGTCTGGCGACAGGTAACAGAAAAGCGAACTCCAGCGAGGGCGCTAGCTCTGCGCGAATATTCGAGAAAGGGATGTAATCGAGGGGAAGTGGCCTGCTCGTGCATCTAGAGGCAGAATGAACTCAAATGAGGGGACCACGATTGTGCCACGTGTAACCATAAATTGTTCGTCCAGATTCGTTCTGAAATCTCCATCTCCGTGGATATTGGAAGCATGTGAAGTGTCACGTCAGTCTTGAAGGCCAATTTCAGGCTTGGCTCGCAGTGCAGTTTGTGCGGAGAAACTAGTGGCTCAGAGGGATGCACCGCGATAGGCGGAAGCCAACATACACGTAATCATGACTCGGTCAAGCAACCAGCCAGCTCCCTCAACAACCATGCCAGCCACCACCACCACCGTGGCCACACCCACCCACACCACACCACACCCCACATCTCAGCAGTTGCGTTGCCTGTATCTCTTTATGCTTTTCTTTTGCAAAGTTCAACATGCGTGTAAAGTAGTTATATCTATTTAGTTATATGAGATGCTAAAATAGTGACCCCCCCCTTCTAGTTGGGTCCTTTTGAAAGTTGAAGTGTTGTTCTGTTTTTTTTTTTACTGGCTCATATGATACTGGTCGACTCTTGACATTTCTTCTCAAACATAAATCGTCGTAAGCATATGCAAAAGCGTCGCTCCGAAGTTTGCGACGTGCAAGTCATTTACAACCAGTGCCACATTCACATTGCGAAGCAATGTCCAACTGAAGCAAAGCAAGTCCAACTCACGCAACGCAAATGCCTTGGGGTACATTCCTGCGGGGACACTTGTGTCTCAATCACTTTGTGACATCTAAAAACAGCATATACCGTGCCCTGTCACAAAAGCGGATCGCGCTTATGCGAGTCCCACTGTATTTTACATTGGTTGGCGTGAATTGCGCTTGTGTCGCGGACTGTTGAATTATATTGCATATCTTATAACTGCCTACAGCTAGCTAGTATACTAGTTTAGATATTAGCATCAACTGCAGGTGGTGTACCCTCCCTTTTGCCCATTCCTATATCTTGTATTCATTCCATAGTGAAACTCCTCTTTTGGCCAACTTCCCTCTCCATGGTTCTCCTTGCTGAACCTCTCCAAAACCCTAGTTCCTAATCTCCTAAGTTTCCTAACTACTATGGTTCTCAACATGGTATTAAGAGCTGGGTCCTTCTAAGGACCTTGTTATTTTTCATTCGCCATGGCTGCCATCGTTGCCATGGCGACCGTTGCTGCGCCCTTCGAGGCGCTCGCCCGTTGCCTGCCCCGCGCTGAACGCCCCGTGCTACCCGCCCCACGCGCTGGTCGCCCCGTCCCGCGCGCTGTCGCGTCGCCCCGTCGCTGGTCGCGGACGCCAGCACCAGCGCCTCTGACCGTCGCTGAGCCAGCGCGAGCGCCAGCGACGTGCGCCAGCGCCAGCGACTGTCGCGAGCGCCAGCGCCAGCGCCGGTCCCCAGCGCCAGCGCCAGCGTCAGCGCCAGCGCCAGCGGCATGCGCCAGCGCCGGTCGCGAGCGCCAGCGCCAGCAGCGGCCGCCAGCGCCCCTGCCATCGCCACCCCGCTCCCCGCCTCCGCACCTGCCGTCGCTCTCTTCTACGGTGGACGTTGCGGGGGGGAGGTGGCGAGGCTCGCGCCCGCGGCTACGGGGGTGCTTAAGCCCCCTTGAACCCTCCTGCCCCTCCCTAATCCTCCTCCTCATCGCTGCCCGTGCATCTGCAGTTCGTGCCGCGTTTGGGGGGGGGGGGAAGAGGGTGTGGGGGTGGCGGGTATGTGCAGGCAGCCGCCTCCCCCTTCTCCTCCTCCTTCCGCTGCACTTCCTCTCCTCCTCCTCCTCTCCTCTCCTCCAGCCGCATCTCCTCCTCCTCTCCTCTCCTCCAGCCGCATCTCCTCCTCCTCTCCTCTCCTCCAGCCGCATCTCCTCCTCCTATCTCCTCTCCTCCAGCCGCATCTCCTCCTCCTCTCCTCTCCTCCAGCCGCATCTCCTCCTCCTCTCTTCTCCTCCAGCCGCATCTCCTCCTCCTATCTCCTCTCCTCCAGCCGCCTCTCCTTTGCTCTCCTCCTGTGCACCACCAGCAGCTTCCTCCTTCTCACCAACAGTTGTGTTTGCTCGTAGATGGCGAGCGACCAGCATCCTTCGCCCTCCGGCTATCCCAGCCCTCCTCCGCGCTCTCCGCGCCCTCCTCCGTCCTGGCGTTCACAGGTGCTGCCGGTCAGCCACCGCTGTTTCTGTGCCTATCCCAGCTACAGCAACCGCTCTCCAGGCGACCTGGTGCCAGGCACCACTAGCTATAGCCGTAGGCAGTTACGGGGGTGTGTTGAATTATATTGCATATCTTATAACTGCCTACAGCTAGCTAGTGTACTAGTTTAGGTATTAGCATCAACTGCTGGTGGTGTACCCTCCCTTTTGCCCATTCCTATATCTTGTATTCATTCCATAGTGAAACTCCTCTTTTGGCCAACTTCCCTCTCCATGGTTCTCCTTGCTGAACCTCTCCAAAACCCTAGTTCCTAATCTCCTAAGTTTCCTAACTACTATGGTTCTCAACACGGACGAGTTACACGAGGCCCCGTCACATCCCGAAAATCGCACGCGTGTCGAAATCTCACACTGTACAGCATGCACCTGGACGCCCGAACTGGACACGTTTCCGCGCGGGGATGGAAACCGCTCTGCCCGGGCTGACATATGACTGGTTGTATACATGCTGTTGTGTGTGGGGTGGCCCAAATTGCAACTTTCATTTCTGTGGCAAGCCCACCGCGATACTCGAGGTGGTGCGATATGTTTAGCCCCCCTGCCCGGCAGGAAAACTGGGTGGGCACAATCCTATTGGTCGCAACCAATAGTACGCACCCACCTGGCTGTGCCCATCTGTCGCGCAGGGTCGCGATACATTGGTTGTTTGTGACACAACATTTGGCAAATTTACAGGCGCGACTCGGGAAAACGGGGATTGAGACACAAGTGTCCCCACAGGAATGTACCCTTAGAGCATGTCCCTGCTAGGGCGGCAATGACAACACAGTGCAACAGAAACGAGGACGCGAAAGGAGAGATGTGTGAGCAAAATCCGCGGAATGGTAGGGAGATGGGAGGGTCAATGGTGTTGGCGGAATGAGAGGAGAACGTGAGGGCGACGGAAAGGGAGGGGAGAGAGCGAGGGCGACGGAAAGGGAGGGGAGAGAGTGAGGGGGACGGGAAGGGAGGGGAGAGAGCGAGGGCAACAGAAAGGGAGAGGAGAACGTGAAGGCGACGGAAAGGGAGGGGAGAACGTGAGGGCGACGGAAAGGGAGGGGAGATAGTGAGGGCGACGGAAAGGGAGGGGAGAGATCGAGGGCGACGGGAAGGGAGGGGAGAAAGCGAGGGCGACGGAAAGGGAGGGGAGAGAGCGAGGGGGACGGGAAGGGAGGGGAGGGAGCGAGGGCAACAGAAAGGGAGAGGAGAACGTGAGGGCGACGGAAAGGGAGGGGAGCGAGGGCGACGGGAAGGGAGGAGAGAGATCGTGGGCGACGGGAAGGGGGAAGGGAGGGGAGAGGCGACGAGAGAGAGGAAAGGCGATAAGAGAGAGGAACGCGACGGGAGAGAGGAAGGGGGACGGAAGAGAGGAAGGCGACGGATGAGTGGAAAGGCGACAGGAGAGAGGAAAGGCGATAAGAGAGAGGAACGCGGCGGGAGAGAGGCAGGGCGACGGGAGAGAGGAAGGGCGACGGGAGAGAGGAAGGGCGACGGGAGAGAGGAAGGGCGACGGGAGAGAGGAAGGGCGACGGAAGAGAGGAAAGGTGATAAGAGAGAGGAAGGCGACGGGAGAGAGGAAAGGAGACGGGAGAGAGGAAAGGCGACGGGAGAGAGGAGGGCGATGGGAGGGCGTTTTGTTGCGAGCGTGATGGAGACGTTGCAAAGAGTGACGCAGCGAAGTCACAGCGAGGCCGATTGCGACGTGGAATGTGACGATTGCGCGATATGCGAAAAACAATTCGATATTCTAATAAATTAATGGGCATCCAAGTTAAAACATAATCGACGCGCCTAGGCAGAAAATGTCTAGGGTCTCAGCTAATCTATGCTAGGCTGAAAAATAGTCTTCAGGAGTAGAAACTTGCTACGGTAGCAGTGAACCCATGGACTCCTTGAACATGAAGCTGGGTCCAGCGATCAAAACCAATGGCGCTGTTCTGTAGGCGTATTTCCTCCGCATTAAATGTACGGAACTTGTCCTTCCTTGTAGCTTCTGGCCGCACCAAAATGCCTAATTTCTCAAAATAATTGGGGGGTGTTGCCACGAAGCTCGCTCGAAAACTCGAATCTCACAAATTGCTGCCCTGCATAACTTGTGCGCCGGCTGATGCTAGCTCTCGAGGCCGAATTGGCAGCGCACAAGTTATGCGGACATTTGCCTGGAGATGCAACACCGTGGAACCTTCACCCCGTTAAATTTGTGTGCCCCAAAAGTGGCGTTCTGCAGGCTGAAGCGTTAAATTTGGCGCAAAAAGGTTTGGCAGGACCGCGCTTATCACCAAGCCTTGATAGGCAGAAGCGCGCTTATCGGGGAAGATTCTGCGGACCCAGTTTCTGGCAATTTAACGCCTGCAGAACAGCGCCAATGTCGTGCAACCGTCGTGCAAGCACATGAATGCGACTCCTTCTACAAGCGGCAATTTTGTTTTGGCGGGAGCCAATCACATAAGCTTGATCTGTTTAGACGGGTTGTTTGAAACAGTGTTATCGCTCGCTTCAACGGGCTTACGAAAAAACTCATTTTCAAGTTGGGATGGGGTTCACTATTTTAGCTGCTGGCTTTAAGCTATCATATTATGTGGAAGCGAGCACCGAATTTCATATTATGTGTCTGGTCCTATTACCAAGCCAGCAAGGGCGTGGGAGGGTTGCGAGCATCAACGGTCATCGGCGCTCGCGAATGAAGAGCGCCCGCTGCACTTCGTCTACATGAACGAATCCTTCCGCATTTTGGGGGTAGAAGCGCTCGTTCCAAGCGTTTTTCTTCCGCCGGGTCACGTGGCTGCTTGTCTGGGCCTATTACCAAGCCAGCAAGGGCGTGGGAGGGTTGCGAGCATCATCGGTCATCGGCGCTCGCGAATGAAGAGCGCCGGCTGCACTTCCTTCACATGCGCGGATTCTTCCGCGTTATGGGGGTGGAAGCGCTCGTTCCGAGCGTTTTTCTTCCGCCGGGTTACGTCCCTGCGCTTGTCTGGTCCTATCACCAAGCCAGCAAGGGTGTGAGAGGGTTGCGAGCATCATCGCTCATCGGCGCTCGCGAATGAAGAGCGTCTGCTGCACTTCCAGCACATGTGCAGGATGCTTCCGCGTTTTGGGGGCCTCAGATTCCAGGAATTTTACCCTGATTTCCTGAAGTTTGACCCCGGTTTTTTAAAATGACCCTGATCAATCAGCCTTTTTTTATTTTAACAACCTTGATGAATCAGTTTTTTTGTTTTCAAAGACTGATATTCCAGTGTTTCCTGTTTCACGACACTGACGAGTCAGTGTTGTATCGGAGACGACCCTGAAACCGAAAACTCTGTGATTCTCGCAGTTTTGCGCGCCGTCATCATGCATCTACCCACCCTGCACCAACGCAACCATGCGGCTCGCCCAGATACATAGCTGAACCGGGTAATTTCGGGAACTGTTGGCAAAACGGCGCAAAGAGATTGGCTGTCCCAGCTGATGCAATGTACCGTTGTCACTGTGGATAACCAACACTTGTCATTTCTGGCCATTGATGCGCACAAACACACCTAGTGGCCCAGTGGGCTAGTGGTCAGCCTTGTCCTTTTCACCAAGGCAGGGAGTGCTGGGGCAGTCCGCTCAGCCACCCCACGCAGGGGGTCTCGTGATTCTGTCATTCTAGCTCTCCAGACTCCATCCCTTACGGAAACATCCATCTATGCAGTCTCCATGAAGCCTGCTCGGCAGGCTCTCTCTCTCCCAGGGTTCCTAGATACTACTCTGCGATTTATGAAGGGATAGTGAACGCGCCATGGCGATCACCGGTGAGAACAGTAGCGGTGATGATGACGACGATGCCCTCTACGCCGCCACCAAGATGCGGGAGGCCAAAACGGGTCTAGATTTTCTAGTCTCTGTGCTCTCCCATGAAAAAGAGAAGCAAGCTCCCCTCACATCAGGAGCATACACTGGTGAAGCGTCTGACCTCTGCCGCGTAGACGATCGCTTCCAGCCCGCGCATACTGCCAAGCCGGCCGTGGCGTCAGCAGCTGGCCCGAGCGTCCGCTTGCCATCTCGTGCCTCGTCGTCGAAGCCTCCGCCTCGTTACAAGCAGGCCGTGCTCCGCTGGGCCGATCCAACCGCTCCTGCCCATCCTCTCGCTGATGCTGGCGAGTCGGTAAACCACGTTACGGCCACTCCATCCAAGTCTAAAAAGCCGTCACTAACCACTCTGATTTACGAGGATGCGTTGGACTCGTTCAAGTCCACGTGATCGACAGACTACCCATGGCTCATACTCATCAAAAACACTTCTGGCATGCCTGCGTTCAAGTGCAAATTGTGCATGGACTTTGCAGGTGACGGTGGCAAGTGTGGCAAGAGTGGGCACGGTGCAACCGATCTTCAGACCCAAGCCTTCAAGCGGCATGCCGCGACGAACAAGCACCAGTTGGCCATCGAGCACCAGAAGAAGATGCTAGCTCAGGCTGGGAAGCAGCCGCGGATTGATGAGCATCCCCTCGCCAAGGATGACGACACGACCCGCGTCATCGCCCTCCTGAAATCCCTTCACTTCACCACCCAGAACCATCTGCCGATGGAGACGTGGGTGCCCCTCGTTTGGTACATGGCTCAGAACGAGGTAAGCAGATTTCCCAAAAAGGGATACAACACTTATTACTCCACGTAAGTGCTTTCAAGCGCATGCCCTGGAAAGCCTGTCATGTTAACAACCACATAACCCTAACAAATGTTGCCTGTGTCTATGCAGGTACGGCTTCGGGGAACTCACACAGGCAACGGCAGTGTGGCTGCAGACCACACAACTGGAGCACATCCTAAGAAGCCATTACATCGGCCTCAGCTATGACGAGTCTACGGACAGATGCCGTGGGAAGCATCTCATCATCTGCGTCACATTCATCCGCGACGGGGCAGTATTCACTGAGTTCTTTGCCCTGCTAACCGTGGACAGGGCAGACGCCGCATCACTGCTCTTATCCCATGTCAATGCCGTCGACATTGACCTGCGCCGAATCACGGGCATTAGCACCGACGGGGCGAGCGTGATGGTCGGATCCAAAAACGGGCTGGTGGTGAGGCTGAGGACGCGCATACCGCATCTGGTTTCCTGCCACTGCATCGCTCACATGTATGATGGTTGATGCACTGTCCGTTGATTTGCAGTTATTTGCACGTGGTTTCCTTCCTTCTACTTACCCAAATGCGTCTCTTGCTTGTTTTAATCGCAGGGAAGCGCTCGCGGCCAAGGACGCGGCAGAGTCCCTTCCGGAGTTTGGCATGGTCGACAGCTTCATCCGCTGGCTCTCCACCTACCTCGGCTCAACAGGACCCTGGCACCAGCGGTTCCTGGACCTGCAGGAAGTCTTCACTCAGACTAACCTGGAGCTCCAAGGAATCAATGATGTGCGTTGGCTCTCGCGCGGAGATGCAGTCTGCCGACTTCTTGCAGTCCTGCCGGGTGTCATCGTGATGGTGCACGAGCTGGGAAACAAGCCCATGTACCAGATGGTAACAAGCTACAGGTTCCAATTCATGCTGCGCTTCCTCGCTGACGTGCTGGAACAACTGAACGTGCTCAGCAAGACGTTCCAGCATCGACAGGTGAGATTCAGATTTTGCCGTGATTCCCACAGCAATGCGCATTCTTGTGTGCAAGCACCGACCATGCAGATATTGGGTTAAGGGCCGCTGGCTCCTGTTAGTTCTGCATTGAGATTGAAACCTGGCAGTGTTTTTTCTCACGTTCTTGTGTGGCAGATTGACCTGCTGGCGGTACAAGGCCAGATCCGTCGCACGACAACCCACATCAACAGCCGTTATGTGGTTTGGGGCGACGACTTCGGAGGCGGCCTGAGCGAGAAGCTGTCGCCCTTCATTGCACGACATGGACCGAACGGGGTGCGGAGAGTGGAGGTCGAGTGGATTGACTCCGACAGACGCCCCACTTCTCACTGCTACGTCCTGCATGATTCCCCCCTTGAAGGCTACCCCATTGCAGGGACCCATGACCGATGCGTGGACCAGTGCACGGCGATGGGGGAGTCCCTCGTGCATAACCTGGATGAGCGGCTAGGTTCTCTCGACAAGTTGAGCGGTGTGAAGCTGCTCATGCCCGACGAGTGGCCCCATGGACGCAGGAGCGATCCATGGTCTGCACGGAGCACCTCGAGTCCCTGACGACGCTCTTCAAGGCCCAAGAGTGCGACGAGATCGTTCCAGGTACAAGCTGCCTTACGGTCTCTGCATCGTTGTTTGTGCTGCTCAGTTGTGTAGCACCTAAACCCAGGCACCACTTGTGTGCAGAGCCTTGCTTACGTTGTTTATTTCCTTCTGCATGCGCACTCCCGGACTCCAGGTGTCAACAAGAAGAAGGCGTTCAAGGAGCTCCGCTCGTTCTGCACGGTTCTCGCTGGAGCTCCAAAGTCCGAGAGGAAGTTCTACCCGGGTCTCTCGGCGATGCTGAGGTCTCCCGACTGGGAGGACGCATACCCCAACCTGGTGAAGCTGTGGATGGCTGTCGCTGTGCTACTGTTGAGCACAGTCGAGTGCGAATGGGGGTTCTCGCGTCAAAACATCATAAAGAGCTGGCTAAGGGGTGCCATCAAGGATGCGCGGCTGTCGGACCTCATGTGCATGGCATTGCTGCCGTACGAGCCCGACTGGGTGGAGGTGGTGAAGATATGGAGGGCGTACAAGAAGCGCAAGCTCATCACAACAGTGGCAGCACCAAAGAAGCAACCTAGTGCTAAGGGGAAAGAGAAGGTGGACGAGGATGATGCTGGTGGTGCTGGCTCTGGGTGGGGGACAGAGACTCCCATGCACATGCACGTGTCTATGAGCGAGCTCGCTAGCGACGATGATGAAGACATGTGATGTGAAGTGTGTGTGCGCTGTGTGCGCCAAATGGTCTGTGATGTGCTGCAGTAGTTAGATTAGAAGTTCATTAGAACAGTATTCTGACTTAATTTATTTTAGTTGTTTGTGGTTGTGGATTCCAACAAGCGTCAGTGTTTTTTTACGACTCACCCTGATTAATCAGTGTTTTTTTTTTTTTTTTTTTTTTTTTTTTTTTTTTTTTTTTTTTTTTTTTTAACACTGACAAATCAGTGTTTCTCCACGGACAACCCTGATGATCAGTGTTACAGCCCCAAGGGACAATGAGTGCTCAGGGTCACCCAAAACGAATCTGAGGCCCTGGTGGAAGCGCTCGTTCCGAGCGTTTTTCGTCCGCCGAGTCACGTGACTGCGCTTGTCTGGGCCTATTACCAAGCAAGCAAGGGCGTGGGAGGGTTAAAAGCATCATCGGTCATCGGCGCTCGCGAATGAAGAGCGTCCGCTGCACATACTACACATGTGCGGATGCTTCCGCGTTTTGGTGGTGGAAGCGATCGTTCAGAGCGTTTTTCGTCCGCCAGGTCACGTGGCTGCGCTTGTCTGGGCCTATTACCAAGCGAGCAAGGGCGTGGGAGGGTTGCAAGCATCATCGTTCATCGGCGCTCGCGAATGAAGAGCGCCCGCTGCACATCCTGCACATGTGCAGACCCTTCCGCGTTTTGGGGATGGAAGCGCTCGTTCCGAGCGTTTTCGCCCGCCGGGTCACGTACCTGCACTTCTCTGGGCCTACTACCAAGCGAGCAAGGGCGTGGGAGGGTTGCGAGCATCATCGGTCATCGGCGCTCGCGAATGAAGAGCGCCCGCTAACATCCCTGCACATGTGCGGATCCTTCCGCGTTTTGAGGGTGGAAGCGCTCGTTCCGAGCGTTTTTCTTCCGCCGGATCATGTGGCTGCGTTTGTTGGGGCCTATTTCCAAGCCAGCAAGGGCGTGGGAGGGTTGCGAGCATCATCGGTCATCGGCGCAGAGCGCCCGCTAACATCCCTGCACATGTGCGGATCCTTCCGCGTTTTGAGGGTGGAAGCGCTCTTTCTGAGCGTTTTTCTTCCGCCGGGTCACGCGGCTGCATTTGTTGGGGCCTATTACCAAGCCAGCAAGGGCGTGGGAGGGTTCCGAGCATCATCGGTCATCGGCGCTCGCGAATGAAGAGCGCCCGCTGCACTTCGTGCACATGTGCGGATCCTTCCGCGTTATGGGGGTGGAAGCGCTCGTTCCGAGCGTTCTTATTCCGCCGGGTCACGTGGCTGCGCTTGTCTGGTCCTATTACCAAGCCAGCAACGGCGTGGGAGGGTTGCGAGCATCATTAGTTATCGGCGCTCGCGAATGAAGAGCGCCCGCTGCACTTCCTGCACATGTGCGGATCCTTCAGCGTTTTTGGGGTGGAAGCGCTCGTTCTGAGCGTTTTTCTTCCGCCGGAACACGTGGCTGCGCTTGTCTCGGCTAATTAGCAAGCGAGCAAGGACGTGGGAGGGTTGCGAGCATCATCGGTCATCGGCGCTCGCGAAAAAAGAGCGCCCGCTGCACATCATGCACATATGCGGATGCTTCCGCGTTTTGGGGCTGGAAGCGCTCTTTCCGAGCGTTTTTCTTCCGCCGGGTGACGCAGCTGCGCTTGTCTGGGCCTATTACCAAGCCAGCAAGGGCGTGGGAGGGTTGCGAGCACAATCGGTCATCGGCGCTCGCGAGTGAAGAACGCCCGCTGCACATCCTGCACATGTGCGTATCCTTCCGCGTTATGGGGCTGGAAGCGCTCGTTCCGAGCGTTTTTCTTCCGCCGGGTCACGTGGCTGCGCTTCTCTGGTCCTATTACCAAGCCAGCAAGGGCGTGGGAGGGTTGCGAGCATCATCGGTCATCGGCGATCGCGAATGGAGAGTGCCCGCTGCACTTTCTGCACATGTGCGTATCCTTCCGCATTTTGGGGCTGGAAGCGCTTAATCTGAGCGTTTTTCTTCCGCCGGGTCACGTGGCTGCGCTTCTCTGGTCCTATTACCAAGCCAGCAAGGGCATGGGAGGGTTGCGAGCATCATCGGTCTTTGGCGATCGCGAATGGAGAGCGCCCGCTGCACTTCCTACACATGTGCATATCCTTCCGCATTTTGAGGCTGGAAGCGCTCGTTCCGAGCGTTTTTCTTCCGCCGGGTCATGCGGCTGCGCTTGTCTGGTCCTATTACCAAGCCAGCAAGGGCATGGGAGGGTTGCGAGCATCATCGGTCATCGGCGATCGCGAATGAAGAGCGCCCGCTGCACTTCCTGCACATGTGCGTATCCTTCCGCATTTTGAGGCTGGAAGCGCTCGTTCCGAGCATTTTTCTTCCTCTGGGTCACGCGGCTGCGCTTGTCTGGTCCTATTACCAAGCCAGCAAGGGCATGGGAGGGTTGCGAGCATCATCGGTTATCGGCGCTCGCGAATGGAGAGCGCCCGCTGCACTTCCTGCACATGTGCTGATCCTTCCGCATTTTGAGGCTGGAAGCGCTCGTTCTGAGCGTTTTTCTTCCACCGGCTCACGTGGCTGTGCTAATGTGGTCCTATTACCAAGCCAGCAAGGGTGTGGGAGGGTTGCGAGCATGATCGGTCATCGGCGATCGCGAATGGAGAGCGCCCACTGCACTACCAGCACATGTGCGTATCCTTCCGCATTTTGGGGCTGGAAGCGCTCGTTCCGAGCGTTTTTCTTCGGCCGGGTCACGTGGCTGCGCTTGTCTGGTCCTATTACCAAGGGAGCAAGGGCGTGGGAGGGTTGTGAGCATCATCGATTATCGGCGATCGCGAATGGAGAGCGCCCGCTGCACTTCCTGCACATGTGCGTATCATTCCGCATTTTGAGGCTGGAAGCGCTCGTTCCGAGCGTTTTTCTTCCGCCGGGTCGCATGGCTGCGTTTTTCTGATCCTATTACCAAGCCAGCAAGGGCGTGGGAGGGTTGCGAGCATCATCGGTCATTTGCGATCGCGAATGGAGAGCGCCCGCTGCACTTCCTGCACATGTGCGTAACCTTCTCCATTTTGGGGTTGGAAGCGCTTGTCCGAGCGTTTTTCTTTCGCCGGGTCACGTGGCTGCGTTTCTCTGGTCCTATTACCAAGCCAGCAAGGGCATGTGAGGGTTGCGAGCATCATCGGTCATCGGCGATCAAGAATGGAGAGCGCCCGCTGCACTTCCAGCCCATGTGCGTATCCTTCCGCATTTGGAGGCTGGAAGTGCTCGTTCCGAGTGTTTTTCTTCCGCCGGGTCACGTGGCTGCGTTTGTTGGGGCCTATTACCAAGCCAGCAAGGGCGTGGGAGGGTTGCGAGCATCATCGGTCATCAGCGCAGAGCGCCCGCCAACATCCCTGCACATGTGCGGATCCTTCCGCGTTTTGAGGGTGGAAGCACTCTTTCCGAGCGTTTTTCTTCCGCCGGGTCACGCGGCTGCATTTGTTGGGGCCTATTACCAAGCCAGTAAGGGTGTGGGAGGGTTCCGAGCATCATCGGTCATCGGCGCTCGCGAATGAAGAGCGCCCGCTGCACTTCGTGCACATGTGCGGATCCTTCCGCGTTATGGGGGTGGAAGCGCTCGTTCCGAGCGTTCTTATTCCGCCGGGTCACGTGTCTGCGCTTGTCTGGTCCTATTACCAAGCCAGCAAGGGCGTGGGAGGGTTGCGAGCATCATCAGTCATGGTGCTCGCGAATGAAGAGCGCCCGCTGCACTTCCTGCACATGTGCGGATCCTTCCGCGTTTTTGGGGTGGAAGCGCTCGTTCCGAGCGTTTTTCTTCCGCCGGAACATGTGGCTGCACTTCTCTGGGCTTATTAGCAAGCGAGCAAGGACGTGGGAGGGTTGCGAGCATCATCGATCATCGGTGCTCGAGAAAAAAGAGCGCCCGCTGCACATCATGCACATGTGCGGATGCTTCCGCGTTTTGGGGCTGGAAGCGCTCGTTCCGAGCGTTTTTCTTCCGCCGGGTCTCACAGCTGCGCTTGTCTGGGCCTATTACCAAGCCAGCAAGGGCGTGGGAGGGTTGCGAGCATCGTCGGTCATCAGCGCTCGCGAGTGAAGAGCGCCCGCTGCACATCCTGCACATGTGCGTATCCTTCCGCGTTATGGGGCTGGAAGCGCTCGTTCCGAGCGTTTTTCTTCCGCCGGGTCACGTGGCTGCGCTTCTCTGGTCCTATTACCAAGCCAGCAAGGGCGTGGGAGGGTTGCGAGCATCATCGGTCATCGGCGATCGCGAATGGAGAGTGCCCGCTGCACTTTCTGCACATGTGCGTATCCTTCCGCATTTTGGGGTTGGAAGCGCTTGTTCCGAGCGTTTTTCTTCCGCCGGGTCATGTGGCTGCGCTTCTCTGGTCCTATTACCAAGCCAGCAAGGGCATGGGAGGGTTGCGAGCATCATCGGTCTTTGGCGATCGAGAATGGAGAGCGCCCGCTGCACTTCCTACACATGTGCGTATGCTTCCGCATTTTGGGGCTCGAAGCGCTCGTTCCAAGCGTTTTTCTTGCGCCGGGTCACGCGGCTGCGCTTCTCTGGTCCTATTACCAAGCCAGCAAGGGCATGGGAGGGTTGCGAGCATCATCGGTCATCGACGATCGCGAATGGAGAGCGCCCGCTGCACTTCCTGCACATGTGCGTATCCTTCCGCATTTTGAGGCTGGAAGCGCTCGTTCCGAGAAATTTTCTTCCTCCGGGTCACGCGGCTGCGCTTGTCTGGTCCTATTACCAAGCCAGCAAGGGCATGGGAGGGTTGCGAGCATCATCGTTTATCGGCGCTCGCGAATGGAGAGCGCCCGCTGCACTTCCTGCACATGTGCTGATCCTTCCGCATTTTGAGGCTGGAAGCGCTCGTTCCGAGCGTTTTTCTTCCACCGGCTCACGTGGCTGTGCTAATGTGGTCCTATTACCAAGCCAGCAAGGGTGTGGGAGGGTTGCGAGCATGATCGGTCATCGCCGATCGCGAATGGAGAGCGCCCACTGCACTTCCAGCACATGTGCGTATCCTTCCGCATTTTGGGGCTGGAAGCGCTCGTTCCGGGCGTTTTTCTTCCACCGGGTCACGTGGCTGCGCTTGTGTGGTCCTATTACCAAGCCGTCAAGGGCGTGGGATGGTTACGAGCATCATCGGTCATCGGCGATCGCGAATGGAGAGCGCCCGTTGCGCTTCCTGCACATGTGCGGATCCTTCTGCATTTTGAGGCTGGAAGTGCTCGTTCCGAGCGTTTTTCTTCCGCCGGGTCACGCGGCTGCGCTTGTGTGGTCCTATTACCAAGCCAGCAAGGGCGTGGGAGGGTTGGGAGCATCATCGGTTATCGGCGCTCGCGAATGGAGAGCGCCAGCTGCACTTCCTGCACATGTGCTGATCCTTCCGCATTTTGGGGCTGGAAGCGCTCGTTCTGAGCGTTTTTCTTCCGCTGGGTCACGTGGCTGCCCTTGTCTAGTCCTATTACCAAGCCAGCAAGGGCGGGGGAAGGTTGCGAACATCATCGGTCATCGGCGATCGCGAATGGAGAGCGCCCGCTGCACTTGCTGCACATGTGCGTATCCTTCCGCCTTTTGGGGCTGGAAGCGCTCGTTCCGGGCGTTTTTCTTCCGCCGGGTCACGTGGCTGCGCTTCTCAGGTCCTATTACCAAGCCAGCAAGGGCGTGGGAGGGTTGCGAGCATCATCGGTTATCGGCGATCGCGAATGGAGAGCGCCCGTTGCACTTCCTGCACATGTGCGTATCCTACCGCATTTTGGGGCTGGAAGCGCTCGTTGTGAGTTTTTTTCTTCTCCTAGGTCACGTGGCTGCGCTTGTCTGGACCTATTACCAAGCCAGCAAGGGCGTGGGAGGGTTGCGAGCATCACCGGTCATCGACGATCGCGAATGGAGAGGCGCGTGTTGCACTTACTGCACATGTGCGTATCCTTCCGCATTTTGGGGCTGGAAGCGCTCGTTCCGAGCGTTTTTCTTCCACCGGGTCACGTGGCTGCGCTTGTCTGGTCCTTTTACCAAGCCAGCAAGGGCGGGGGAAGGTTGCGAGCATCATAGGTCATCGGTGTTTGCGAATGAAGAGCGCCCGCTGCACTTCCTGCACATGTGCGTATCCTTCCGCATTTTGGGGCTGGAAGCGCTCGTTCCGAGTTTTTTTCTTCTCCCAGGTCATGTGGCTGCGCTTGTCTGGACCTATTACCAAGCCAGCAAGGGCGTGGGAGGGTTGCGAGCATCACCGGTCATCGGCGATCGCGAATGGAGAGGCGCCTGTTGCACTTACTGCACATGTGCGTATCCTTCCGCATTTTGTGGCTGGAAGCGCTCGTTCCGAGCATTTTTCTTCCACTGGGTCACGTGGCTGCGCTTGTCTGGTCCTATTACCAAGCCAGCAAGGGCAGGGGAAGGTTGCGAGCATCAGCGGTCATCGGCGTTCGCGAATGGAGAGCGCCCGCTGCACTTCCTGCACATGTGCGTATCCTTCCGCATTTTGGGGCTGGAAGCGCTCGTTCCGAGCGTTTTTCTTCCGCCGAGTCACGTGGCCGCGCTTCTCTGGTCCTATTACCAAGCCAGCAAGGGCGTGGAAGGGTTGCGAGCATCATCGGTCATCGGCGATCGCGAATGGAGAGCGCCCGCTGCACTTCCTGCACATGTGCGTATCCTTGCGCATTTTAGGGCTGGAAGCGCTCGTTCCGAGCGTTTTTCTTCCGACGGGTCACGTGGCTGCGCTTGTCTGGTCCTATTGCCAAGCCGTCAAGGGCGTGGGATGGTTACGAGCATCATCGGTCATCGGCGATCGCGAATGGAGAGCGCCCGTTGCGCTTCCTGCACATGTGCGGATCCTTCTGCATTTTGAGGCTGGAAGTGCTCGTTCCGAGCGTTTTTCTTCTGCCGGGTCACGCGGCTGCGCTTGTGTGGTCCTATTACCAAGCCAGCAAGGGCGTGGGAGGGTTGCGAGCATCATCGGTTATCGGCGCTCGCGAATGGAGAGCGCCAGCTGCACTTCCTGCACATGTACTGATCCTTCCGCATTTTGGGGCTGGAAGCGCTCGTTCCGAGCGTTTTTCTTCCACTGGGTCATGTGGCTGCGCTTGTCTAGTCCTATTACCAAGCCAGCAAGGGCGGGGGAAGGTTGCGAACATCATCGGTCATCGGCGATCGGGAATGGAGAGCGCCCGCTGCACTTGCTGCACATGTGCGTATCCTTCCGCATTTTGGGGCTGGACGCGCTCGTTCCGGGCGTTTTTCTTCCGCCGGGTCATGTGGCTGCGCTTCTCAGGTCCTATTACCAAGCCAGCAAGGGCGTGGGAGGGTTGCGAGCATCATCGGTTATCGGCGATCGCGAATGGAGAGCGCCCGCTGCACCTCCTGCACATGTGCGTATCCTACCGCATTTTGGGGCTGGAAGCGCTCGTTGCGAGTTTTTTTCTTCTCCTAGGTCACGTGGCTGCGCTTTTCTGGACCTATTACCAAGCCAGCAAGGGCGTGGGAGGGTTGCGAGCATCACCGGTCATCGGCGATCGCGAATGGAGAGGCGCGTGTTGCACTTACTGCACATGTGCGTATCCTTCCGCATTTTGGGGTTGGAAGCGCTCGTTCCGAGCGTTTTTCTTCCACCGGGTCACGTGGCTGCGCTTGTCTGGTCCTATTACCAAGCCAGCAAGGGCAGGGGAAGGTTGCGAGCATCATCGGTCATCGGCGTTCGCGAATGGAGAGCGCCCGGTGCACTTCCTGCACATGTGCGTATCCTTCCGCATTTTGGGGCTGGAAGCGCTCGTTCCGAGCGTTTTTCTTCCGCCGGGTCACGTGGCCGCGGTTCTCTGGTCCTATTACCAAGCCAGCAAGGGCGTGGGAGGGTTGCGAGCATCATCGGTTATCGGCGACCGCGAATGCAGAGCGCCCGCTGCACTTCGTGCACATGTGCGTATCCTTCCGCATTTTGAGGCTGGAAGCGCTCGTTCCTAGTGTTTTTGTTCTGGCGGGCTACGCGGCGATCGCGAATGGAGAGCGCCTGCTGCACTTCCTGCACATGTGCGTATCCTTCCGCATTTTGGGGCTGTTGTTCCAAGCGTTTTTCTTCCGCCGGGTCATGTGGCTGCGCTTCTCTGGTCCTATTACCAAGCCAGCAAGGGCATGGGAAGGTTGCGAGCATCATCGGTCATCGGCGATCGCGAATGGAGAGCACCAGCTGCACTTCCTGCACATGTGTGTATCCTTCCGCATTTTGAGGCTGGAAGCGCTCGTTCCGAGCGTTTTTCTTCCACCGGGTCACGTGGCTGCGCTTGTCTGGTCCTATTACCAAGCCAGCAAGGGCGTGGGAGGGTTGCGAGCATCATCGGTTATCGGCGAGCGCGAATGGAAAGCGCCCGCTACACTTCCGGCACATGTGCTTATCCTTCCGCATTTTGGGGTTGGAAGCGCTCATTCCGAGCGTTTTTCTTCCACCGGATCACGTGGCTACGCTTCTCTGGTCCTATTACCAAGCCAGCAAGGGCATGGGAGGGTTGCGAGCATCATCGGTCATCGGCGATCGCGAATGGAGAGTGCCCGCTGCACTTCCTGCACATGTGCGTATCCTTCAGTATTTTGGGGCTAGAAGCGCTCGTTCCGAGCATTTTTCTTCCGCCGGGTAACGTCGCTGCACTTGTCTGGTCCTATTACCAAGCCAGAAAGGGCGTGGGAGGGTTGTGAGCATCATCGGTCATCGGCGATCGTGAATGGAGAGCGCCCGCTGCACTTCCTACACATGTGCGTATCATTTCGAATTTTGAGTCCGGAAGCGCTCGTTCCGAGCGTTTTTCTTCCACCGGGTCACGTGGCTGCGCTTCTCTGGTCCGATTACCAAGCCAGCAAGGGTGTGGGAGGGTTGCGAGCATCATCGGTCATCGGCGATCACGAATGGAGAGCGCCCCCTGCACTTCCTGCACATGTGCGTATCCTTCCGCATTTTGAGGCTGGAAGCGCTCGTTCGGAGCGTTTTTCTTCCGCCGGGTCACGCGGCTGTGCTTTTCTGGTCCAATTACCAAGCCAGCAAGGGCATGGGAGGGTTGCGAGCATCATCGGTCATCGGTGCTCGCGAATGGAGAGCACCCGCTGCAATTCCTGCACATGTGCTGATCCTTCCGCATTAAGAGGCTGGAAGCACTCGTTCCGAACGTTTTTCTTCCACCGGGTCACGTGCCTGCGCTTGTGTGTTTCTATTACCAAGCCAGCAAGGGCGTGGGAGGGTTGCGAGCATCATCGGTCATCGGCGATCGCGAATGGAGAGCGCCCGCTGCACTTCCTGCACATGTGCGTATCCTTGCGCATTTTGGGGCTGGAAGCGCTCGTTCCGAGCGTTTTTCTTCCGCCGGGTCACGTGGCTGCGCTTGTCTGGTCCTATTACCAAGCCAACAAGGAAATGGGAGGGTTGCAAGCATCATCGGTCATCGGCGCTCGCGAATGGAGAGCGCTAGCTGCACTTCCTGCACATGTGCTGATCCTTCCGCATTTTGGGGCTGGAAGCGCTCGTTCCGAGCGTTTTTCTTCCGCCGGGTCACGCGGCTGCGCTTGTCTGGTCCTATTACCAAGCCAGCAAGGGCGTGGGAGGGATGCGAGCATCATCGGTCATCGGCGCTCGTGAATGGAGAGCGCCCGCTGCACTTCCTGCACATGTGCGTATCCTTGCGCATTTTGGGGCTGGAAGCGCTCGTTCCGAGCATTTTTCTTCCGCCGGGTCACGTGGCTGCGCTTGTCTGGTCCTATTACCAAGCCAACAAGGGAATGGGAGGGTTGCGAGCATCATCGGTCATCGGCGCTCGCGAATGGAGAGCGCTAGCTGCACTTCCTGCACATGTGCGTATCCTTCCGCATTTTGGAGCTGGAAGCGCTCGTTCTGAGCGTTTTTCTTCCACCGGGTCACGTGGCTGCGCTTCTCTGGTCCTACTACCAAGCTAGCAAGGGCGTGGGAGGGTTGCGAGCATCATCGGTCATCGGCGATCGTGAATGGAGAGCGCCCGCTTCACTTCTTGCACATGTGCGTATCCTTCCGCATATTGGGGCTGGAAGCGCTCGTCCCGAGCGTGTTTTTTCCGCCGAGTCACGTGGCTGCGCTTCTCTGGTCCTATTACCAAGCCAGCAAGGGCGTGGGAGGGTTGCGAGCATCATCGGTCATCGAAATCGCGAATGGAGAGCGCACGCTGCACTTCCTGCACATGTGCGTATCCTTCCGCATTTTGGGGCTGGAAGCGTTCGTTCCGAGCGTTTTTCTTCCGCCGGGTCACGTGGCTGTGCTTGTCTGGTCCTATTACCAAGCCATCAAGGGCGAGGGAGGGTTGCGAGCATCATGGGTTCTCGGTGCTCGCGAATGGAGAGCGCCCGCTGCACTTCCTGCACATGTGCGTATCCTTCCGCATTTTCGGGCTGGAAGCGCTCGTTCCGAGCGTTTTTCTTCCGCCGGGTCACGTTGCTGCGCTTGTCTGGTCCTTTTACCAAGGCAGCAAGGACATGGGAGGGTTGCGAGCATCATCGGTCATCGGCGATCGCGAATGGAGAGCGCCCGCTGCACTTCCTGCACATGTGCATATCCTTCCGCATTTTGGGGCTGGAAGCGCTCGTTCCGAGCGTTTTTCTTCCACCGGGTCACGTGGCTGCACTTCTCTGGTCCTATTACCAAGCCAGCAAGGGCGTGGGAGGGTTGCGAGCATCATCGGTCATCGGCGATCGCGAATGGAGAGCGCCCGCTGCACTTCATGCACATGTGCGTATCCTTCCGCATTTTGGGGTTGGAAGCGCTTATTCCGAGCGTTTTTCTTCCGCCGGGTCACGTGGCTGCGTTTCTCTGGTCCTATTACCAAGCCAGTAAGGGCATGGGAGGGTTGCGAGCATCATCGGTCATCGGCGATCACGAATGGAGAGCGCCCGCTGTGTTAGAAACTAGCACTGAACGAGAATGATGAAACTAGGAATGATGGGGATACAAGTAGGAAACCCTAGCAAAGTTGTACCCCCTAAGGCTTAACCCACTATAGCCTACACAATATAAACATATAATGTTTGACACACGCCCATAGGCTAAGTGGGAGACAACCAGATGGTCACAAGACCAGTCAAAGCAAAGCAAGACAAGCTCAGGGTGGATCTCAAGGAACCACACAAATTCCGAGCACAAGCAAGCGGTCACAAGACCAGCTCACATGCAGGTTGATAATATAACAAGAGATACAGTGATCACAACCTAGCAAGTGTAAACATGCAGGTACAGATATATCGAGATCACAGTACAAACAGAGTCAAGAAGTAAGCAAGTGAGGTCCAGTGGGCACAAGGCCTAGAACAGTACAGAAGCACTGATGGTCACAAGGCTGAAGCGCCTGGTGAACACATCAGCAGTGTTGGCCCGAGTGGCCACGTAACGCAGACGAAGCTGACCGCGCTGCTGCAGCTCTCGAGCAAGGAAGTAGCGCAGAGCGATATGCTTCGTTCTGTGCTCCAGTCTGTGCTCCTCACACAAGGCAATGGCAGCCTTGTTGTCGACGTACAGCACTGGAGGAGAACGAGGCCGCTCTCCCAAGTCAGTCAGCAGGTAGGTGAGCCAGCGTAACTCCTGTGCAGCCATGGCTGTGGCGTAGATCTCAGCCTCACAACTGGAGCTGAGAACAGAAGACGAGCGAGTAGAACGCCAAGAAACTGAACCAGAGCCAAGGCTGAAGGTGTAACCCTGAGACGACCGCTGAGTAGCCTGGTCGTCAGCCCAAGAAGCGTCTGAGTGCCCAGTGAGTACAACTCGGTCTCGTCCTCCAAGCACTAGCCCCATGCCCGACGTACTGCACAAGTAGCGCAACACCCTCTTAGCGGCATCCATGTGCTCCTTCCGGTGACGGCCAGGAGCGACATAGCGTGCAAGGATACTAAGAGGGTATGCAAGGTCAGGTCGAGTGCAGGTCATCAGGTACATGAGGCAGCCAACAAGCTCTGGATACGGGCCACTCGGCTCTACGGACTCATCCGAAGGCAGAGCTGAGAGCGAGTGACCGGTAGGCAGAGGAGTGGCCTGAGGCGAGGAGTACGTGAAGCGGAAGCGCTGAAGGACCTGCTGCACCATGTGTGACTGAGTCAAGGTGATGGTGCGCCGTGCTCTGTCCCGGGTGATCCGCAAGCCAAGATAGCTTGTCAGTTCACCCAGGTCTGTGCACGTGTGTCTCTTCTGCAGCTCCGACTTCACGTGGGCGAGTGCCGCAGTGTCAGCAGTGGCAAAGACCAAGTCGTCGACGTACACGAGAATGTAGAACGGCGGTAGCGAAGTGTCGGTGCATAGAAACAGCGACGGGTCAGCAGTAGAAGGAGCGAACCCAAGAGCCGCAAGTGTAGTCCTCAGTGTGTCGTGCCACTCATGCGGCGCCTGGCGGAGACCGTAGACTGGCCGCCGGAGGCTCCACTGGGTACCATGCCACTGACGATGTTCGCCCCAGGTGGGGGAACCTCGTCGACATAGGTGCCTGTGGACTTCCAGGAAGCCATCTCTGCGTCCATGGCTGTCTGCCACTGAGAGGAGTACTCACCCGCGATCGCCTCAGCGTAAGAGCGCGGGGTCGGGATGTCTGGAGCATCCGGGTCTCCCTCAGGGGCAACCAGCATGGACACGAGATGAGGTAAAGCAGCGGCAAAGCACTCAAAGTCCTCTTGCCTGTCCTCAAGGACGTCCGTGCCAAGAGCACACTCACCCCCGACGGACGGAGGACAGACAGACTCAGACTCAGACTCAGCGACAAGGCTAGCGGCGTAGTCGAGACGACAAGCGGCAGCAAAGTCAACTAACTCAGCGACTAGAGCAGACGCAGCAGAGGACTCAAAGGAAGGGTCAGTGACAACAGTGGCGAGGAGACGCGTGACAGTAGGACTGGCAGCACGAAGGGAGTCAGACTCCGGGTCAGCAAGAGCAGGAAGAGAGGACGCAGGAGGAGACGGCAGAGGGACGCGCTGAGGAGCAGTGGAAGGACGAAGCGCCATCTGGTGAGTGCCTGGGACAGCAGGAGGACGCTGACGAGGGACACGACGACCAGTGTGAGTAGCACGAACAGGCGACGCACGACGAGACTCGGGCGACGCAGGACGAGACTCAGGCTCACGACGCTCTGTAAGACCTCCAGTTGGACCAGTGTAAGGAGAAGGACCAGGGAGTGGTAAGGCAGGAGGTAACTGTGACTGCGACTGGACTGGCGGAAGACACTCTAAGGAGGGAGTAGGACAAGGAGGAGGCGACTGACCAAGAAGCTGCTGAAGGAGTGGAACGAAGTACGGCTGCGGCCGCGTAGCGCCGCCAGAACCAGCAGAGAGACCACTAGTAGCCTCAGCTCCAGGGTCTCCAGCTACAGCGCCCGCAGGACCACCAGTAGCTCCAGTAGCGCCAGCACCGCCAGCACCAGCAGTAGCTCCAACTCCAGGGTCCTCAGCACCAGCAGCAGCTCCAACTCCAGGGTCCTCAGCACCAGCAGCAGTTCCAACTCCAGGGTCCTCAGCACCAGCAGCAGCTCCAACTCCAGGGTCCGCAGCACCAGCAGCAGCTCCAACTCCAGGGTCCGCAACACCAGCAGCAGCTCCAACTCCAGGGTCCGCAGCACCAGCATCAGCTCCAACGCCCGGGTCCTCAGCACCAGCAGCAGCTCCAGCGCCCGGGTCCGCAGTACCAGCAGCAGCTCCGACTCCAGGGTCCTTAGCACCAGCAGTAGCTCCAACTCCAGGGTCCCCAGCACCAGCTGCGCCACTCCGGAGACTGCAGCGCCGAGCGTACCACTCTCGGAGCCGCTGGGGAGAGGGTAGCTCCCGCCGAGGCGGGGAACCACGAGCACCAGCTGCAGCCACACCTCTCCTGAGGCTGCAGTACCGCGAGTACCACTCACGCAGCTGCTGGGACGAAGGAGGGTCTCCAGGCGCCGAACGCCCAGGAGTAGCACCCCCAGGCTCAGCACCCTCAGTCGCAGCACCCCCAGGCCCAGCACCCTCAGACGTAGCACTCTCAGGTCCAGCACCCCCAGGCTCCGCACCCCCAGGCTCCGCACCCCCAGGCTCCGCACCCTCAGGCTCCGCACCCCCAAGCTCCGCACACTCAGGCTCAGCACCCCCAGGCTCCGCACACTCAGGCTCTGCACACTCAGGCTCAGCACCCCCAGGCTCCGCACACTCAGGCTCCGCACACTCAGGCTCAGCACCCCAAGCAGGACGAGAGTCGACAGCTACCTCGACAGGCTCAACCGGGTCTACCTGGGACACACCTGAGGGAGCGGCACCCTGAGGGGGGAGGGGGTCTACTACAGCAGCACCTGGAGCGAGGAAGAGAGGCCGGGAGGGGGAGCGAGGCAGTGCGGTAGGGGAAGAGGCGGTAGTAGGGGACGGACTCGTCAAAAGTGACGTCCTGAGAAGGCAGGACACGGCGCGAGGTGGGATGGTAAAACTGCCAACCAGACGCGTCCGGGACAAAGCCAAGGAAGACACAAGGAACAGCGCGGGAGGAGAGCTTGTCCGCGGACGTATCGCGAACAAAGGCTCGAGATCCCCAAACCCGAAAGCGTGACGCATCGCCAACCTTGCCCGTCCAACGCAGTGTCGGCGAAGTCTCCGGAACGGAGACACGGGGCCAGAGGTTGAGCTGATGCGCAACGTATCGGACTGCAAACGGCCACAGAAAATGGGGGGCAGCCGCATGGATCAAGGAGGTACGAGCGACCTCCATGACCAAGCCAATGCGGCGCTCAGCAACCCCATTCTGCTGTGGAGAGGCCGGAAGCGTGAACGAGGGGAGGTAGAGACCTGACAGGGTGCCCGACGGGACCGCAGGACAGGGGAGGACAGTGGAGGAGGTCGCAACGACCGGACCCCCAGAGGGGTCAGCAAGGGAGACTGCAACTGGCCGAGCAAGCTGCTCAAGGGCAGTGCGGTCACGAAAGAAACAGCGAGAAGCACCTGAGTCCAGTGTGAAGGTGTGCAGTGCCTCAGTAGACTCAGTACTAGAGGGCGGAGACTCGCAGGCACCTAGAGCAGCAGCCTCACCAGCACCTGGGGCAGCAGACACGCAAGCACCTGGAGCGGCAGCCTCACTGACACCGGGGGTAACAGACGCACTAGCACCTAAAGCCGCAGCCTCACTGGTCCGAATGCCCGGATCGGGCGGAACACGCAGGTACTGAGCACTCTCTCCACTATCAGACATCACATACATGGCACCAAGAATAGCATCAAAGTCAAGAGCATAGACATCAATGTTCTTCCTCAGCAGATCAGCCCAGCGGGGCAGCTCAGTGGCACCAGGAAACTGGGTGCGCCAGGCATCGTCTAGGCGGGAGAAGCAGCGCTGCGTGGTGTGCGCCCTCCCACACGTCTGACCAGTGCGGTCACCTGTGCGAATGACGTACGTGCAGCTAAGGCCACCCCCCCCCCCCCATGCTGAGAGTACCACTCACGAAGCTCCTGGGGCGACAGAGTCTGCTGCTGACGCTGACCACCACCTCGACCACCACCTCGACCACCACCACCCCTGCCGCCACCGCGTCCACCGCCTCCATCACCACCGCCCCCACCCCGGCCACCTCCTCCGCCGCTGCCGCCACCACCCCCACTACCGCCACCACCCCCACTGCTGTCACTAGTCCCCCCAGCCCCGCCACCACCCCCACCGCCGCCACCGCCCCCACCACCGCCTCCCCCGCCGTCACCGCCACCTCCCTTGCCCCCTTTGCCCTTGCCGCTGCGGCGCCCACTCGGAGTGGACGCAGTCCCGACCTGCTCAGTACCAAGGAGGTCGACAGCAGCAGCAGAGGCGACAGAGGGGAGAAGGGGGGAGGGGGAACACCCCTCGAAGAAAGGGGTGCGGGGGTCGCCACGAGAGGTGCCTACAACGACTATGCTAGTCTGAGCTGCAAGCAGTTCCTTCTCGAGCAGATCGATGGTGAGCTCAGTGGGGCAGCGAGCGAGGAAGTGGTCCCTGACCGCACGAAGAGAGTCAGGGAGACGGGTAACTAGGTGGTAGAGAGTGAGCCACAGCGGGGGGGGGTTCTTGGCAAGAAACTCAGCGGGCATAGCGGCACGGAAGCGGGCCTCACTAGCGCGGAGGTGCGTGATGAGGTCAGCGACTGTTTTGAAGGAGGGCAGGTCTGGGAACAGGTAGGGGAGCGAGAGACGGCCTAGCGTAGCAGAGGCAGGCGAGGAGTAGCGTGCAACGACAGCAGTGTACAGTGCCTGCGCAGTCTTGTGCTGGCCAAAGTGCTCGCGCTCATCTATCGGCAGGGAGTTGCGAATAGCGAAGCGAGCGTGGGCGTCACGAGTCTGCCACTGTGAGCGAGAAGTGCTGTCAGCAGTAGCAGCAGGGGCAGCAGCCTGTCCTAGAGCGTGGTCGTACAGTGAAATGTCCTCCTTGGCAGTGAGCTGGAGATACAGGTGCAGGTCATCGAGCCAGGTGTCAAACTTAAGCGGGCGGCCCTCAGCATCGAACGTGAGCACGGTAGGGCTAGCCATAGTTGCAGCAGCAGCAGTAGTGGCGGCTGTAACAGCAATAGCGTCAGTAGCAGTGACAGTAGCAGTAATAGCGCGACTCGGTGGGGCGGCGCGGCTCGGTGGGGCGGCGCGGCTCGGCAGGGCGGCGCGGTTCGAGAGGGCGGCGCGGCTCGGCTGGGCGGCGCGGCTCGGCTGGAACAGGGCGCTAGCGGGGCTGCAAGGGCAGGGCTGCACAGTGGGAGGCACGCAAGGGCGTGCAGCGAGGGGCGGGGCCTGGTCTCACGGGGCACGCAAGGGCGGGCTAGTGGGGCGGGGCCGGTACTCGAGGGGCACGCAAGGGCGCGCGGGTGGGACAGGGCCGGTCGCACGGGGCACGCAAGGGCGCGCGAGGAGAGGCGGGGCCGGTTCGCAAGGGGCGCGCAAGGGCGCGCGGGGCCGGACGAGGTGGCGCGGCGGTGCGCGGTCGCGCGGGCGGCCGTGCGTGCGTGCGCTCGATCGTGCGCGCGTGCGGCTGTGCGTGCGGCTGCTCGTGCGGCCTAACGGGCGGATGCGCGGGCGGCCTAACGTGCGGCTGCAACGGGCGGGCGGCTCCGGCTGTCCCGATCGGGGCGCTCGACGGCGTGCTAAGGGTGGCGCTCGACGGCGCACTAGGTGGGGGGCTCGACGGCGCGATAGGAGGGGCGCTCGACGGCGCGCTAGTAGAGGCGCTCGAGGGCGCGAGAAGGAGCGCAAGGGCGCTACGGATCGGTGGGCCCTAACCGACGGTGGTCCTAGGTCCTAACCTAGGCGACAGATACCATGTTAGAAACTAGCACTGAACGAGAATGATGAAACTAGGAATGATGGGGATACAAGTAGGAAACCCTAGCAAAGTTGTACCCCCTAAGGCTAAACCCACTATAGCCTACACAATATAAACATATAATGTTTGACACGCTGCACTTCCTGCACATGTGCGTATCCTTCCGCATTTTGGGGCTGGAAGCGCTTGTTACGAGCGTTTTTCTTCCGCCGGGTCACGTGGCTGCGCTTCTCTGGTCCTATAACCAAGCCAAAAAGGGCGTGGAAGGGTTGTGAGCATCATCGCTCATCGACGATCGCGAATGGAGAGCGCCCGCTGCACTTCCTGCACATGTGCGTATCCTTCCGCATTTTGGGGCTGGAAGTGCTCTTTGCGAGCGTTTTTCTTCCGCCGGGTCACGTGGCTACGCTTGTCTAGTCCTATTACCAAGCCATCAAGGGCGTGGGATGGTTACGAGCATCATCGGTCATCGGCGATCGCGAATGGAGAGCGCCCGCTGCACTTCCTGCACATGTGCGTATCCTTCCGCATTTTGGGGCTGGAAGCGCTCGTTCTGAGCTTTTTTCTTCCACCGGGTCACGTGGCTGCGCTTCTCTGGTCCTATTACCAAGCCAAAAAGGGCGTGGAAGGGTTGCGAGCATCATCACTCATCGTCGATCGCGAATGGAGAGCGCCCGCTGCACTTCCTGCACATGTGCGTGTCCTTCCGCATTTTGGGGCTAGAAATGCTCGTTCCGAGCGTTTTTCTACTACCGGGTCACGTGACTGCGCTTCTCTGGTCCTATTAACAAGCCAGCAAGGGCGTGGGAGGGTTGCGAGCATCATCGGTCATCGGCGATCGCGAATGGAGAGCGCCCGCTGCACTTTCTGCACATGTGCGTATCCTTCCGCATTTTGAGGCTGGAAGCGCTCGTTCTGAGCGTTTTTCTTCCGCCGGGTCATGCGGCTGTGCTTGTCTGGTCCTATTACCAAGCCAGCAAGGGCATGGGAGGGTTGCGAGCATAATCGGTTATCGGCGATCGCGAATGGAGAGCGCCCGCTGCACTTCCTGCACATGTGCGTATCCTTCCGCATTTTGGGGCTGGAAGCACTTGTTCCGAGCGTTTTTCTTCCGCCGGGTCACCCGGCTGCGCTTGTCTGGTCCTATTACCAAATCATCAAGGGCGTGGGAGGGTTGCGAGCACCATCGGTCATCGGCGCTCGCGAATGGAGAGCGCCCGCTGCACTTCCTGCACAAGTGCTGATCCATCCGCATTTTGAGGCTGGAAGCGCTCATTCCGAGCGTTTTTCTTCCGCCGGGTCATGCGGCTGCAATTTTCTGGTCCTATTACCAAGCCAGCAAGGGCGTGGGAGGGATGCGAGCATGATCGGTCATCGGTGATCGCGAATGGAGAGCGCCCGCTGCACTTCCTGCACATGTGCGTATCCTTCCGCATTTTGGGGCTGGAAGCGCTCGTTCCGAGCGTTTTTATTCCGCCGGGTCACGCGGCTGCGCTTGTATGGTCCTATTAACAAGCCAGCAAGGGCGTGGGAGGGTTGCGAGCATCATCGGTCATTGGCGATCGCGAATGGAGAGCGCCCGCTGCACTTTCTGCACATGTGCGTATCCTTCCGCATTTTGAGGCTGGAAGCGCTCGTTCTGAGCGTTTTTCTTCCGCCGGGTCATGCGGCTGTGCTTGAATGGTCCTATTACCAAGCCAGCAAGGGCATGGGAGGGTTGCGAGCATAATCGGTTATCGGCGATCGCGAATGAAGAGCGCCCGCTGCACTTGCTGCACATGTGCGTATCCTTCCGCATTTTGAGGCTGGAAGTGCTCGTTCTGAGCATTTTTCTTCCTCCGGGTCACGCGGCTGCGCTTGTCTGGTCCTATTACCAAGCCAGCAAGGGCATGGGAGGGTTGCGAGCATCATCGGTTATCGGCGCTCGCGAATATAGAGCGCCCGCTGCACTTCCTGCACATGTGCTGATCCTTCCGTATTTTGAGGCTAGAAGCGCTCGTTCCGAGCATTTTTCTTCCACCGGCTCACGTGGCTGTGCTAATGTGGTCATATTACCAAGCCAGCAAGGGTGTGGGAGGGTTGCGAGCATGATCGGTTATCGGCGATCGTGAATGGAGAGCGCCCACTGCACTTCCTGCACATGTGCGTATCCTTCCGCATTTTCGGGTTGGAAGCGCTCGTTCCGAGCATTTTTCTTCCGCCGGGTCACATTGCTGCGCTTTTCTGGTCCTTTTACCAAGCCATCAAGAGCGTGGGAGGGTTGCGAGCATCATCGGTCATCGGCGCTCGCGATGAAGAGCGCCCGCTGCATCTCCTGCACATTCGTGGATACTTCCGTGTTTTGTGGGTGGAAGCGCTCGTTCCGAGCGTTTTTCTTCCGCCGGGTCACGTGGCTGCGCTTGTCTGGGCCTAATACCAAGCCAGCAAGGGCGTGGGTATTAGCACTTGGTAATAGGACCAGAAAAGCGCAGCCACGCGACCCGGCGGAAGAAAAACGCTCGGAGCGAGCACTTCCAGCCCCAAAATGCGGAAGGATACGCACATGTGCAGGAAGTGCAACGAGCGCTCTCCATTCGCGATCGCCGATGACCGATGATGCTCGGAACCCTCCCATGCCCTTGCTGGCTTGGTAATAGGACCAGAGAAGCGCGCCACGTGACCCGGCGGAAGAAAAACGCTCGGAACAAGCGCTTCCAGCCTCAAAATGCGGAAGGATACGCACATGTGTAGGAAGTGCAGCGGGCGCTCTCCATTCGCGAGCGCCGATGACCGATGATGCTCACAACCCTCCCACGCCCTTGCTGGCTTGGTAATAGGACCATACAAGCGCAGCCGCGTGACCCGGCGGAATAAAAACGCTCGGAACGAGCGCTTCCAGCCCCAAAATGCGGAAGGATACGCACATGTGCAGGAAGTGCAGCGGGCGCTCTCCATTCGCGATCACCGATGACCGATAATGCTCGCAACCCTCCCACGCCCTTGCTGGCTTGGTAATAGGACCAGAAAATTGCAGCCGCATGACCCGGCGGAAGAAAAACGCTCGGAATGAGCGCTTCCAGCCTCAAAATGCGGATGGATCAGCACTTGTGCAGGAAGTGCAGCGGGCGCTCTCCATTCGCGAGCGCCGATGACCGATGGTGCTCGCAACCCTCCCACGCCCTTGATGACTTGGTAATAGGACCAGACAAGCGCAGCCGGGTGACCCGGCGGAAGAAAAACGCTCGGAACAAGTGCTTCCAGCCCCAAAATGCGGAAGGATACGCACATGTGCAGGAAGTGCAGCGGGCGCTCTCCATTCGCGATCGCTGATGACCGATGGTGCTCGCAACCCTCCCACGCCCTTGCTGGCTTGGTAATAGGACCAGACAAGAACAGCCACATGACCCGGTGGAACAAAAACGCTCGGAACGAGCGCTTCCAGCCTCAAAATGCGGAAGGATCAGCACATGTGCAGGAAGTGCAGCGGGCGCTCTCCATTCGCGAGCGCCGATGACCGATGATGCTCGCAACCCTCCCACGCCCTTGCTCGCTTGGCAATAAGACCAGACAAGCGCAGCCGCGTGACCTGGCGGAAGAAAAACGCTCGGAACGAGCGCTTCCAGCCCCAAAATGCGCAAGGATACGCACATGTGCAGGAAGTGCAGCGGGTGCTCTCCATTCGCGAGCGCCGATGACCGATGGTGCTCGCAACCCTCCCACGCCTTTGATGGCTTGGTAATAGGACCAGACACACGCAGCCGCGTGACCCGGTGGAAGAAAAACACTCGGAATGAGCGCTTCCAGCCTCAAAATGCGGAAGGATATGCACATGTGCAGGAAGTGCAGCGGGCGCCCTCCATTTGCGAGCGATGATGACCGATGATGGTCGCAACCCTCCCACGCCCTTGATTGCTTGGTAATAGGACCAGAAAAGCGCAGCCACGTGACCCGGCAGAAGAAAAACGCTCGGAACGAGCGCTTCCAGCACCAAAATGCGGAAGGATACGCACTCTGCAGGAAGTGCAGCGGGCGCTCTCCATTCGCGATCGCCGATGACCGATGATGCTCTCAACCCTCCCACGCCTTTGATGGCTTGGTAATAGGACCAGACACACGCAGCCGCGTGACCCGGTGGAAGAAAAACGCTCGGAATGAGCGCTTCCAGCCTCAAAATGCGGAAGGATATGCACATGTGCAGGAAGTGCAGCGGGCGCCCTCCATTTGCGAGCGATGATGACCGATGATGCTCGCAACCCTCCCACGCCCTTGATTGCTTGGTAATAGGACCAGAAAAGCGCAGCCACGTGACCCGGCAGAAGAAAAACGCTCGGAACGAGCGCTTCCAGCACCAAAATGCGGAAGGATACGCACTCTGCAGGAAGTGCAGCGGGCGCTCTCCATTCGCGATCGCCGATGACCGATGATGCTCGCAACACTCCCACGCCCTTGCTGGCTTGGTAATAGGACCAGACAAGCGCAGCCAGATGACCCGGTGGAACAAAAACGCTCGGAACGAGCGCTTCCAGCCTCAAAATGCGGAAGGATCAGCACATGTGCAGGAAGTGCAGCGGGCGCTCTCCATTCGCGAGCGCCGATGACCGATGACGCTCACAATCCTCCCACGCCCTTGCTGGCTTGGTAATAGGACCATACAAGCGCAGCCGCGTGACCCGGCGGAATAAAAACGCTCGGAACGAGCGCTTCCAGCCCCAAAATGCGGAAGGATACGCACATGTGCAGGAAGTGCAGCGGGCGCTCTCCATTCGCGATCACCGATGACCGATCATGCTCGCAATCCTCCCACGCCCTTGCTGGCTTGGTAATAGGACCAGAAAAGGGCAGCCGCGTGACCCGGCGGAAGAAAAACGCTTGCAACGAGCGCTTCCTGCCCCAAAATGCGGAAGGATACGCACATGTGCAGGAAGTGCAGCGGGCGCTCTCCATTCGCGAGCGCCGATGACCGATGATGCCCGCAACCCTCCCACGCCCTTGCTGGCTTGGTAATAGCACCAGACAAGCGCAGCCGCGTGACCCCGTGGAAGAAAAACGCTTGCAACGAGCGCTTCTAGCCCCAAAATGCGGAAGGATACGCACATGTGCAGGAAGTGCAGCGGGCGCTCTCCATTCCCGATTGCCGTTGACCGATGATGCTCGCACCCCTCCCACGCCCTTGATGGCTAAGTAATAGGACCAGAGAAGTGCAGCCACGTGACCCGGCGGAAGAAGAACGCTCGGAACGAGCGCTTCCAGCCTCAAAATGCGGAAGGATACGCACATGTGTAGGAAGTGCAGCGGGCGCTCTCCATTCGCGATCGCCGATGACCGATGATGCTCGCAACCCTCCCACGCCCTTGCTGGCTTTGTAATAGGACCAGACAAGCGCAGCCACGTGACCCGGCGGAAGAAAAACACTCGGAACGAGCGCTTCCAGCCCCAAAATGCAGAAGGATACGCACATGTGCAGGAAGTGCAGCGAGCGCTCTCCATTCGCGGGCGCCGATGACCGATGGTGCTCGCAACCCTCCCACGCCCATGATGGCTTGGAAATAGGACCAGACAAGCGCAGCCGGGTGACCCGGTGGAAGAAAAACGCTCGGAACAAGCGCTTCCAGCCCCAAAATGCGGAAGGATACGCACATGTGCAGGAAGTGCAGCGGGCGCTCTCCATTCGCAATCACCGATGACCGATGATGCTCGCAACCCTCCCACGCCCTTGCTGGCTTGGAAATAGGACCAGAAAAGCGCAGCCACATGACCCGGTGGATAAAAAACGCTCGGAACGAGCGCTTCCAGCCGCAAAATACGGAAGGATACGCACATGTGCAGGAAGTGCAGCGGGCGCTCTCCATTCGCGAGCGCCGATGACCGATGATGCTAGCAACCCTCCCATGGCCTTGCTGGCTTGGTAATAGGGCCAGACAAGCGCAGCCGCGTAACTCGGTGGAAGAAAAGCGCTCGGAACGAGCGCTTCTAGCCTCAAAATGCGGAAGGATATACGCACATGTGCAGGAAGTACAGCGGGCGCTCTCCATTTGCGATCGCCGATGACCGATGATGCTCGTAACCATCCCATACCCTTGCTGGCTTGGTAATAGGACCAGAGAAGCGCAGCCTTGTGACCCGGCGGAAGAAAAACGCTCAAAACAAGTGCTTCCTGCCCCAAAATGCGGAAGGATACGCACATGTGCAGGAAGTGCAGCGGACGCTCTCCATTCGCGATCACCGATAACCGATGATGCTCGCAACCCTCCCATGCCCTTGATGGCTTGGTAATAGGACCAGACACACGCAGCCGTGTGACCCGGTGGAAGAAAAACGCTCGGAATGAGCGCTTCCAGCCTCAAAATGCGGAAGGATACGCACATGTGCAGGAAGTGCAGCGGGCGCTCTTCATTCGCGAGCGCCGATGACCGATGCTGCTCGCAACCCTTCCACGCCCTTGATTGCTTGGTAATAGGACCAGACAAGCGCAGCCACGTGACCCGGCGGAAGAAAAACGCTCGGAACGAGCGCTTCCTGCCCCAAAATGCAGAAGGATACGCACTCTGCAGGAAGTGCAGCGGGCGCTCTCCATTCGCGATCGCCGATGACCGATGATGCTCGCAACCCTCCCACGCCCTTGCTGGCTTGGTAATAGGACCAGACAAGCGCAGCCAGATGACCCGGTGGAACAAAAACGCTCGGAACGAGCGCTTCCAGCCTCAAAATGCGGAAGGATCAGCACATGTGCAGGAAGTGCAGCGGGCGCTCTCCATTCGCGAGCGCCGATGACCGATGACGCTCACAACCCTCCCACGCCCTTGCTGGCTTGGTAATAGGACCATACAAGCGCAGCCGCGTGACCCGGCGGAATAAAAACGCTCGGAACGAGCGCTTCCAGCCCCAAAATGCGGAAGGATACGCACATGTGCAGGAAGTGCAGCGGGCGCTCTCCATTCGCGATCACCGATGACCGATCATGCTCGCAATCCTCCCACGCCCTTGCTGGCTTGGTAATAGGACCAGAAAAGGGCAGCCGCGTGACCCGGCGGAAGAAAAACGCTTGCAACGAGCGCTTCCAGCCCCAAAATGCGGAAGGATACGCACATGTGCAGGAAGTGCAGCGGGCGCTCTCCATTCGCGAGCGCCGATGACCGATGATGCCCGCAACCCTCCCACGCCCTTGCTGGCTTGGTAATAGCACCAGACAAGCGCAGCCGCGTGACCCCGTGGAAGAAAAACGCTTGCAACGAGCGCTTCTAGCCCCAAAATGCGGAAGGATACGCACATGTGCAGGAAGTGCAGCGGGCGCTCTCCATTCCCGATTGCCGTTGACCGATGATGCTCGCACCCCTCCCACGCCCTTGCTGGCTAAGTAATAGGACCAGAGAAGTGCAGCCACGTGACCCGGCGGAAGAAGAACGCTCGGAACGAGCGCTTCCAGCCTCAAAATGCGGAAGGATACGCACATGTGTAGGAAGTGCAGCGGGCGCTCTCCATTCGCGATCGCTGATGACCGATGATGCTCGCAACCCTCCCACGCCCTTGCTGGCTTTGTAATAGGACCAGACAAGCGCAGCCACGTGACCCGGCGGAAGAAAAACACTCGGAACGAGCGCTTCCAGCCCCAAAATGCAGAAGGATACGCACATGTGCAGGAAGTGCAGCGAGCGCTCTCCATTCGCGGGCGCCGATGACCGATGGTGCTCGCAACCCTCCCACGCCCATGATGGCTTGGAAATAGGACCAGACAAGCGCAGCCGGGTGACCCGGTGGAAGAAAAACGCTCGGAACAAGCGCTTCCAGCCCCAAAATGCGGAAGGATACGCACATGTGCAGGAAGTGCAGCGGGCGCTCTCCATTCGCAATCACCGATGACCGATGATGCTCGCAACCCTCCCACGCCCTTGCTGGCTTGGAAATAGGACCAGAAAAGCGCAGCCACATGACCCGGTGGATTAAAAACGCTCGGAACGAGCGCTTCCAGCCGCAAAATGCGGAAGGATACGCACATGTGCAGGAAGTGCAGCGGGCGCTCTCCATTCGCGAGCGCCGATGACCGATGATGCTAGCAACCCTCCCATGGCCTTGCTGGCTTGGTAATAGGGCCAGACAAGCGCAGCCGCGTAACTCGGTGGAAGAAAAGCGCTCGGAACGAGCGCTTCTAGCCTCAAAATGCGGAAGGATACGCACATGTGCAGGAAGTACAGCGGGCGCTCTCCATTTGCGATCGCCGATGACCGATGATGCTCGTAACCATCCCATACCCTTCCTGGCTTGGTAATAGGACCAGAGAAGCGCAGCCTTGTGACCCGGCGGAAGAAAAACGCTCAAAACAAGCGCTTCCTGCCCCAAAATGCGGAAGGATACGCACATGTGCAGGAAGTGCAGTGGACGCTCTCCATTCGCGATCACCGATAACCGATGATGCTCGCAACCCTCCCATGCCCTTGATGGCTTGGTAATAGGACCAGACACACGCAGCCGTGTGACCCGGTGGAAGAAAAACGCTCGGAATGAGCGCTTCCAGCCTCAAAATGCGGAAGGATACGCACATGTGCAGGAAGTGCAGCGGGCGCTCTTCATTCGCGAGCGCCGATGACCGATGATGCTCGCAACCCTTCCACGCCCTTGATTGCTTGGTAATAGGACCAGACAAGCGCAGCCACGTGACCCGGCGGAAGAAAAACGCTCGGAACGAGCGCTTCCTGCCCCAAAATGCAGAAGGATACGCACATCTGCAGGAAGTGCAGCGGGCGCTCTCCATTCGCGATCGCCGATGACCGATCATGCTCGCAACCCTCCCACGCCCTTGCTGGCTTGGTAATAGGACCAGACAAGCGCAGCCACATGACCCGGTGGAAGAAAATCGCTCGGAACGAGTGCCTCCAGCCTCAAAATGCGGAAGAATCAGCACATGTGCAGGAAGTGCAGCGGGCGCTCTCCATTCACGAGTGCTGATGACCGATGATGCTCGCAACCCTCCCATGCCCTTGCTGGCTTGGTAATAGGACCAGACAAACGCAGCAGCGTGACCCGGTGGAAGAAGAACGCTCGGAAAGAGCGCTTCCAGCCTCAAAATGCGGAAGGATCAGCACATGTGCAGGAAGTGCAGCGGGCGCTCTCCATTCGCGAGCGCCGATGACCGATGATGCTCGCAACCCTCCCACGCCCTTGCTGGCTTGGTAATAGGACCAGATAAGCGCAGCCACGTGATCCGGCGGAAGAAAATCGCTCAGAACGAGCGCTTCCAGCCCCAAAATGCGGAAGGATACGCACATCTGCAGGAAGTGCAGCGGGCGCTCTCCATTCGCGATCGCCGATGACCGATGATGCTTGCACCCCTCCCACGCCCTTGCTGGCTTGGTAATAGGACCAGAGAAGCGCAGCCACATGACCCGGCGGAAGAAAAACGCTCGCAAAGAGCGCTTCCAGCCCCAAAATGCGGAAGGATACGCACATGTGCAGGAAGTGCAACGGGCGCTCTCCATTCGCGAGCGCCGATGACCGATGATGCTCGCAACCCTCCCACGCCCTTGCTGGCTTGGTAATAGGACCAGACAAGCGCAGCCGCATGACCCGGCGGAAGAAAAACGCTCACAACGAGCGCTTCCAGCCCCAAAATGCGGAAGGATACGCACATGTGTAGGAAGTGCAGCGGGCGCTCTCCATTCGCGATCGCCGATGACCGATGATGCTCGCAACCCTCCCACGCCCTTGCTGGCTTGGTAATAGGACCAGACAAGCGCAGCCACGTGACTTGGCGGAATAAAAGCGCTCGGAACGAGCGCTTCCAGCCCCAAAATGCAGAAGGATACGCACATGTGCAGGAAGTGCAGCGGGCGCTCTCCATTCGCGATCGCCGATGACCGATGATGCTCGCAACCCTCCCATGCCCTTGCTGGCTTGGTAATTGGACCAGACAAGCGCAACCGCGTGACCCGGTGGAAGAAAAACGCAGGAGCTGGTGGTGCTCAGGGTGGACCTGCAGCGCCGCATGCAGCGCAGCGCCGTGCTGCCACCACTCAAGGACGCCGACCCCTTCACCCATGTCAGTCGCACGCGCCCTCTCACGCCCGCTCCTCTCGCCATAGCCTAGCGCCCCTCTCGTTGGAACCTCACGATTCTAGGACTTTCACTTACGCGTATTGCGCTTCTAGTAGGTGCCCTCCCTCTTATATTCGCTCGAGCCAGCCACAGCTGCCCTTCCCTGCCTTCTCCTCTTCCATGCCCTCGCCCTGTGCAGTGCATGCTCATCCGTGCCTGTGTGCCGCTGTGCCCCCCGGGCGGCAGGTGGCGACCACGGTGGTGCATCATGCGCATCTCAGCCCGCTGCCCCTAGCCGCCTAGCCTGTGTTCTGGGACTATGACTTCACTCTGCACCTCTTCCCCGCACCCCACGTGGTATGCTGGGGCCTCACTGTCAGAACATTATAGCTCATGCATATTGTGTAGGCTATAGTGGGGTAGTCCATAAGGGGTACAACCCAATTAGGGTTAGTACTTGTACCCAATTCATTCATAGTTCATTCATCCCTTGTTTCTTCTCATGGTATCGAGCAGGTTCCCTAACGGGAACGATTCCTAGGGCCCACCACTACGAGTTTTTTTTTTTTTTTTCTTGCCCGGAGCGCGCTTCGCTCCGGCCCGAGTCGCGCCCGGTGTGCTCTCATCACCGTCGCGCCCTCACTAGGCCCCTCATGGCCCCCTAGCGCCGCCCTTAGCGGGCCCGTCGCACTGCCCTTCGCGGCCGCGTCGCGCCGCCCTTTCGCGGCCCCGTCGCGCCGCCCTTCGCGGCCGCGTCGCGCCGCCCTTTCGCGGCCCCGTCGCGCCGCCCCTTTCGCGGCCCCATCGCCGCCCAACCTGCGGCCTCGTCGCCGCCCCTTTCGGCGGCCCCGTCGCCGCCCTACCTGCGGCCTCGTCACCGCCCTACCTACGGCCCCGTCGCCGCCCTACCTGCGGCCCCGTCGCCGCCCTACCTGCGGCCCCGTCGCCGCCCTACCTGCGGCCCCGTCGTCGCCCTCCCCTGCAGCGGCCTCGGTGCCTACTCCTACGGCCCCGGCCCCTGCTCCTACGACCCCGGCGCCTACTCCTACGGCCCCGGCGCCGCCCTTCCCGGCTCCGACGCCGCCTCCCACCAGCCCCTCCGCCGTCCCTGATCAGGAGCCGCAGCCGCCAAGCCGCCCAGCGACCGAGCCGCCGGGCCGCCGAACCGCCCAGCAGCCGAGCCGCCGGGCCGCCGAGCCGCCCTGCTGCCGAGCCACCCGAGCCGCCGAGCCGCCCTGCCGCCGAGCCACCCGAGCCGCCCAGCAGCCGAGCCGCCCAGCAGCCGAGCCGCCCAGCAGCCGAGCCGCCCAGCAGCCGAGCCGCCCAGCCGCCGAGCAGCCCAGCAGCCGAGCCGCCGAGCCGCCGAGCAGCCGAGTCGCCGAGCCGCCCTGCAGCCGAGCCGCCCAGCCGCCGAGCCGCCGAGCCGCCCTGCAGCCGAGCCGCCCGAGCCGCCCTGTCCGGTAAGAGCAGCGCCTCTTTCACAGCACTGCCCTCACCCTACTGTTTGCGCTGCTAGCCTACTGCTGTCATGGCTACCCCTAGTGTCCTCGCTTTTGACGCTGAGGGTCGGGCCATTGACTTTGAAGTCTGGATAGATGACCTGCAGCTTTTCTTACAGTGCGATAGGGCAGACGGCCTCTCCCTCTTTGACCTCACTTCTGGTGCCTCTCCTGCCCCCGCTGCTGATGCTGACGCCACTGTTCGCTCACAGTGGGCCACGCGCGATGCTGCTGCACGTCTTGCTGTGCGTCGCCACCTGCCTACCTCTGAGCGTGCGCACTTTAGCCAGTACAAGAGTGCTCAGACCTTGTACGACGCTGTAGTTGCACGCTACTCCTCCCCTGCCACTGCTGCACTGAGCCGCCTCATGCTACCGTACCTCTTCCCTGACCTTGCTGCCTTTCCCACAGTCGCTGACCTCATTACGCACCTCCGCACTAGTGACACTCGCTACCGCGCTGCGCTTCCTGCTGAGTTCTGCGCCAAGAACCCCCCCCCCATGTACATCACCCTCTACTACATAGTCACCCGTCTCCCTGACTCCCTTCGCGTAGTCAGGGACCACTTCCTCTCGGTTTGCCCCACCACTCTCACTGTTGACCTCCTCGAGAAGGCCCTCCTAGCAGCAGAAAAGAGCATAGTCGCTGTAGGAGCCTCTCGTGGTGAGCCTCGCACCCCCATCTTTGAGGGGTGTTCCCCCTCCCCTCTTTTGCCCTCTGTTGCCTCTGCTGCTGCGGCCGACCTCGCTGGTTTGGAGTCGGTTGGGACGGCGTCTACCCCTAGCGGGAGACGCCGCCCTGGCAAGGGCAAGGGGGGCAGGGGCGCTGGAGGAGCTAGCGGGGGCGGTGGAGGCGGCGGTGGGGGCGGTGGAGGGGGTGGGGGTGGCGGTGGGGGTGGTGGCGGGGGTGGAGGTGTCGGTGGCGGCAGTGGAGGCGGAGGCGGCAGTGGCGGTGGCGGAGGGAGCGGAGGTGGCGGCGGTAGAGGAGGAGGCGGCGGAGGAGGTGGAGCTGGTCGGGGTGGTGCTGCGCAGAGGGTCGGCTCCGGTGGTGGTCAGCGCCAGCAGCAGCAGCAGCAGCAGCAGCGCACTCGTGACATCCCCTCCCCTCAGCAGCTCCGTGAGTGGTACACTGCACGCCAGAGGGGTGGGGGTACTGGTCCGTGCACCTACGTCCTGCGCACCGGCGACCGCGCGGGTGAGCAGTGCGGGGGTGCGCACTCCACCCAGCGCTGCTTTGGCCGCCTGACGGACGCTTGGCGTCACCAGTTCCCTGAGGCCACTGAGATCCCCCGCTGGGGTGAGCTGTCTGGGGCGGGTGTAGCTGTCTTTGACCTTGACTTTGATGCTATTCTTGCTGCCATGTATACTGTGACTATTAGTGATGAGGGTGACTGTTACCGGTGTTTTCCGCCCGACCCGGGCATTGAGACTGCTGCTCTAGGTACTGGTGAGGCTGCTGCTCTAGGTGCTAGCGAGGCTGCTGCTCTAGGTGCGTCTGCTCCCTCAGGTGCTGGTGAGTCTGCTCTCTCAGGTTCTGCGTCGGCTTCGGCCTCCCACACCTTCACCCTTGACTCGGGGGCTTCTCGCTCCTTCTTTCGAGACCGCACCACACTCACGCCGCTTGGCCGGCCAGTTGCGGTCTCTCTGGCAGACCCCTCTGGGGGTCCTGTCCTTGCTCACTTCTCCACTGTCCTCCCGTGTCCGGCGGCCCCCTCTGGCACCCTGTCTGGTCTTTACCTCCCCTCGTTCTCTACGAACTTGGTGAGTGGTGCTGACCTACAGGATGCGGGGGTTCACCAGTTCACTCCTGCGAGTCAGCGGGTGACCCACTGCACGGACGCTCGGACAGGCCAACACCTGGCCACGTTTACACGTCGGCCAGGGTCGAGCCTGTACACACTGACCACTGCGTCTCCTCCAGTCCCTGCGTCTGGTCAGGTAGCTGCGTCGGGTCAGGTGTTTGCTGCAGCGTCCAGGCCTGGTCCTGAGTCTGCCCCCTGCTCGTGTCGCCTCCTGTCTCACGAGACTCTCCTCTGGCACCACCGCCTTGGTCACCCCTCCCTGCTTCGTCTCCGGAGCATGGCCTCCCGTGTCCTTGTCTCTGGTCTTCCCCGGTCCCTCCCTCCCCTTCCTCCGGGGCCTGGCCCTACCTGCGTCCCCTGTGTCGAGGGACGGCAGCGGGCTACCCCTCACTCCTCCCAGTTTCCTCCGACAGAGGCCCCGCTGCAGACGCTTCACATGGACGTGTGGGGCCCGGCCCGCGTCCGTGGACAGGGTCACGAGCGCTACTTCCTGCTGGTGGTTGACGACTACTCGCGTTACACCACAGTCTTCCCCTTGCGCAGCAAGGGTGATGTCACTGAGGTGTTGATCGACTGGATCCGCGCAGCTCGTCTCCAGCTCAGGCGGAGCTTTGGCTCGGACTTTCCTGTTCTGCGTCTGCACTCTGACAGAGGCGGAGAGTTCTCCTCTGGCCTTCTGCGAGCCTACTGTCGTGCACGAGGCATCCGCCAGACCTTCACGCTTCCGGACTCTCCACAGCAAAATGGGAGTGCTGAGCCTGGGGGTGCTGAGCCTGGGGGTGCTACGCCTGGGGGTGCTGAGCCTGGGGGTGCTACGCCTGGAGGTGCTGAGCCTGGGGGTGCGGAGCCTGAGGGAGCTGGGCCTGCTCGTGTGGCGTCTGGCGGTGCTGAGCCTGGAGGTTCTCCGGGTGCTTCGTCTCGGCGGGAGCCACTCTCTCCACAGGAGCTGCGAGAGTGGTTTGCCCGACGCTGGAGGCGTGCTGCTGGAGCTGGAGGTTCTTCGACTGCTGCGGGTGCTGGTGCCGCGGGTCCCGGAGGTGCTCGTACTGGGAGTCCTGGAGCTGCTGGGCCTGCGGGTACGCCTGGAGCTGGAGCTGCTGAGGGTGTTGGCGCTGAGGCTACTGCTGTCGGTCCTGGAGGCGGTCCTGCTGGGGGTGCTCCTGGTGCTGCTGGAGGTACTGGAGCTGGAGGTGCTGCTGGCGCTGGTGCTGCCGCTGGGGGTACTGGTGCTGTCCCTGCTGTGTCTGGAGTCGCCGCGCGGCCTCGGCCGTACTTCGTTCCGCTCCTTCAGCAGGTTCTTGGTCTCCCGCCCTCTACTGGTCCTCCTCCTCCCTTAGAGTGTCCACAGCCTGTCCCGTCCCAGTTACAGTTACAGCCGGCCTTCACACTGCCCGCTCCTTCTCCCTACACTGGTCCTACTGGAGGTCTGGCTGAGCGTCGTGAGCCTGCGTCTCGCCCTGCGTCGCCTGTCCGTCTTGCTCGCACTAGTGGCCGTGGTTCGCGTCAGCGTCCTCCTCCTGTCCCTGGCACGCACCGGATGTCTCTGCGTCTGTCCACTGCTCCTCTGCGTGCCCCTTTGCCTTCTCCTCCTGAGTCCTCTCTTCCTGCTCTTCCCGACCCGGAGTCGGACTCTCTTCGTGCTGCCAGTCCTACTGCCACGCGTCTCCTTGCTACTGTCGTCACTGACCCTTCCTTTGAGTCCACTGCTGCGTCTGCCCTAGTTGCTGAGCTCGTCGACTTTGCTGCTCGCTGTCGTCTAGACTACGCTGCTAGTCTTGTCGTTGCGTCTGAGTCTGTCTGTCCTCCGTCCGTCGGGGGTGAGTGTGCCCTTGGCACGGACGTCTTTGAGGACAGGCAGGAGGAGTTCCAGTGTTTGGCTGATGCTTCACCTCATCTCGTGTCCGTACTGCTTACCCCTGAGGGAGACCCGGATGCACTTGACATCCCGACTCCGCGCTCTTACGCGGAGGCGATAGAGGGTCCCTACTCCTCTCAGTGGCAGGCAGCTATGGACACAGAGATGGCTTCCTGGAAGTCCACAGGCACCTACGTTGACGAGGTTCCCCCGCCTGGGGCGAACATCGTCAGTGGCATGTGGATTTTCAGGGTGAAGCGACCGCCGGGTTCTCCACCTGTCTTCAAGGCACGTTACGTGGCTCGTGGCTTCAGTCAGCGGCAGGGAGTTGACTACTTTCAGACCTTCTCTCCCACCCCGAAGATGACCACTCTTCGGGTACTGCTGCACATAGCTGCTCACCGCGACTACGAGCTGCACTCTCTTGACTTCAGCACTGCTTTCTTGCAGGGCAGCCTGCACGAGGAGATCTGGCTGCGTCGCCCACCTGGCTTCACTGGGTCTTTTCCTCCTGGCACCCAGTGGAGCCTCCGGCGGCCAGTCTACGGTCTCCGCCAGGCACCGCGTGAGTGGCACGACACACTGAGGACTACACTTGCGGCTCTTGGGTTTGCTCCCTCTACTGCCGACCCGTCGCTGTTTCTGCGCACCGACACTTCTTTGCCGCCGTTCTACATCCTCGTGTACGTCGACGACTTGGTCTTTGCCACAGCTGACACTACTGGACTCGCCCACGTGAAGTCCCTGTACACGTCGGCCAGGGTCGAGCCTGTACACACTGACCACTGCGTCTCCTCCAGTCCCTGCGTCTGGTCAGGTAGCTGCGTCGGGTCAGGTGTTTGCTGCAGCGTCCAGGTCTGGTCCTGAGTCTGCCCCCTGCTCGTGTCGCCTCCTGTCTCACGAGACTCTCCTCTGGCACCACCGCCTTGGTCACCCCTCCCTGCTTCGTCTCCGGAGCATGGCCTCCCGTGTCCTTGTCTCTGGTCTTCCCCGGTCCCTCCCTCCCCTTCCTCCGGGGCCTGGCCCTACCTGCGTCCCCTGTGTCGAGGGACGGCAGCGGGCTACCCCTCACTCCTCCCAGTTTCCTCCGACAGAGGCCCCGCTGCAGACGCTTCACATGGACGTGTGGGGCCCGGCCCGCGTCCGTGGACAGGGTCACGAGCGCTACTTCCTGCTGGTGGTTGACGACTACTCGCGTTACACCACAGTCTTCCCCTTGCGCAGCAAGGGTGATGTCACTGAGGTGTTGATCGACTGGATCCGCGCAGCTCGTCTCCAGCTCAGGCGGAGCTTTGGCTCGGACTTTCCTGTTCTGCGTCTGCACTCTGACAGAGGCGGAGAGTTCTCCTCTGGCCTTCTGCGAGCCTACTGTCGTGCACGAGGCATCCGCCAGACCTTCACGCTTCCGGACTCTCCACAGCAAAATGGGATTGCTGAGCGCCGCATTGGCATGGTCATGGACGTCGCCCGTACGTCCATGATGCATGCGGCTGCCCCCCATTTTCTGTGGCCGTTTGCGGTTCGGTACGCGGCGCATCAGATCAACCTTCAGCCCAGGGTCTCCATGCCGGAGACCTCCCCAGCTTTGCTGTGGACGGGGAAGGTTGGCGATGCGTCTGCGTTCCGTGTCTGGGGATCTCGGGCGTTTGTCCGCGACTTGTCTGCGGACAAGCTGTCCCCTCGTGCTGCTCCTTGCGTCTTCCTGGGTTTCCCCCCTGACGCCCCAGGGTGGCAGTTCTACCACCCCACCTCTCGCCGTGTTCTGTCCTCCCAGGACGTCACGTTCGACGAGTCGGTCCCCTACTACCGCCTCTTCCCCTACCGCACTCCGTCCCTCCCCCCGCCACCGCTCTTCCTTGTACCAGGTCCCCCCCCGGTAGACCCCCTCCCCCCTCAGGGTCCTGCCCCTTCAGGTGTGTCCCAGGTAGACGCTGTTGAGCCTGTCGAGGTCGCTGGTGACTCTGGTGCTGCTGCGGGTGCTGAGCCTGGGGGTGCTGACTCTGGGGGTGCTGAGCGTGTGGGTGCTACGCCTGGGGGTGCTGAGCCTGGGGGTGCTGAGTCTGGGGGTGCTGAGTCTGGGGGTACTACGACTGGGGGTGCTGAGCCTGGGGGTACTACGCCTGGAGGTGCTGAGCCTGGGGGTGCTACGCCTGGTGGTGCTGTGCCTGGCGGTTCTCCGGGTGCTCCTTCTCGCCGGGAGCCACTCTCTCCCCAGGAGCTGCGTGAGTGGTTTGCCCGGCGCTGGAGGCGAGCTGCTGGAGCTGGAGGTGCTGCGGGTACTGGAGGTTCTGTTGCTGCTGAGGGAGCTGGTGCCACGGGTCCCGGAGGTGCTCGTACTGGGAGTACTGGAGCTGCTGGACCTGCGGGTACTTCTGGAGCTGGAGTTGCTGCGGGTGTTGGCGCGGAGGCTACTGCTGTCGGTCCTGGAGGCGGTCCTGCTGGGGGTACTACTGGTGCTGCTGGGGGTTCTGGAGCTGGAGCTGCTACGGGTGCTGGTGCTGTCCCTCCTGTGTCTGGAGTCGCCGCGCGGCCTCGGCCGTACTTCGTTCCGCTCCTTCAGCAGGTTCTTGGTCTCCCGCCTTCCACTGGTCCTCCTCCTCCCTTAGAGTGTCCACAGCCTGTCCCGTCGCAGTTACAGTTACAGCCGGCCTCCCCACTGCCTGCTCCGTCTCCCTACACTGGTCCTACTGGAGGTCTTGCTGAGCGTCGTGAGCCTGCGTCTTGCCCTGCGTCGCCTGTCCGTGCTGCTCGCACTAGTGGTCGCGGTTCGCGTCAGCGTCCTCCTCCTGTCCCTGGCACGCACCGGATGTCTCTGCGTCCGTCCACTGCTCCTCTGCGTGCCCCTTTGCCTTCTCCTCCTGAGTCTTCTCTTCCTGCTCTTGCCGACCCGGAGTCGGACTCTCTTCGTGCTGCCAGTCCTACTGTCACGCGTCTCCTTGCTACTGTTGTCACTGACCCTTCCTTTGAGTCCACTGCTGCGTCTGCCCTAGTTGCTGAGCTCGTCGACTTTGCTGCTCGCTGTCGCCTAGACTACGTCGCCAGTCTTGTTGCTGAGTCTGAGTCTGTCTGTCCTCCGTCCGTCGGGGGTGAGTGTGCCCTTGGCACGGACGTCCTTGAGGACAGGCAGGAGGAGTTCCAGTGCTTGGCCGCTGCTTCACCTCATCTCGTGTCCGTACTGCTTACCCCTGAGGGAGACCCGGATGCACTTGACATCCCGACTCCGCGCTCTTACGCGGAGGCGATAGAGGGTCCCTACTCCTCTCAGTGGCAGGCAGCTATGGACGCAGAGATGGCTTCCTGGAAGTCCACAGGCACCTACGTTGACGCTGTTCCCCCTCCTGGGGCGAACATCGTCAGTGGCATGTGGATTTTCAGGGTGAAGCGACCGCCGGGTTCTCCGCCTGTCTTCAAGGCGCGTTACGTGGCTCGTGGCTTCAGTCAGCGGCAGGGAGTTGACTACTTTCAGACCTTCTCTCCCACCCCGAAGATGACCACTCTTCGGGTACTGCTGCACGTAGCTGCTCACCGTGACTACGAGCTACACTCTCTTGAATTCAGCACTGCTTTCTTGCAGGGCAGCCTGCACGAGGAGATCTGGCTGCGTCGCCCACCTGGCCTCACTGGGTTTTTTCCTCCTGGCACCCAGTGGAGCCTACGGCGGCCAGTCTACGGTCTCCGCCAGGCACCGCGTGAGTGGCACGACACACTGAGGACTACACTTGCGGCTCTTGGGTTTGCTCCCTCTACTGCCGACCCGTCGCTGTTTCTGCGCACCGACACTTCTTTGCCGCCGTTCTACATCCTCGTGTACGTCGACGACTTGGTCTTTGCCACAGCTGACACTGCAGGGGGAAGTCCGAGCTGCAGAAGAGACACACGTGCACTGACCTGGGTGAACTGCGCAGCTACCTTGGCTTGCAGATCACTCGGGACAGAGCACGCCGCACCATTACCCTGACTCAGTCACACATGGTGCAGCAGGTCCTTCAGCGCTTCGGCTTCACGTACTCCTCGCCTCAGGCCACTCCTCTGCCTACTCGCCACTCGCTCTCAGCTCTGCCTTCGGATGAGTCCGTAGAGTCGAGTGGCCCGTACCCAGAGCTTGTTGGCTGCCTCATGTACCTGATGACCTGCACACGACCTGACCTTGCATACCCTCTTAGCATTCTTGCACGCTATGTTGCTCCTGGGAGACACAGACCGGAGCACATGGCTGCAGCGAAGAGGGTGTTGCGCTACTTGTGCAGTACGTCGGGCATGGGGCTGGTGCTTGGAGGGCAGAGTCCAGTGGTCCTTACTGGGCACGCAGACGCTTCTTGGGCTGACGACCAGGCTACGCAGCGGTCGTCACAGGGTTACACCTTCAGCCTTGGTTCCGGCTCTGTTTCGTGGCGGGCTACTCGCTCGTCTTCTGTTCTCGGCTCCAGTTGTGAGGCTGAGATCTACGCAGGAGCCATGGCTGCACAGGAGCTTCGCTGGCTCACCTACCTGCTGACTGACCTCGGAGAGTTGCCTCGTTCTCCTCCAGTGCTGTACGTAGACAACAAGGCCATGCTGGCCTTGTGTCGGGAGCAGCGACTGGAGCACAGAACGAAGCACATTGCTCTCCGCTACTTTCTTGCTCGTGAGCTGCAGCAGCGTGGTCAGCTGCGTCTTGCGTACGTGGCCTCTGAGGCCAACACTGCTGATATCTTCACCAAGGCGCTTGCGCCTTGTGACCATCAGCGCTTCTGTACTCAGCTGGGCCTTGTGCCTACCTTGCCTCACTTGCTCACCTCTTGACCTTGCTTGTACTGTTACATATGTATATACCTGCTCTTGCTTGTCTAGCCTTTTTTTTTTATATATGTACTCCTGCATGTGAACTGGCCTTGTGGCCTTGAACTTGTGCTCGGAATGTGTGGTGACTTTGTGATCCACCCTGAGCTTGCTTTACTTTGCTTTGCTTGACTGGTCTTGTGACCCCTTGTTCTCCCCCACTTTGCCTATGGGGGTGTGTCAGAACATTATAGCTCATGCATATTGTGTAGGCTATAGTGGGGTAGTCCATAAGGGGTACAACCCAATTAGGGTTAGTACTTGTACCCAATTCATTCATAGTTCATTCATCCCTTGTTTCTTCTCACTCACATGATCAGTTGCTTCATTCCGTCCTGTTTGAGTCGATGTCATATTTGATTTGCCACTGGCAGTCTTGTTCTGTCTTGTGTTACTGTTCCGCTATCCCCTTGTCCACATCACTCATCAACCCACAAGCATGCCATGGTTTACCATTCATCCTTGAGCATTCTTGTATCAGTCATTTGGACCCATTCAGGATCTCCCATATGTCGACACCAATCCAGCTTTGGCACCTTCGCCAGACGCCCCCCTCTGCCCCCTTAATTACACTCCTATGGGACACTCCCTTATCTCCCATTTCATCCTGCCAGCTGATTCTGGCAGACTCATCAGGGAATGGCGCTGTGGTGAATGGCATCACGTGCATCAACCCCGGCTCCTTCTCCCTCGATGGCACCTTCACTGTGTACTACCCAGCCTCACGCACAGTGGAGCACTGCAATGTGTGATGCATTTGCATTCGCTAGAGTTCTGTACCAAGTTCACTCGGGTGGTCTGATGCTGCAATGCACAAGAACTTCTCAATTCTAAGACCGCAACCCTAAATCTAACCCCGGAAACAAACATTTGGGTGTTGTACAAGGACCCAGCAGGCACATGAAGGCGGATGTTCAATTATGGGGGAAGGGTGGGGGTTCAATTATGGGGAGGGAGGGGTTGTAACTTGTAAGCTTGCATCTACCGGTAGGTGTTATGGTACTGCGTGCCTGTGGAGTTCAATCCACGTCATTCAGGCACAGGTTGACCTCACACGCTCAATCACAATTTCAACCTCTAGGGTGGCGCGAGCTCAACAGAGCGGGGAGAGTGCTCACAACAACTCTTCTACACACGTCACCACCCGGACGCCACACCACTTCCTAGAAGAAATATGCTCACAACAACACTTCTATAACTCTGTAATTTACACACTTCACCACCCAGGAGAATGGTGTGGCATGGTGGTGCTGCTTGGCGTGGCATGACATGGCATGGCATGGTTGAAAGGCATGGCGGACAGCAGCTCTCTCATGGCGGGCAGCAGCTCACTCACATGGCGGGCAGCAGGACAGGCAGGTAGCGCCTTCCAGAGCACTGCCCCCGCTGACAGGAAGAAGGCTCGGCTGCCCACCGACGCCGCTGGAGATGGGGCAGGGGGGGAAAGGGGGGAACGAAGAGGGGGGTGAAAGGAAAGGGTTGTGGTGGGCAGGAGGTTACGGGTTCACAGGGGGCATGGTGGGGGGCGGGGGGCAGAAGCAGCAGCAAGAGGTTGAATTCTGGCTGGAGTCACCGCACTGCACCTCACAGCACCGCGTCTAATGCGAACCGCACCTCATTGCACTTCATCTCACCTCACGGCATCTCCCCGCACTGCATCGAACCGCTCTGCACCTCACAGTATCTGACTTGGTTCCCGTTGTCCCCCACCCCACAGCAAGCTGAGAGGCAATGGTTTTACCCAAACTACCCATGGCACATGTGAGAGAAGGGGAGAGGGGGCAGAGGCGGCATAGGAGGGAGAGGGGGTAGAGGCGGCAGAGGAGAGAGGGAAGGATTAGGGCCAGAAGCGAGCAGAATCACAGGCGTGGGAAGGAAGCAGGGGGCAGAAGGGAGAAAGCAGAAGGGAGAAGAAAGTTAAAGAAGGAACCAAAGCAGCAACACCTGGTGAGTTGGCTCGCCCCCATGACATGGCACAGAGCAGCAAGGGCAAACACAGAGCCTCTCCCCCCCACACCTTGCATGCCTCATTCGTAATCTAATGTTCAAATTATATTTTTTCAATTTTAGTGAAACTCTTGCCAAACTTCTCTGTGAACACAACAAGCCGTAAGAACACTACTAGAACGCTACGGTCACTCGCACAACCTTGTGCCCTCCTCCGTAGTCCACTCCCGTTGTGTAGCGACTCTGCGCAACCATTACCATTACCGATACCATTAACGTTACCATTACCGTTACCATTACCACTATCATTACCTCTACCATTACCGTTACCATTGCCATGACCATTACCGTTACCATTACCATTACCACTACAACTACCATTACCATTACCATTACCAAAGCCATTAGCATTGCCATCACCATTGCCCTTACCACTGCCATTGCCATTACCATTACCATTACCGTAACTATTACCGTTACCATTACCGTTATCATTACCGTTATCATTATCGTTACCATTACCATTACTGTTACCATGACCGTTACCACTACCGTTACCACTACTGTTACCACTACCATTACCACTACCATTACCATTTCCATTACCATTACAATAACCATTACCATTACCATAACCATCACCATTATCATTACCATTAACATTAGCATTACCTCGCAACCCTCCCACGCCCTCGCTGGCTTGGTAATAGGCCCAGACAAGCGCAGCCACGTGACCCGACGGAAGAAAAACGCTCGTAATGAGCGCTTTCAGCCCCAAAAGGCGGAAGGATCTGCACATGTGCAAGAAGTGCAGCGGTCGGTCTTCATTCGCGAGCGCCGATGACCAATGATGCTCGCAACCCTCCCACGCCCTCGTTGGCTTGGTAATAGGCCCAGACAAGCGCAGCCACGTGACTCGGCGGAAGAAAAACGCTCGGAACGATCGCTTCCAGCCCCAAAACGCGGAAGGATTCGCGCATGTGCAGGAAGTGCAGCGGTCGCTCTTCATTCGTAAGCGCCGATGGCTGATGATGCTCGCATCCCTCCCACGCCCTCGCTAGCTTGGTAATAAGCCCGGACAAATGCAGCCACGTGAATCGGCGGAAGAAAAACACTGGGAACGAATACTTCCACCCCCAAAACGAGGAAGGATCCGCGCATGTGCAGGAAAAGCAGCAGTCGCTCTTCATTCGCGAGCCCCGATGACCGATGATGCTCGCAACCCTCCTCGCTGGCTTGGTAATAGGCCCAGACAGGCGCAGCCACGTGACCCAGTGGAAGCAAAACGCTCGGAACCAGCGCTTCCACCCCCAAAATGAGGAAGGATTCGCGCATGTGCAGGAAGTGCAGCGGTCGCTCTTCATTCGCGAGCGCCGATGACCGATGATGCTCGCAACCCTCCCACGCCCTTGCTGGCTTGGTAATAGGCCCAGACAAGCGCAGCCACTTGACCCGGCGGAAGAAAAACGGTCGGAACGAGCGCTTCCACCCACAAAACACGCAAGGATCCGCGCATGTGCAGGAAGTGCAGTTGGCGCTCTTCATTCGCGAGCACTGATGACCGATGATGCTCACAACCCTCCCACGCCCTTGCTGGCTTCGTAAAAGGCCTAGACAAGCGCACCCACGTCACGCGGCAGAAGAAAAACGCTCGGAACGAGCGCTTCCACCCACAAAACGCGGAAGGATCCGCGAATGTGCAGGAAGTGCAGCGGGCTCTCTTCATTCGCGAGCGCCGATGACCGATGATGCTTGCAATCCTCCCACGCCCTTGATGGCTTGTTAATAGGACCAGACAAGCGCAGCCACGTGACCCAGCAGAAGAAAACGCTCGGAACGAGCGCTTCCAGCCCCAAAATACGGAAGGATACGCACATGTGCAGGAAGTGCAGCGGGCGCTCTCCATTCGCGATCGCCGATGACCGATGATGATCGCAACCCTCCCACGCCCTTGCTGGCTTGGTAATAGGACCAGAGAAGCGCAGCCACGTGATCCGGTGGAAGAAAAACGCTCGGAACGAGCGCTTCCAGCCTCAAAATGCGGAAGGATACGCACATGTGCAGGAAGTGCAGCGGGCGCTCTCCATTCGCGATTGCCGATGACCGATGATGCTCGCAACCCTCCCATGCCCTTGCTGTCTTGGTAATAGGACCAGAGAAGCGCAGCCACGTGACCCGGCGGAAGAAAAACGCTCGGAACGAGAGCTTCCATCCTAAAAATGCGGAAGGATACGCACATGCGCAGGAAGTGCAGCGGGCGCTCTCCATTCGTGATCGCCGATGACCGATGATGCTCACAACCCTCCCATGCCCTTCCTGTCTTGGTAATAGGACCAGACAAGCGTAGCCACGTGACCCAGCGGAAGAAAAACGCTCGGAACGAGCGCTTCCAGCCCCAAAATGCAGAAGGATACGCACATGTGCAGGAAGTGCAGCGGGCGCTCTCCATTCGCGATCGCCGATGACCGATGATGCTCGCAACCCTCCCACGCCCTTGCTGGCTTGGTATTAGGACCAGACAAGCGCAGCCACTTGACCCGGCGGAAGAAAAACGCTCGAAACGAGTGCTTCCAACCCCAAAATGGGGAAAGATATGCACATGTGCAGGAAGTGCAGCGTGCACTCTCCATTCGCGATCGCCGGTGACCGATGATGCTCGCAACCCTCCCACGCCCTTGCTGGCTTGCTAATAGGACCAGAAAAGCGCAGCCACGTGACCCGGTGGAAGAAAAACGCTCGGAACGAGCGCTTCCAGCCTCAAAATGTGGAAGGATGAGCACATGTGCAGGAAGTGCAGCGGGCGGTCTCCATTCGCGAGCGCCGATGACCGGTGATGCTCGCTACCCTCCCATGCCCTTGCTGGCTTGGTATTAGGACCAGACAAACGCAGCCGCGTGACCCAGCGGAAGAAAAACGCTCAGAATGAGCGCTTTCAACCTCAAAATGCGGAAGGATACGCACATGTGCAGGAAGTGCAGCGGGCGCTCTCCATTTGCGAGCGCCGATGACCGATGATGCTCGCAACCCTCCCATGCCCTTGCTGGCTTGGTAATAGGACCAGATTAGCGCAGCCGCGTGACCCGGCAGAAGAAAAACGCTTGCACCGAGCACTTCCAGCGCCAAAATGCGGAAGGATACGCACATGTGCAGGAAGTGCAGCGGGCGCTCTCCATTCGCGATCGCCGATGACCGATGATGCTCGCAACCCTCCCATTCCCTTGCTGGCTTGGTAATAGGACCAGAAAAGCGCAGCCACGTGACCCGGTGGAAGAAAAACGCTCGGAACGAGCGCTTCCAGCCTCATAATGCGGAAGGATCAGCACATGTGCAGGAAGTGCGGTGGGCGCTCTCCATTCGCGAGCGCCGATGACCGATGATGCTCGCAACCCTCCCATGCCCTTGTTGGCTTGGTAATAGAACCAGACAAGCGTATCCGGGTGACCCGGTGGAAGAAAAACGCTCGGAACGAGCGCTTCCAGCCTCAAAATGCGGAAGGATGCGCACATGTGCAGGAAGTGCAGCGGGCGCTCTCCATTCGCGATCGCCGATGACCGATGATGCTCGCAACCCTCCCATGCCCTTGCTGTCTTGGTAATAGGACCAGAGAAGGACAGCCATGTGACCTGGCGGAAGAAAAACGCTCGGAACGAGCGCTTCCAACCTCAATATGCGGAAGGATGAGCACATGTGCAGGAAGTGCAGCGGGCGCTCTCCATTCGCGAGTGCCGATGACCGATGATGCTCGCAACCCTCCCATGCCCTTGCTGGCTTGGTAATAGGACCAGACAAGCGCAGCCACGTGACCCGGTGGAAGAAAAGCGCTCGGAACGAGCGCTTCGAGCCTCAAAATGCGGAAGGATCAGCACATGTGCCGGAAGTGCAGCGGGCGCTCTCCATTCGCGAGCGCCGATGACCGATGATGCTCGCAACCCTCCCATGCCCTTGTTGGCTTGGTAATAGAACTAGACAAGCGCAGCCGCATGACCTGGTGGAAGAAAAACGCTCGGAACGAGCGCTTCCAGCCTCAAAATGCGGAAGGATACGCACATGTGCAGGAAGTGCAGCGCGCGCTCTCCATTCGCGAGCGCCGATGACCGATGATGCTCGCAACCCTCCCATGCCCTTGTTGGCTTGGTAATAGAACCAGACAAGCGCAGTCGCGTGACCTGGTGGAAGGAAAACGCTCGGAACGAGCGCTTCCAGCCTCAAAATGCGTAAGGATACGCACATGTGCAGGAAGTGCAGCGGGCGCTCTCCATTCGCGATCGCCGATAACCGATGATGCTCGCAACCCTCCCATGCCCTTGCTGTCTTGGTAATAGGACCAGAGAAGCGCAGCCACGTGACCAGGCGGAAGAAAAACGCTCAGAATGAGCGCTGCCAGCCCCAAAATGCGGAAGGATACGCACATGTGAAGGAAGTGTAGCGGGCGCTCTCCATTCGCGATCGTCGATGACCGATGATGCTCGCTGTGAAGAGAACAAGGAATGAATGACTAAGGGAAAGGTTGGGTACAAGTACAAACCCTAGAAATGTGTTGTACCCCATATGTGCTACCCCACTCTAGCCTACATTAGCTAAGTCATATATATCTGACACACCCCCATAGGCAAAGTGGGTGAGAACTAGGGGTCACAAGACCAGTCAAGCAAAGCAAAGCAAACACGCTCAGGGTGGATCACAACGTCACCACACAGTCCGAGCACAAGGTCAAGGCCACAAGGCCATTTCACATGCAGGAGTATATATAAAGGTGAACAAGCTATATATAGATCACAGTACAAGCAAGGTCAAGAAGTGAGCAAGTGAGGCCAAGTAGGCACAAGACCTAACATCGTACAAAAGCGCTGATGATCACAAGGCTGAAGTGCCTTGGTATAGATATCAGCAGTGTTGGCCTGAGAGGCCACGTAAGCAAGGCGCAGCTGACCACGCTGCTGCAGCTCACGAGCAAGGAAGTAGCGAAGAGCAATGTGCTTCGTTCTGTGCTCCAGTCTGTGCTCCCGACACAAGGCTGGCATGGCCTTGTTGTCTACGTACAGAACTGGAGGAGAACGAGGCGGCTCTCCCAGGTCAGTCAGCAGGTAGGTGAGCCAGCGTAACTCCTGTGCAGCCATGGCCCCTGCGTAGATCTCGGCCTCACAGCTGGAGCCGAGAACAGAAGACGAGCGGGTAGACCGCCACGAAACAGAGCCGGAACCAAGGCTGAAGGTGTAACCCTGTGACGACCACTGCGTAGCCAAGTCGTCAGCCCAAGAAGCGTCTGCGTGACCAGTGAGGACTACTGGACTCTGCCCTCCAAGCACAAGCCCCATGCCCGACGTACTGCACAAGTAGCGCAACACCCTCTTCGCTGCAGCCATGTGCTCTGGTCGGTGTCTCCTAGGAGCAACATAGCGTGCCAGGATGCTAAGAGGGTATGCTAGGTCAGGACGAGTGCAGGTCATCAGGTACACGAGGCAGCCAACAAGCTCTGGGTACGGGCCACTCGGCTCTACGGACTCATCCGAAGGCAGAGCTGAGAGCGAGTGGCGAGTAGACAGAGGAGTGGGCTGAGGCGAGGAGTACGTGAAGTTGAAGCGCTGAAGGACCTGCTGCACCATGTGTGACTGAGTCAAGGTAATGGTGCGCCGTGCTCTGTCCCGGGTGATCTGCAAGCCAAGATAGCTGCGCAGCTCACCCAGGTCTGTGCACGTGTGTCTCTTCTGCAGCTCCGACTTCACGTGGGCGAGTCCAGCAGTGTCAGCAGTAGCAAAGACCAAGTCGTCGACGTACACGAGGATGTAGAACGGCGGCAGCGAGATGTCGGTGCGTAAAAACAGCGACGGGTCAGCAGTAGAAGGAGCAAACCCAAGAGCCGCAAGCGTAGTCCTCAGTGTGTCGTGCCACTCGCGGGGCGCCTGGCGGAGACCGTAGACTGGCCGCCGGAGGCTCCACTGGGTACCAGGAGGAAACGACCCAGTGAAGCCAGGAGGGTGGCGCAGCCAGATCTCCTCGTGCAGGCTGCCCTGTAGGAAAGGAGTGCTGAAGTCAAGAGAGTGAAGCTCGTAGTCACGCTGAGCGGCTATGTGCAGCAGCACCCGAAGAGTGGTCATCTTCGGGGTAGGGGAGAAGGTCTGGAAGTAGTCAACTCCCTGCCGCTGACTGAAGCCTCGAGCCACGTAACGTGCCTTGAAGACAGGCGGAGAACCCGGCGGCCGCTTCACCCTGTAAATCCACATGGCACTGACGATGTTCGCCCCAGGTGGGGGAACCTCGTCGACGTAGGTGCCTGTGGACTTCCAGGAAGCCATCTCTGCGTCCATGGCTGCCTGCCACTGAGAGGAGTAGGGACCCTCTACCGCCTTCGCGTAAGAGCGCGGAGTCGGGATGTCTGGTGCATCCGGGTCTCCCTCAGGGGCAAGCAGCATGGACACGAGATGAGGCAAAGCAGCAGCAAAGCACTGGATCTCCTCCTGCCTGTCCTCAAGGACGTCCGTGCCAAGAGCACACTCACCCCCGACGGATGGAGGACAGACAGACTCAGACTCAGCAACAAGACTAGCAGCGTAGTCTAGACGACAGTGAGCAGCGAAGTCGACCAGCTCAGCAACTAAGGCAGACGCAGCAGCGGACTCAAAGGAAGGGTCAGTGACAGCAGTAGCCAGGAGACGCGTGACAGTAGGACTGGCAGCACGAAGGGAGTCAGACTCCGGGTCATCAAGAGCAGGAAGAGAGGATTCAGGAGGAGACGGCAAAGGGACATGCAGTGGAGCAGTGGAAGGACGCAGTGCCATCTGGTGCGTGCCAGGAACAGGAGGAGGACGCTGACGCGAACCACGACGACTAGTGCTAGTAGCACGAACAGGCGACGCAGGACGAGACTCAGGCTCACGACGCTCAGCAAGACCCCGAGTAGGACCAGTGTAGGGAGGAGGAGCAGGCAGTGGGGAGGCGAGCTGTAACTGTGACTCGGACTGAATAGGCGGTGGACACCCTAAGGAAGGAGCAGGACCAGTAGAAGGCGGGAGACCAAGAACCTGCTCAAGGAGCGGAACGAAGTACGGCCGCGGCCGCGCAGCGCCTCCAGAACCAGCAGGGACAGCACCAGCACCCCCAGTGTCAGCACCAACGCCAGCAGCACCACCGGCTCCAGCAGCACCCCCAGGAGCACCAGCTCCAGCAGCACCTCCAGCGCCAAGACCTCCAGCAGCTCCAGCACCAGCAGGACCACCGGAAGACACAGCAGCACCAGCTCCAGTAGCACCTCCAGCAGCACCTCCAGCTCCAGCACCAGCAGTACCACCAGGCCCAGCAGCTCCAGTACCGCCGGTACGAGCACCTCCGGGACCCGTGGCTCCAGAACCTCCAGCAGCCGCAGAACCTCCAGCACCTGTAGCACCACCAACTCCAGCAGCACGACTCCAGCGGCGAGCAAACCACTCACGCAGCTCCTGTGGAGAGGGCAGCTCCCGCCGGGACGAAGCACCCGAAGGACCTCCAGGCCCAGCACCGCCAGACTCCACACGAGCAGGCCCACCTCCCGCAGGCTCCACACCTCCAGACTCAGCAACTCCAGGCGCTGCACCTCCAGGCTCAGCACCCCCAGACTCAGCACCCCCAGGCTCAGCACCCCCAGACTCCGCACCCCCAGGCTCAGCACCCCCAGACTCCGCACCCCCAGGCTCCGCATGCTCAGGCTCAGCACCCCCAGACCCGGCACCCGCAGGCTCAGCACCCCTAGCAGCACCAGAGTCGACATCTACCTCGACAGGCTCGACTGCGTCTACCTGGGACACACCTGAGGGGGCAGGACCCTGAGGGGGGAGGGGGTCTACCGGGGGGGGACCTGGCGCGAGGAAGAGCGGCGGGGGGGGGAGGGGAGCAGCGCGGTAGGGGAAGAGACGGTAGTAGGGAACCAACTCGTCAAACGTGACGTCCTGGGAGGACAGAACACGGCGCGAGGTGGGGTGGTAAAACTGCCAACCAGGCGCGTCAGGGGGGAAGCCAACGAAGACGCAGGGAACAGCACGAGAGGACAGCTTGTCCGCAGACAAGTCTCGGATGAAAGCCCGAGATCCCCAGACACGGAACGCAGACGCATCGCCAACCTTCCCCGTCCACCTCAGGGTGGGGGAGGTCTCCGGCAAGGAGACACGGAGCTGAAGGTTGATCTGCTGCGCCGCGTACTGAACCGCAAACGGCCACAGAAAATGGGGAGCAGCCGCATGGATCATGGACGTACGAGCGACGTCCATGACCATGCCAATGCGGCGCTCAGCAATCCCATTTTGCTGTGGAGAGGCCGGAAGCGTGAACGTCTGGCGGATGCCCCTCGCACGGCAGAAGGCTCGCAGAAGGTCGGAGGAAAACTCTCCACCTCTGTCGGAGTGCAGACGCAGAACAGGAAAGTCCTAGCCAAAACTCTCTCGGAGCTGGAGACGAGCAGCGCGGATCCAGTCGATCAACACCCCAGTGACCTCACCCTTGGTGCGCAAGGGGAAGACTGCGGTGTAACGCGAGTAGTCATCAACCACCAATAGGAAGTAACGCTCGTGACCCTGTCCACGGACGCGGGCTGGGCCCCACACGTCCATATGAAGAGTCTGCAGTGGAGCCTCTGTCGGCGGAAACTCGGAGGAGTGAGGAGCGGCGCGCTGCCGCCCCTCGACGCAGGGAACGCAGGTAGGGGCAGGCCCCGGAGGAAGAGGAGGGAGGGACCGGGGAACGCCAGAGACAAAGACACGGGAAGCCATGCCTCGGAGACGAGGCAGGGAGGGGTGACCAAGGCGGTGGTGCCAGAGGAGGGTCTGGTGGGACAGGAGGCGATACGAGCAGGGGGCAGACTCAGGACCAGACCTGGACGGTGCAGCAAACACCTGACCCGACGCAGCTACCTGACCAGACGCAGCAACCTGAGGAGACTCGGTAGTCAGTGTGTACAGGCTCGACCCCGGCTGACGGGTAAACGTGGCCAAGTGTCGGCCCGTCCGAGCACACGTGCAGTGGGTCACCCGCTGACTCGCAGGAGTGAACTGGTCAACTCCCCCATCCTGCAGGTCAGCACCGCTCACCAAGTTCGTAGAGAACGAGGGGAGGTACAGACCTGACAGGGAGCCAGACGGGGCCGCTGGACACGGTAGGACAGTGGAAAAGTGGGCAAGGACAGGACCCCCACAGGGGTCTGCCAGGGAGACGGCAACCGGCCGACTGAGCGGCGTGAGAGTGGTGCGGTCTCGAAAGAAGGAGCGAGAAGCACCCGAGTCAAAGGTGAAGGTGTGCAAAGCCTGACCAGACGTGGTACCTGAGAGAGCAGACTCACCAGCACCTGGAGCAGCAGACTCACAAGTACCTGGAGCAGTGGACTCGCTAGCACTTAGAGCAGCTGCTGCAATGCCCGGGTCAGGCGGAACACACAGGTAACAGTCACCCTCATCACTAGTGGACACAACATACATGGCAGCAAGAATAGCATCATAGTCAAGATCAAAGATCGCTACACCCGACCTAAGCAAATCACCCCAGCGAGGGATCTCAGAGGCGTGAGGAAACTGGAGACGCCAGGCGTCAGTCAGGCGGCCAAAGCAGCGCTGGGTGGTGTGCGGGCCGCCGCACGGCTCGCCAGTGCGGTCGCCGGTACGCAGGACGTACTCACAGGGACCAGCACCACCACGCTGACGCGCAGCGTACCACTCACGAAGCTGCTGGGGGGGAGGGGTCTCACGAGTGCGCTGCTGCTGCTGGCGCTGACCACCACCGAAGCCTCCCCGCTGCACAGGGTCACCCCGACCAGCCCCACCGCCGCTGCCGCCACCGCCGCCACCGCCTCCCCCTCCACCCCCACCGCCACCGCCGCCGCCGCCTCCGCCGCCGCCACCAGAGCCCCCACCCCCGCCACCACTCCCACCGCCACCCCCACCCCCTCCGCCGCCCCCACCGCCACCACCACCGCCCCCGCCCGCTCCCCCAGCACCCTTGCCCCCCCTGCCCTTGCCGTTGCGGCGCCTCCCGCTAGGGGCAGACGCAGCGCCAACCGACTCGGTGCCAACGAGGTCGACAGCAGCAGCAGAGGCAACAGAGGGCAAAAGGGGGACGGGAGAACACCCCTCGAAGAAAGGGGTACGAGGGTCACCACGAGAGGCTCCTACAGCGACTATACTCTTCTCAGCTGCAAGGAGGCGCTCCTCGAGGAGGTCAACGGTGAGTGTGGTGGGGCAAACAGAGAGGAAGTGGTCCCTGACCGAGCGAAGGGAGTCAGGGAGTCGGGTGACTAGGTAGTAGAGGGTGATGTACATAGGGGGGGGGTTCTTGGTGCAGAAATCAGCAGGAAGCGCAGCGCGGTAGCGAGTGTCACTAGTGCGGAGGTGCGTAATGAGGTCAGCGACTGTGGCAAAGGCTGCGAGGTCAGGGAACAGGTACGGCAGCATAAGGCGGCTAAGGGCAGCAGTGGCAGGGGAGGAGTAGCGTGCGACCACAGCGTCGTACAGGGTCTTAGCACTCTTGTACTGACTAAAGTGCGCGCGCTCAGTGGACTGTAGGTGACTACGCACAGTAAGACGGGCAGCAGCATCGCGAGTGGTCCACTGTGAGCGAACAGCACTGTCAGCATCGGCAGCAGGGGCGGTAGAGACACCAGACGTAAGATCGAACAGGGAAATACCGTCCTTGCTATCGCACTGCAGGAAAAGCTGCAGATCATCGACCCAGACATCGAAATCAACTGCCCGACCCTCAGCATCAAAGGTAAGCACTGTAGGACTAGCCATGACAGTAGTAGCAGTAGGCTAGCAGCAGCAGTAGCGGTGCGACACGGCTAGACAGTGCGGCTCGGCAGGGCAGCGCGGCTCGGTGGTGTGCTTACCAGGGGCGGGCCGTGGTGCGGTGGCAGGGTCGGGGCCGCAACGAGGCGGCAGAGCAGGGCCACGGCTCGGCTGCAGGGCAGGGCCGGGGCAGCAGTGACAGCAGCTGCGGCAGCACCTTCTTCGGCGGCGGCAGCTGCTGCAGGCTCGGCGGTGGCAGCTGCTGCAGGTTCGGCGGCGGCAGCTGCTGCAGGTTCGGCGGTGGCAGCTGCTGCAGGTCCGTTCGGCGGCTGCTGCAGGCGGAGGCCGCAACAAAGGGAGGGGCGGGGCCGCAACCGAGGGGCGGCACACCCTCGGAGACCCGCACCAGCGGGTAAGTGGGCCGCGCGGGGCCGTCACGCCGGCGGCAGCGGCAAGCAGCAGCGGCGGCAGCGGAAGCGACGGCAGCTGCTGTTGGGGCGGCGACGAGGCCGAGAAGGGGCCGCGAAGGGCGGCGACGGGGCCGTGAGGGGCCGCAAAGGGCGGCGACGGGGCCGTAAGGGGCCGCGAAGGGCGGCGACGGGGCCGTGAGGGGCCACGAAGGGCGGCGACGGGGCCGTAAGGGGCCGCGAAGGGCGGCGACGGGGCCGTGAGGGGCCGCGAAGGGCGGCGACGGGGCCGTAAGGGGCCGCGAAGGGCGGCGACGGGGCCGGGAAGGGGCCGTGAGAGGGGCCGTGAGGGGCCGCGAGAGGGGCCACTACGGGGCCGTACGAGAGCGCAACAGGCCGCTAAGGGCAGGGGACGCGACGGGAGAGTAGGAACACGGGGCGCGACTCGGGCAGGGGCGGAGCGCGCTCCGGGCAGGAAAAAAAAAAATCGATTTCGGTGGGCCCTAGGAAACGTTCCCACTAAGGAACCTGCTCTATACCATGTGAAGAGAACAAGGAATGAATGACTAAGGGAAAGGTTGGGTACAAGTACAAACCCTAGAAATGTGTTGTACCCCATATGTGCTACCCCACTATAGCCTACATCAGCTAAGTCATATATATCTGACACTCGCAACCCTCCCACGCCCTTGCTGGCTTGGTATTAGGACCAGACAAGCGCAGCCACGTGACCCGGAGGAAGAAAATCGCTCGGAACGAGCGCTTCCAGCCCCAAAATGCGGAAGATACGCACATGTGCAGGAAGTGCAGCGTGCACTCTCCATTCGCGATCGCAAATGACCGATGATGCTCGCAACCCTCCCACGCCCTTGCTGGCTCGGTAATAAGACCAGACAAGCGCAGCCACGTGACCCGGTGGAAGAAAAACGCTCGGAACGAGCGCTTCTAGCCTCAAAATGCGGAAGGATGAGCACATGTGCAGAAAGTGCAGCGGGCGCTCTCCATTCGCCTTGCTGGCTTGGTATTAAGACCAGACAAGCGCAGCCGCGTGACCCAGCGGAAGAAAAACGCTCGGAACGAGCGCTTCCAACCTCAAAATGCGGAAGGATGAGCACATGTGCAGGAAGTGTAGCGGGCGCTCTCCATTCGCGATCGCCGATGACCGATGATGCTCGCAACCCTCCCATGCGCTTGCTGGCTTGGTAATAGGACCAGATAAGCGCAGCCGCGTGACCCGGCGGAAGAAAAACGCTCGGAACGAGCGCTTCCAGCCCCAAAATGCGGAAGGATACGCACATGTGCAGGAAGTGCAGCGGGCGCTTTCCGTTCGCGATCGTTGATAACCGATGATGCTCGCAACCCTCCCACGCCCTTGATGGCTTGGTAATAGGACCAGACAAGCGCAGCCACGTGACCCGGCGGAAGAAATACGCTCGGAACGAGCGCTTCAAGCCTCAAAATGCGGAAGGATCAGCACATGTGCAGGAAGTGCAGCGGGCGCTTTCCGTTCGCGTTCGCGAGCGCCGATGACCGATGATGCTCGCAACCCTCCCATGCCCTTGTTGGCTTGGAAATAGAACTAGACAAGCGCAGCCGCGTGACCCGGTGGAAGAAAAACGCTCGGAACGAGCGCTTCGAGCCTCAAAATGCGGAAGGATACGCACATGTGCAGGAAGTGCAGCGCGCGCTCTCCATTCGCGATCGCCGATGACCGATCATGCTCGCAACCCTCCCATGCCCTTGTTGGCTTGGTAATAGAACCAGACAAGCGCATCCGCGTGACCCGGTGGAAGGAAAACGCTCGGAACGAGCGCTTCCAGCCTCAAAATGCCGAAGGATACGCAGATGTGCAGGAAATGCAGCGCGCGCTCTCCATTCGCGATCGCCGATGACCGATCATGCTCGCAACCCTCCCACGCCCTTGCTGGCTTGGTATTAGGACCAGAGAAGCGCAGCCACATGACCCGGCGGAAGAAAAACGCTCGGAACGAGCGCTTCCAGCCCCAAAATGCGGAAGATACGCACATGTGCAGGAAGTGCAGCGTGCACTCTCCATTCGCGATCGCCGATGACCGATGATGCTCGCAACCCTCCCACGCCCTTGATGGCTTTGTAATAGGACCAGACAAGCGCAGCCACGTGACCCGGCGGAAGAAATACGCTCGGAACGAGCGCTTCAAGCCTCAAAATGCGGAAGGATCAGCACATGTGCAGGAAGTGCAGCGGGCGCTTTCCGTTCGCGTTCGCGAGCGCCGATGACCGATGATGCTCGCAACCCTCCCATGCCCTTGTTGGCTTGGAAATAGAACTAGACAAGCGCAGCCGCGTGACCCGGTGGAAGAAAAACGCTCGGAACGAGCGCTTCGAGCCTCAAAATGCGGAAGGATACGCACATGTGCAGGAAGTGCAGCGCGCGCTCTCCATTCGCGATCGCCGATGACCGATCATGCTCGCAACCCTCCCATGCCCTTGTTGGCTTGGTAATAGAACCAGACAAGCGCATCCGCGTGACCCGGTGGAAGGAAAACGCTCGGAACGAGCGCTTCCAGCCTCAAAATGCCGAAGGATACGCACATGTGCAGGAAATGCAGCGCGCGCTCTCCATTCGCGATCGCCGATGACCGATCATGCTCGCAACCCTCCCACGCCCTTGCTGGCTTGGTATTAGGACCAGAGAAGCGCAGCCACATGACCCGGCGGAAGAAAAACGCTCGGAACGAGCGCTTCCAGCCCCAAAATGCGGAAGATACGCACATGTGCAGGAAGTGCAGCGTGCACTCTCCATTCGCGATCGCCGATGACCGATGATGCTCGCAACCCTCCCACGCCCTTGCTGGCTTGGTAATAAGACCAGACAAGCGCAGCCACGTGACCCGGTGGAAGAAAAACGCTCGGAACGAGCGCTTCCAGCCTCAAAATGCGGAAGGATGAGCACATGTGCAGAAAGTGCAGCGGGCGCTCTCCATTCGCGAGCGCCGATGACCGATGATGCTCGCAACCCTCCCATGCCCTTGCAGGCTTGGTATTAAGACCAGACAAGCGCAGCCGCGTGACTAGGCGGAAGAAAAACTCTCAGAACGAGCGCTTCCAACCTCAAAATGCGGAAGGATACGCACATGTGCAGGAAGTGCAGCGGGCGCTCTCCATTCGCGATCGCCGATGACCGATGATGCTCGCAACCCTCCCATGCCCTTGCTGGCTTGGTAATAGGACCAGATTAGCGCAGCCACGTGACCCGGTGGAAGAAAAACGCTCGGAACGAGCGCTTCCAGCCTCAAAATGCGGAAGGATCAGCACATGTGCAGGAAGTGCAGCGGGCGCTCTCCATTTGCGAGCGCCGATGACCGATGATGCTCGCAACCCTCCCATGCCCTTGTTGGCTTGGTAATAAAACTAGACAAGCGCAGCCGCGTGACCCCGTGGAAGAAAAACGCTCGGTACGAGCACTTCCAGCCTCAAAATGCGGAAGGATATGCACATGTGCAGGAAGTGCAGCGGGCGCTCTCCATTCGCAATCGCCGATGACCGATGATGCTCGCAACCCTCCCATGCCTTTGCTGTCTTGGTAATAGGACCAGAGAAGCGCAGCCACGTGACCCGGCGGAAGAAAAACGCTCGGAACGAGCGCTTCCAGCCCCAATGTGCAGGAAGTGCAGCGGGCGCTCTCCATTCGCGATCGCCGATGACCGATGATGCTCGCAACCCTCCCACGCCCTTGGTGGCTTGGTAATAGGACCAGACAAGCGCAGCTACGTGACCCAGCGGAAGAAAAACACTCGGAACGAGCGCTTCCAACCCCAAAATGCGGATGGATACGCACATGTGCAGGAAGTGCAGCGTGCACTCTCCATTCACGATCGCCGATGACCGATGATGCTCGCAACCCTCCCACGCCCTTGCTGGCTTGGTAATAGGACCAGACAAGCGCAGCCACGTGACCCGGTGGAAGAAAAACGCTCGGAACGAGCGCTTCCAGCCTCAAAATGCGGAAGGATACGCACATGTGTAGGAAGTGCAGCAGGCGCTCTCCATTCGCGAGCGCCGATGACCGATGATGCTCGCAACCCTCCCATGCCCTTGTTGGCTTGGTATTAGGACCAGACAAGCGCAGCCGCGTGACCCGGCGGAAGAAAAATGCTCAGAATGAGCGCTTCCAACCTCAAAATGCGGAAGGATACGAACATGTGCAGGAAGTGTAGCGGGCGCTCTCCATTCACGATCGCCGATGACCGATGATGCTCGCAACCCTCCCCTGCCCTGGTTGGCTTGGTAATAGAACCAGACAAGCGCAGCCGCGTGACCCGGTGGAAGGAAAACGCTCGGAACGAGCGCTTCCAGCCTCAAAATGCGGAAGGATCACCACATGTGCAGGAAGTGCAGCGGGCTTTCTCCATTCGCGAGCGCCGATGACCGATGATGCTCGCAACGCTCCCACGCCCTTGTTGGCTTGGTAAAAGAACCAGACAAGCGCAGCCACGTGACCTAGCGGAACAAAAATGCTCTGAACGAGCGCTTCCAACCCCAAAATGCGGAAGGATACGCACATGTGCAGGAAGTGTTGCGTGCACTCTCCATTCGCGATCGCCGATGACCGATGATGCTCGCAACCCTCCCACGCCCTTGCTGGCTTGGTAATAGGACCAGACAAGCGCAGCCAAGTGACCCGGCGGAAGAAAAATGCTCGGAACGAGCGCTTCCAACCCCAAAATGCGGAAGGATACGCACATGTACAGGAAGTGCAGCGTGCACTCTCCATTCGCGATCGCCGATGACTGATGATGCTCGCAACCCTCCCACGCCCTTGCTGGCTTGGTAATAGGACCAGACAAGCGCAGCCACGTGACCTGGTGGAAGAAAAACGCTCGGAACGAGCGCTTCCAGCCTCAAAATGCAGAAGGATGAGCACATGTGCAGGAAGTGCAACGGGCGCTCTCCATTCGCGAGCGCCGATGACCGATGATGCTCGCAACCCTCCCATGCCCTTGCTGGCTCGGGATTAGGACCAGACAAGCGCAGCCACGTGACCCGGCGGAAGAAAAACACTCAGAACGAGCGCTTCCAACCTCAAAATGCGGAAGGATACGCACATGTGCAGGAAGTGCAGCGGGCGCTCTCCATTAACGATCGCCGATGACCGATGATGCTCGCAACCCTCCCACGCCCTTGCTGGCTTGGTAATAGGACCAAATAAGCGCAGCCGCGTGACCCGGCGGAAGAAAAACGCTCGGAACGAGCGCTTCCAGCCTCAAAATGCGGAAGGATCAGCACATGTGCAGGAAGTGCAGCGGGCGCTTTCCATTCGCGAGCGCCGATGACCGATGATGCTCGCAACCCTCCCTCGCCCTTGCTGGCTTGGTAATAGGACCAAATTAGCGCAGCCGCGTGACCCGGCGGAAGAAAACCGCTCGGAACGAGCGCTTCCAGCCCCAAAATACGGAAGGATACGCACATGTGCAGGAAGTGCTGCGGGCGCTCTCCATTCGCGATCGCCGATGACCGATGATGCTCGCAACCCTCCCATGCCCTTGCTGGTTTGGTAATAGGACCAGACAAGCGCAGCCACGTTACCCGGCGGAAGAAAAACACTCGGAGCGAGCGCTTCCACCACCAAAATGCGGAAGGATACGCACATGTGCAGGAAGTGCAGCGGGCGCTCTCCATTCGCGATCGTCGATGAACGATCATGCTCGCAACCCTCCCACGCCCTTGCTGGCTTGGTAATAGGACCAGATTAGCGCAGCCACGTGACCTGGTGGAAGAAAAACGCTCGGAACGAGCGCTTCCATCCTCAAAATGCGGAAGGATCAGCACATGTGCAGGAAGTACAGGGGGCGCTATCCATTCGCGAGTGCCGATGACCGATGATGCTTGCAACCCTCCCACGCCCTTGCTGGCTTGGTAATAGGACCAGACAAGCGCAGCTGCGTGACCTGGCGGAAGAAAAACGCTCAGAACGAGCGCTTCAAGCCTCAAAATGAGGAAGGATCAGCACATGTGCAGGAAGTGCAGCGGGCGCTCTCCATTCGCGAGCGCCGATGACCGATGATGCTCGCAACCCTCCCATGCCCTTGCTGGCTTTGGTAATAGGACCAGAGAAGCGCAGTCGCGTGACCCGGCGGAAGAAAAACGCTCGAAACGAGCGCTTCCAGCCCCAAAATGCGGAAGGATAAGCACATGTGCAAAAAGTGCAGCGGGCGATCTCCTTTCGCGATCGCCGATGATTGATGATGTTCGCAACCCTCCCACGCCCTTGCTGGCTTGGTATTAGGGCCAGCCAAGCGCAGCCGCGTGACCCGGCGGAAGAAAAACGCTCAGAACGAGCACTTCCAGCCCTAAAATGCGGAAGGATAAGCACATGTGCAAAAAGTGCAGCGGGCGATCTCCATTCGCAATCGCCGATGACTGATGATGTTCGCAACCCTCCCACGCCCTTGCTGGCTTGGTAATAGGGCCAGCCAAGCGCAGCCGCGTGACCCGGCGGAAGAAAAACGCTCGGATTGAGCGCTTCTAGCCTCAAAATGCGGAAGGATACGCACATGTGCAGGAAGCACAACGGGCGCTCTCCATTCGCGATCGCCGATGACCGATGATGCTCGCAACCCTCTCACTCCCTTGATGGCTTGGTAATAGGACCAGACAAGCGCAGCCACGTGTCCTGGCGGAAGAAAAACGCTCGGAACGAGAGCTTCCAGCCCCAAAATGCGGAAGGATACGCACATGTGCAGGAAGTGCAACGGGCGCTCTCCATTCGCGATCGCCAATGACCGATGATGCTCGCAACCCTCCCACGCCCTTGCTGGCTTGGTAATAGGACCAGATTAGCGCAGCCACATGACCCGGTGGAAGAAAAACGCTCGAAACGGGCGTTTCCAGCCTCAAAATGCGGAAGGATACGCACATGTGCTGAAAGTGCAGCGGGCGCTCTCCATTCGCGATCGCCGATGACCGATGATGCTCGCAACCCTCCTATTCCCTTGCTGGCTTGGTAATAGGACCAGAGAAGCGCAGCCACATGACCCGGTGGAAGAAAAACGCTCGGAACAAGCGCTTCCAGCCCCAAAATGCGGAAGGATCCGCACATGTGCAGGAAGCGCAACGGGCGCTCTCCATTCGCGATCGCCGATGACCGATGATGCTCGCAACCCTCTCACGCCCTTGATGGCTTGGTAATAGGACCAGACAAGCGCAGCCGCGTGACGCGGTGGAAGAAAAACGCTCGGATTGAGTGCTTCTAGCCTCAAAATGCGGAAGGATTCGCACATGTGCAGGAAGTGCAGCGGGCGCTCTCCATTCGCGATCGCCGATGACCGATGATTCTCGCAATCCTCCTATTCCCTTGCTGGCTTGGTAATAGGACCAGAGAAGTGCAGCCACGTGACCCGGTGAAAGAAAAACGCTCGGAACAAGCGCTTCCAGCCCCAAAATGCGGAAGGATCCGCACATGTGCAGGAAACGCAACAGGCGCTCTCTATTCGCGATCGCCAATGACCGACGATGCTCGCAACCCTCCCACGCCCTTGTTGTCTATGTAATAGGACCAGATTAGCGCAGCCACGTGACCCGGTGGAAGAAAAACGCTCGGAACGGGCGTTTCCAGCCTCAAAATGCGGAAGGATACGCACATGTGCAGGAAGTGCAGCGGGAGCTCTCCATTCGCGATCGCCGATGACCGATGATGCTCGCAACCCTCCCATTCCCTTGCTGGCTTGGTAATAGGACCAGAAAAGCGCAGCCAGGTAACCCGGCGGAAGAAAAACGCTCGGAACAAGCGCTTCCAGCCCCAAAATGCGGAAGGAGACGCACATGTGCAGGAAGTGCAGCGGGCACTCTCCATTCGCGATCGCCGATGACCGATGATGCTCGCAACCCTCCCACGTCCTTGCTGGCTTGGTAATAAGACCAGAGAAGCGCAGCCACGTGACCCGGCGGAAGAAAAATGCTCGAAACGAGCGCTTCTAGCCCCAAAATGCGGAAGGATACGCACATGTGCAGGAAGTGCAGCGGGCGCTCTCCATTCGCGATCGCCGATGACCGATGATGCTCGCAACCCTTCCACGCCCTTGCTGGCTTGGTAATAGGACCAGAGAAGCGCAGCCATGTGACCCATTGGAAGAAAAACGCTCGGAACGAGCGCTTCCAGCCCCTAAATGCGGAAGGATACGCACATGTGCAGGAAGCACAACAGGCGCTCTCTATTCGCGATCCCCGATGACCGATGATGCTCGCAACCGTCTCACGCCCTTGATGGCTTGGTAATAGGACTAGACAAGCGCAGCCACGTGACCTGGCGGAAGAAAAACGCTCGTAACGAGAGCTTCCAGCCCCAAAATGCGAAAGGATACGCACATGTGCAGGAAGTGCAACGGGCGCTCTCCATTCGCGATCGCCAATGACCGATGATGCTCGCAACCCTCCCACGCCCTTGTTGGCTAGGTAATAGGACCAGATTAGCGCAGCCACGTGACCCGGTGGAAGAAAAACGCTCGGAACGGGCGTTTCCAGCCTCAAAATGCGGAAGGATACGCACATGTGCAGGAAGTGCAGCGGGCGCTCTCCATTCGCGATCTCCGATGACCAATGATGCTCGCAACCCTCCCATGCCCTTGCTGGCTTGGTAATAGGACCAGAGAAGTGCAGCCGCGTGACCCGGCGCAAGAAAAACGCTCGGAACGAGCGCTTCCAGCCCCAAAATGCGTAAGGATAAGCACATGTGCAGGAAGTGCAGCGGGCGCTCTCCATTCGCGATCGCCGATGACCGATGATTCTCGCAATCCTCCTTTTCCCTTGCTGGCTTGGTAATAGGACCAGAGAAGTGCAGCCACGTGACCCGGTGAAAGAAAAACGCTCGGAACAAGCGCTTCCAGCCCCAAAATGCGGAAGGATCCGCACATGTGCAGGAAACGCAACAGGCGCTCTCTATTCGCGATCGCCAATGACCGATGATGCTCGCAACCCTCCCACGCCCTTGTTGGCTATGTAAAAGGACCAGATTAGCGCAGCCACGTGACCCGGTGGAAGAAAAACGCTCGGAACGGGCGTTTCCAGCCTCAAAATGCGGAAGGAAGTGCAGCGGGCGCTCTCCATTCGCGATCGCCGATGACCGATGATGCTCGCAACCCTCCCATGCCCTTGCTGGCTTGGGAATAGGACCAGAGAAGCGCAGCGGCGTGATCCGGCGCAAGAAAAACGCTCGGAACGAGCGCTTCCAGCCCCAAAATGCGGAAGGATAAGCACATGTGCAGGAAGTGCAGCGGGCGCTCTCCATTCGCGATCGCCGATGACCGATGATGCTCGCAACCCTCCCACGCCCTTGCTGGCTTGGTAATAGGACCAGACAAGCGCAGCCGCGTGACCCGGCGGAAGAAAAACGCTCGTATTGAGCGCTTCCAGCCTCAAAATGCGGAAGGATACGCACATGTGCAGGAAGTGCAGCGGGCGCTCTCCATTCGCGAGCGCCGATACCGATGATGCTCGCAACCCTCCCACGCCCTTGCTGGCTTGGTAATAGGACTAGACAAGCGCAGCCGCGTGACCCGGCGGAAGAAAAACGCTCGGAACGAGCGCTTCCAGCCCCAAAATGCGGAAGGATACGCACATGTGCATTAAGTGCAGCGTGCGCTCTCCATTTGCGAGCGCCGATGACCGATGATGCTCGCAACCCTCCCACGCCCTTGCTGGCTTGGTAATAGGACCAGAGAAGCGCAACTACGTGACACGGTGGAAGAAAAACGCCCGGAATGAGCACTTCAAGCCTCAAAATGAGGAAGGATCAGCACATGTGCAGGAAGTGCAGCGGGCGCTCTCCATTCGCGAGCGCCGATGACCGATGATGCTCACAACCCTCCCACGCCCTTGCTGGCTTGGTAATAGGACCAGACAAGCGCAGCTGCGTGACCTGGCGGAAGAAAAACGCTCAGAACGAGCGCTTCAAGCCTCAAAATGAGGAAGGATCAGCACATGTGCAGGAAGTGCAGCGGGCGCTCTCCATTCGCGAGCGCCGATGACCGATGATGCTCGCAACCCTCCCACGCCCTTGCTGGCTTGGTAATAGGACCAGACAAGCGCAGCCGCGTGACCCGGCGGAAGAAAAACGCTCGGAACGAACGCTTCCAGCCTCAAAATGCGGAAGGATCAGCACATGTGCAAGAAGTGCAGCGGGCGCTCTCCATTCGCGAGCGCCGATGACCGTTGATGCTCGCAACCCTCCCATGCCCTTGCTGGCTTGGTAATAGGACCAGAGAAGCGCAGTCGCGTGACCCGGCGGAAGAAAAACGCTCGGAACGAGAGCTTCCAGCCTCAAAATGCAGAAGGATACACACATGTGCAGGAAGTGCAGCAGGCGCTCTCCATTCGTGATCACCGATGACCGATGATGCTCGCAACCCTCCCATGCCCTTACTGGCTTGGTAATAGGACCAGAGAAGCGCAGCCACGGGACCCGGCGAAAGAAAAACGCTCGGAACAAGTGCTTCCAGCCCCAAAATGCGGAAGGATACGCACATGTGCAGGAAGTGCAGCAGGAGCTCTCCATTCGCGATCGCCGATGACTGATGATGCTCGCAACCCTCCCACGCCCTTGCTGGCTTGGTAATGGACCTGACAAGCGCAGCCACCTGACGCGGTGGAAGAAAAACACTCGGAACAAGCGCTTCCAGCCCCAAAATGCGGAAGGATATGCACATATGCAGGAAGTGCAGCGGGCGCTCTCCATTCGCGATCGCCAATGACCGATGATGCTCGCAACCCTCCCACGCCCTTGCTGGCTTGGTAGTAGGACCAGAAAAGCGCATACGTGTGACTCGGCGGAAGAAAAACGCTCGGAGCGAGCGCTTCCAGCCTCAAAATGCGGAAGGATCCGCACATGTGCAGGAAGCTCAACGGGCGCTCTCCATTCGCGAGCGCCGATAACCGATGATGCTCGCAACCCTCCCACGCCCTTGATGGCTTGGTAATAGGATCAGAAAGGCGCAGCCACGTGACCCGGCGGAAGAAAAACGCTCGGAACGAGCGCTTCCAGCCACAAAATGCAGAAGGATACGCACATGTGCAGGAAGCGCAGCGGGCGCTCTCCATTCGCGATCGCCGATGACCGGTGATGCTCGCAACCCTCCCATGTCCTTGCTGGCTTGGTAATAGGACCAGACAAGCGCAGCTATGTGACTCGGCAATTAAAAAACGCTCGGAACGAGCGCTTCCAGCCTCAAAATGCGGAAGGATCAGCACATGTGCAGGAAGTGCAGCACGCGCTCCTTATTCGGAAGCGCTGATGAACGTTGTTGCGAGCATCATCGGTCATTCCGCGTTTCGGGGGTGGAAGCGTTCGTTACGAGCGTTTTTCTTCCGCCGGGTCATATCGCTGCGCTTGTCTGGGCCTATTACCAAGCGAGCAAGGGCGTGTGAGGGTTGCAAGCATCATCGGACATTGGCGCTCACGAATGAAGAGCGCCCGCTGCACTTCTTGCACATGTGCGGATCCTTCCGCGTTCCGGGGGTGGAAGCGCTCGTTCCGAGCGTTTTTCTTCCCCCGAGTCACGTGGCTGCGCTTGTCTGGTCCTATTACCAAGCTCGCAAGGGCGTGGGAGGGTTGCGAGCATCATCGGCCATCATCGCTCGCGAATGAGGAGCACCCGCTGCACTTCCTGCACACGTGCGGATCCTTCCGCGTTTTGGGGGTGGAAGCGCTCGTTTCGAGCATTTTTCTTCTGCCGCGTCACGTGGATGCGCTTATCTTGTGTCAGAGTCCCAACCACTAGACCATTGGTATAAAAGGGCTTGTTAAGTAGCGGGTCAGTGCGCCCATAACCCCCCAGGCCAACATGCCTGTAACCCTTCCCTAGGATCAATCGGGGATCACCAGTGGACCTCTGACACCCCCCCGCACTGGGATGCCCGAAGTTCACACACTGGGATTCGAACCCGAGACCTTCGCTCTGATACCATGTCAGAGTCCCAACCACTAGACCATTGGGATAAAAGGGCTTGTTAAGTAGCGGGTCAGTGCGCCCATAACCCCCCAGGCCAACATGCCTGTAACCCTTCCCTAAGATCAATCGGGGATCACCAGTGGACCTCTGACATCTATGCCTATTGCCAAGCCAGCAAGGGCGTGGGAGGGTTGCGAGCATCACCGGTCATCGGCGTTCGCGAATGGAGAGCGCCCGCTGCTCTTCCTGCACATGTGCGAATCCTTCCCCGTTTTGGGGCTGGGCGCTCGTTCCGAGCGTTTTGCTTCCGCTGGGTCACATGATTGCGCTTGTCTGGGCCAATTACCAAGCCAACAAGGGCGTGGGAGGGTTGCAAGCATCATCGGTCATCGGCGCTCGCGAATGAAGAGCGTCCGCTGCACTTCCAGCACATGTGCAGATCCTTCCGCGTTTTGGGGGTGGAAGCGCTCGTTTCGAGTAATTTTCTTCCACCGAGTAACATGGCTGCGCTTGTCTGGGCCTATAACCAAGACAACAAGGGCGTGGGAGGGTTTTCGAGCATCATCGGTCATTGGCGCTCGCGAATGGAGAGCGCCCGCTGCACTTCCTGCACATGTGCGGATCCTTCCGCGTTTTGGGGGTGGAAGTGCTCGTTTCGAGCGTTTTTCTTCCACCGGATCACGTGGCTAGGCTTGTCTGGTCCTATTACCAAGCCAGCAAGGGCATGGGAGGGTTGCGAGCATCATCGGTTATCGGCGCTTACGAAAAAAAAGCGACCGCTGCACTTCTTGCACATGTGTGGATCCTTCCGCATTTTGGGGTTGGAAGCGATCGTTACGAGCGTTTTTCTTCAGCCGCGTCACCTGGCTGCGCTTGTTTGGGCCTATTACCAAGCCAGCAAGGGTGTGGGAGGGTTGCGAGCATCATCGGTCATCGGCGCTCGCGAATGAAGAGCGCCCTCTGCACTTCCTGCACATGGGCGGTTCCTTCCGCGTTTTGAGGGTGGAAGCGCTCGTTCCGAACGATTTTTTTCCGCCAGGTCACATGGCTGCACTTTTCTGGGCCTTTTACCAAGCCAGCAAGGGCGTGAGAGGGTTGCGAGCATCATCGGTCGTCGGCGCTTGGGAATGAAGAGCGCCCGCTGCAATTCCTGCACATGTGCGAATTCTTCCGTGTTTTGCGAGTGGAAGCGCTCGTTCCGAGCGTTTTTCTCACGCCGGGTCACGTGGCTGGGCTTGTCTGGTCCTATTTCCAAGCCAGCAAGGGCATGGGAGGGTTGCGAGCATCATCGGTTATCGACACTCGCGAATGAAGAGCGTCCGCTGCACTTCCTGCACAAGTGAGGATCCTTCCGCATTTTGGGGGTGGAAGCACCCGGTTCGAGTGATTTTCTTCTGCCGCGTCACTTGGCTGGGCTTGCCTGGTCCTATTACCAAGCCAGCAAGGGCGAGGGTTGCGAGCATCTTCGGTCATCGGTGCTCGCGAATGAAGAGCGTCCGCTGCACTTCCTGCACATGTGCGGATCCTTCCGCGGTTTGGGGCTAGAAGCGCTTGTTCTGAGCATTTTTTTTCCGCCGGGTCACGTGCCTGCGCTTGTCTGGGCCTTTTCTCAAGCCAGCAAGGGCGTGGGAGGGTTGCGAGCATCATAGGTCATCGGCGCTCGCGAATGAAGTGCGCACGCTGCACTTCCAACACATGTGCTGATCCTTCCGCGTTTTTGGGGTGGAAGCGCTCGTTCCGATCGTTTTTCTTCTGCCGGGTAAATTGGCTGCGATTTTCTGGGCTTATTACCAAGCATGCAAGGGCGTGGGAGGGTTGCGAGCATCATCGGTCATCGGCGCTCGCAAATGAAGAGCGCCTGCTGCACTTCCTGCACATGTGCGGATCCTTCCGCGTTTTGGGGGTGGAAGCACCTTTGTTTCGAGCGTTTAACTTCCGCCGGGTCATGTGGCTGGGCTTGTTTGGTCTTGTTACCAAGCCAGCAAGGGCGTGGGAGGGTTGCGAGCATCATCGATCATCGTCGCTCGCGAAAATAAAGCGCCCGCTGCGCTTCTTGCACATGTGTGGATCCTTCCGCATTTTGGGGTTGGATGCGATCGTTCCAAGCGTTTGTCTTCTACCGCGTCATGTGGTTGCGCTTGTCTGGGCCTATTACCAAGCCAGCAAGGGTCTGGGAGGGTTGCGAGCATTATCGGTCATTGGCGCTCGTGAATGAAGAGCGCCCGCTGCACTTCCTGCACATGTGCGTATCCTTCCGCATTTTGAGGCTGGAAGCGCTCGTTCCGAGAGTTTTTCTTCCACCGAGTCACGCGGATGCGCTTGTCTGGTCCTATTACCAAGCTAGCAAGGGCGTGGGAGGGTTGCGAGCATCATCGGTCATTAGCGATCGCGAATGAAGAGCGCCCGCTGCACTTCTTGCACATGTGCGGATCCTTCCGCGTTCCGGGGGTGGAAGCGCTCGTTCCGAGCGTTTTTCTTCCGCCGAGTCACGGGGGTGCGCTTGTCTGGGCCTATTACCAAGCCACCAAGGGCGTGGGAGGGTTGCGAGCATCATTGGTTGTCGGCGCTCGCGAATGAAGAGCGCCCGCTGCACTTCCTGCACATGTGCGGATCCTTCCGAGGTTTGGGGGTGGAAGCGCTCGTTCCAAGCGTTTTTCTTCCGCCGGGTCACGTGGTTTCGCTTCTCTGGTCCTATTACCAAGCCAGCAAGGGCGTGGGAGGGTTGCGAGCATCATCGGTCGTGGGCGCTCGCAAATGAAGAGCGCCTGCTGCACTTCCTGCACATGTGCGGATCCTTCCGCGTTTTGGGGGTGGAAGCACCTTTGTTCCGAGCATTTTGTCAAATGTTATATCTGCTATAGTTTGTTTAGGCTGTAGTGGGGTAGTTACTATGGGGTACAGTAAGTTTAGGGTTTCCTACTTGTACCCAACTCTTTCCTAGTGCAATCACTCTTGTTCATTCTGACATGGTATCACGAGCCTAGGTTGCCACCTAGGACCGCTTACTACTACGGGCCCACTATTCCGCTAGAAGCGCCCTCGTGCGCCCTACCTTACGTGCGCCCTTGTGCGCCTTTCTCTGCTCGTGCGCCCTCGTGCGCCCTTTTTCTTTCTGCTAGTGCGCCCTCGCGCGCCCTGCCCTTCGTTCTGCCTGCGCTCCGTCCTACAGCCCTCGCGCTGCCTCCTGCTGCCCTAGGCCAGTGCGCCGCCCCTGCAAGCTAGTAGGGCCCTCGAGCCGCCCCTGCAGGTCCGTCAGGCCCCCGAGCCGCCTCTGCAGGCCCATCAGGCCCCTGAGCCGCCTCTGCAGGCCCGTCAGGCCCGAGAGCCGCCCCTGCAGGCCCGTCAGGTCGGCGCGCTGCCCCTGCAGGACCACGCCGCCCAAGCGCAGCCTCTGCCCGACCGCGCGCCGCCCCTGCAGGCCCTCGCCGCCCGAACACAGCCTCTGCAGGCCCGTCAGGCCAGCGCGCGACCCCGTCAGGTCGCAGTCGCGGCCCCGTCAGGCCGCAGTCGCGGCCCCGTCAGGCCGCAGTCGCGGCCCCGTCAGGCCGCAGTCGCGGCCCCGTCAGGCCGCAGTCGCGGCCCCGCCCTGCCGTGACGCGGCCCCGCCAGCCTTGCAGCTGACGCGACCGCGCCCTCTTGCTGACGCGGCCACGCCCTGCTACTGACGCGGCCGCGCCCAGCTGCTGACGCGGCGTCGCCCCTGCCCGCCGCGTCGCCCTGCTCGCCGCGTCGCCCCTGCCCGCGGCGTCGCCCCTGCCCGCCGCGTTGCCCTGCTCGCCGCGTCGCCCCTGCCCGCGGCGTCGCCCCTGCCCTACTCCGCGCCGGGCCCCTGGAGCAGCCGCCCCTGCAGCAGCCGCCCCTGCAGCAGCCGCCCCTGGAGCAGCCGCCTCTGGAGCAGCCGCCACTGCAGCAGCCGCCCCTGGCCCCTGGAGCGGCCGCCCCTGCAGCAGCCGCCCCTGACCACTGGAGCGGCCGCCCCTGCAGCAGCCGCCCCTGGCCACTGGAGCAGCCGCCACTGCAGGAGCCGCCCCTGGCCCCTGGAGCAGCCGCCCCTGGAGCAGCCGCCCCTGCAGCAGCCGCCCCTGGCCCCTGGAGCAGCCGCCACTGCAGCAGCCGCCCCTGGCCCCTGGAGCAGCCGCACCTGCAGCCGCCCCTGGCCCCTGGAGCGGCCGCCCCTGCAGCAGCCGCCCCTGGCCACTGGAGCAGCCGCCACTGCAGGAGCTGCCCTTGGCCCCTGGAGCAGCCGCCCCTGCAGCAGCGACCGTCGCGGCCCTGTCCCTGCCCTGCACCAGCCGCCGTCACGGCCCGGTCCTGCCCTGCACCAACTGCCGCGGAGCTTCCTGCCGCGGTCGCGGCCTCGCCCTGCCGCTGTAGCGGCCCCGCAGTCGCCTCGGTCGTGCGCCTGCCCTTCCCAACACTGGTGAGCACTGCCCTGCCCCTGCTGCTACTGCTACTGCTGCTCCTGCTGCTCCTGCTTCTACTACTTCTCTTGGCGTGGCCAGATGCAGCTCCAGGGCCGTCCGCGTGTGTCCCTCACGCCCCAGCAGCTTCGTGAGTGGTATGCCAGTTGGGGTTGTCGGGGTGGCAGTAGTGGGAGTCGTCCTGGAGTGGGTAGTTCGGGAGCTTCTTGTAGTGGCCCTGTGCAGCAGCAGCGTCGTCCGCGCGAGACTCTTTCGCCCCAGCAGCTTCGTGAGTGGTACGCTCAGAGTAGAGGGTCGCTGAGTAGTGCTCGCTGCCCGTACGTTATTAGCACGGGTGTCCGGACTGGTCAGCCTTGCGGGACGCGTGGTCACACAGAGTCCCGCTGCTTCGCCCGTCTAAGCGACGCTTGGCGTACAGAGTTTGGCGACGACGCTGAGCTCCTCGACTGGGTGGAGCTGCTTAGGCAGAGGGTAGATATCTTTGCTCTTGACTATGATGCTATTCTCACTGCAATGTATGCATTGTCTACTAGTGCCGAGGGAGCCTGTCACCTGTGTGTGCCGCCTGACCCCGGTATCCAGTCTGCTGCTCCAGGTGCCGGTGAGGCTGCCGCTCTAGGTGCTAGTGCGTCTGCTGCCCCTGGTCCTGGTGAGGCTGCTGCTCTAGGTGCAGGTGTGTCTGCTGCTTCAGGTGCTTGTGAGTCTGCGCCTACAGGTACTGCGTCTACTGAGGCACTGCACACCTTCACACTGGACTCAGGTGCTTCCCGCTGTTTCTTTCGCGACCGCACTGCCCTCGAGCAGCTCCCTAGGCCGGTTGCTGTCTCCCTGGCTGACCCCTCCGGGGGTCCGGTCCTTGCGACCTCCACCACTGCCCTCCCTTGTCCTGCTGTCCCGTCCGGCACACTGTCGGGCCTTTACCTCCCCTCGTTCTCTACGAACTTGGTGGCGGGTTCTGCGCTCCAGGACGCTGGTGTTCACCAGTTCACCCCTGCCTACGAGCGTGTGACACACTGCACGTGTGCCCAGACGGGTCGTCACCTGGCTACCTTCACTCGGCAGCCGGGGTCGGACTTGTACACACTGACCACTGAGTCCCCTCAGGTAGCGGCGTCTGCGTCTGCGTCAGGTCAGTTACAGTTACAGCCGGCCTTCACACTGCCCGCTCCTTCTCCCTACACTGGTCCTACTGGAGGTCTGGCTGAGCGTCGTGAGCCTGCGTCTCGCCCTGCGTCGCCTGTCCGTCTTGCTCGCACTAGTGGCCGTGGTTCGCGTCAGCGTCCTCCTCCTGTCCCTGGCACGCACCGGATGTCTCTGCGTCTGTCCACTGCTCCTCTGCGTGCCCCTTTGCCTTCTCCTCCTGAGTCCTCTCTTCCTGCTCTTCCCGACCCGGAGTCGGACTCTCTTCGTGCTGCCAGTCCTACTGCCACGCGTCTCCTTGCTACTGTCGTCACTGATCCTTCCTTTGAGTCCACTGCTGCGTCTGCCCTAGTTGCTGAGCTCGTCGACTTTGCTGCTCGCTGTCGTCTAGACTACGCTGCTAGTCTTGTCGTTGCGTCTGAGTCTGTCTGTCCTCCGTCCGTCGGGGGTGAGTGTGCCCTTGGCACGGACGTCTTTGAGGACAGGCAGGAGGAGTTCCAGTGTTTGGCTGCTGCTTCACCTCATCTCGTGTCCGTACTGCTTACCCCTGAGGGAGACCCGGATGCACTTGACATCCCGACTCCGCGCTCTTACGCGGAGGCGATAGAGGGTCCCTACTCCTCTCAGTGGCAGGCAGCTATGGACACAGAGATGGCTTCCTGGAAGTCCACAGGCACCTACGTTGACGAGGTTCCCCCGCCTGGGGCGAACATCGTCAGTGGCATGTGGATTTTCAGGGTGAAGCGACCGCCGGGTTCTCCACCTGTCTTCAAGGCACGTTACGTGGCTCGTGGCTTCAGTCAGCGGCAGGGAGTTGACTACTTTCAGACCTTCTCTCCCACCCCGAAGATGACCACTCTTCGGGTACTGCTGCACATAGCTGCTCACCGCGACTACGAGCTGCACTCTCTTGACTTCAGCACTGCTTTCTTGCAGGGCAGCCTGCACGAGGAGATCTGGCTGCGTCGCCCACCTGGCTTCACTGGGTCTTTTCCTCCTGGCACCCAGTGGAGCCTCCGGCGGCCAGTCTACGGTCTCCGCCAGGCACCGCGTGAGTGGCACGACACACTGAGGACTACACTTGCGGCTCTTGGGTTTGCTCCCTCTACTGCCGACCTGTCGCTGTTTCTGCGCACCGACACTTCTTTGCCGCCGTTCTACATCCTCGTGTACGTCGACGACTTGGTCTTTGCCACAGCTGACACTGCTGGACTCGCCCACGTGAAGTCCCTGTACACGTCGGCCAGGGTCGAGCCTGTACACACTGACCACTGCGTCTCCTCCAGTCCCTGCGTCTGGTCAGGTAGCTGCGTCGGGTCAGGTGTTTGCTGCAGCGTCCAGGTCTGGTCCTGAGTCTGCCCCCTGCTCGTGTCGCCTCCTGTCTCATGAGACTCTCCTCTGGCACCACCGCCTTGGTCACCCCTCCCTGCTTCGTCTCCGGAGCATGGCCTCCCGTGTCCTTGTCTCTGGTCTTCCCCGGTCCCTCCCTCCCCTTCCTCCGGGGCCTGGCCCTACCTGCGTCCCCTGTGTCGAGGGACGGCAGCGGGCTACCCCTCACTCCTCCCAGTTTCCTCCGACAGAGGCCCCGCTGCAGACGCTTCACATGGACGTGTGGGGCCCGGCCCGCGTCCGTGGACAGGGTCACGAGCGCTACTTCCTGCTGGTGGTTGACGACTACTCGCGTTACACCACAGTCTTCCCCTTGCGCAGCAAGGGTGATGTCACTGAGGTGTTGATCGACTGGATCCGCGCAGCTCGTCTCCAGCTCAGGCGGAGCTTTGGCTCGGACTTTCCTGTTCTGCGTCTGCACTCTGACAGAGGCGGAGAGTTCTCCTCTGGCCTTCTGCGAGCCTACTGTCGTGCACGAGGCATCCGCCAGACCTTCACGCTTCCGGACTCTCCACAGCAAAATGGGATTGCTGAGCGCCGCATTGGCATGGTCATGGACGTCGCCCGTACGTCCATGATGCATGCGGCTGCCCCCCATTTTCTGTGGCCGTTTGCGGTTCGGTACGCGGCGCATCAGATCAACCTTCAGCCCAGGGTCTCCATGCCGGAGACCTCCCCAGCTTTGCTGTGGACGGGGAAGGTTGGCGATGCGTCTGCGTTCCGTGTCTGGGGATCTCGGGCGTTTGTCCGCGACTTGTCTGCGGACAAGCTGTCCCCTCGTGCTGCTCCTTGCGTCTTCCTGGGTTTCCCCCCTGACGCCCCAGGATGGCAGTTCTACCACCCCACCTCTCGCCGTGTTCTGTCCTCCCAGGACGTCACGTTCGACGAGTCGGTCCCCTACTACCGCCTCTTCCCCTACCGCACTCCGTCCCTCCCCCCGCCACCGCTCTTCCTTGTACCAGGTCCCCCCCCGGTAGACCCCCTCCCCCCTCAGGGTCCTGCCCCTTCAGGTGTGTCCCAGGTAGACGCTGTTGAGCCTGTCGAGGTCGCTGGTGACTCTGGTGCTGCTGCGGGTGCTGAGCCTGGGGGTGCTGACTCTGGGGGTGCTGAGCGTGTGGGTGCTACGCCTGGGGGTGCTGAGCCTGGGGGTGCTGAGTCTGGGGGTGCTGAGTCTGGGGGTACTACGACTGGGGGTGCTGAGCCTGGGGGTACTACGCCTGGAGGTGCTGAGCCTGGGGGTGCTACGCCTGGTGGTGCTGTGCCTGGCGGTTCTCCGGGTGCTCCTTCTCGCCGGGAGCCACTCTCTCCCCAGGAGCTGCGTGAGTGGTTTGCCCGGCGCTGGAGGCGAGCTGCTGGAGCTGGAGGTGCTGCGGGTACTGGAGGTTCTGTTGCTGCTGAGGGAGCTGGTGCCACGGGTCCCGGAGGTGCTCGTACTGGGAGTACTGGAGCTGCTGGACCTGCGGGTACTTCTGGAGCTGGAGTTGCTGCGGGTGTTGGCGCGGAGGCTACTGCTGTCGGTCCTGGAGGCGGTCCTGCTGGGGGTACTACTGGTGCTGCTGGGGGTTCTGGAGCTGGAGCTGCTACGGGTGCTGGTGCTGTCCCTCCTGTGTCTGGAGTCGCCGCGCGGCCTCGGCCGTACTTCGTTCCGCTCCTTCAGCAGGTTCTTGGTCTCCCGCCTTCCACTGGTCCTCCTCCTCCCTTAGAGTGTCCACAGCCTGTCCCGTCGCAGTTACAGTTACAGCCGGCCTCCCCACTGCCTGCTCCGTCTTCCTACACTGGTCCTACTGGAGGTCTTGCTGAGCGTCGTGAGCCTGCGTCTCGCCCTGCGTCGCCTGTCCGTGCTGCTCGCACTAGTGGTCGCGGTTCGCGTCAGCGTCCTCCTCCTGTCCCTGGCACGCACCGGATGTCTCTGCGTCCGTCCACTGCTCCTCTGCGTGCCCCTTTGCCTTCTCCTCCTGAGTCTTCTCTTCCTGCTCTTGCCGACCCGGAGTCGGACTCTCTTCGTGCTGCCAGTCCTACTGTCACGCGTCTCCTTGCTACTGTTGTCACTGACCCTTCCTTTGAGTCCACTGCTGCGTCTTCCCTAGTTGCTGAGCTCGTCGACTTTGCTGCTCGCTGTCGCCTAGACTACGTCGCCAGTCTTGTTGCTGAGTCTGAGTCTGTCTGTCCTCCGTCCGTCGGGGGTGAGTGTGCCCTTGGCACGGACGTCCTTGAGGAAAGGCAGGAGGAGTTCCAGTGCTTGGCCGCTGCTTCACCTCATCTCGTGTCCGTACTGCTTACCCCTGAGGGAGACCCGGATGCACTTGACATCCCGACTCCGCGCTCTTACGCGGAGGCGATAGAGGGTCCCTACTCCTCTCAGTGGCAGGCAGCTATGGACGCAGAGATGGCTTCCTGGAAGTCCACAGGCACCTACGTTGACGCTGTTCCCCCTCCTGGGGCGAACATCGTCAGTGGCATGTGGATTTTCAGGGTGAAGCGACCGCCGGGTTCTCCGCCTGTCTTCAAGGCGCGTTACGTGGCTCGTGGCTTCAGTCAGCGGCAGGGAGTTGACTACTTTCAGACCTTCTCTCCCACCCCGAAGATGACCACTCTTCGGGTACTGCTGCACGTAGCTGCTCACCGTGACTACGAGCTACACTCTCTTGACTTCAGCACTGCTTTCTTGCAGGGCAGCCTGCACGAGGAGATCTGGCTGCGTCGCCCACCTGGCTTCACTGGGTTTTTTCCTCCTGGCACCCAGTGGAGCCTACGGCGGCCAGTCTACGGTCTCCGCCAGGCACCGCGTGAGTGGCACGACACACTGAGGACTACACTTGCGGCTCTTGGGTTTGCTCCCTCTACTGCCGACCCGTCGCTGTTTCTGCGCACCGACACTTCTTTGCCGCCGTTCTACATCCTCGTGTACGTCGACGACTTGGTCTTTGCCACAGCTGACACTGCAGGACTAGCCCACGTGAAGTCCGAGCTGCAGAAGAGACACACGTGCACTGACCTGGGTGAACTGCGCAGCTACCTTGGCTTGCAGATCACTCGGGACAGAGCACGCCGCACCATTACCCTGACTCAGTCACACATGGTGCAGCAGGTCCTTCAGCGCTTCGGCTTCACGTACTCCTCGCCTCAGGCCACTCCTCTGCCTACTCGCCACTCGCTCTCAGCTCTGCCTTCGGATGAGTCCGTAGAGTCGAGTGGCCCGTACCCAGAGCTTGTTGGCTGCCTCATGTACCTGATGACCTGCACACGACCTGACCTTGCATACCCTCTTAGCATTCTTGCACGCTATGTTGCTCCTGGGAGACACAGACCGGAGCACATGGCTGCAGCGAAGAGGGTGTTGCGCTACTTGTGCAGTACGTCGGGCATGGGGCTGGTGCTTGGAGGGCAGAGTCCAGTGGTCCTTACTGGGCACGCAGACGCTTCTTGGGCTGACGACCAGGCTACGCAGCGGTCGTCACAGGGTTACACCTTCAGCCTTGGTTCCGGCTCTGTTTCGTGGCGGGCTACTCGCTCGTCTTCTGTTCTCGGCTCCAGTTGTGAGGCTGAGATCTACGCAGGAGCCATGGCTGCACAGGAGCTTCGCTGGCTCACCTACCTGCTGACTGACCTCGGAGAGTTGCCTCGTTCTCCTCCAGTGCTGTACGTAGACAACAAGGCCATGCTGGCCTTGTGTCGGGAGCAGCGACTGGAGCACAGAACGAAGCACATTGCTCTCCGCTACTTTCTTGCTCGTGAGCTGCAGCAGCGTGGTCAGCTGCGTCTTGCGTACGTGGCCTCTGAGGCCAACACTGCTGATATCTTCACCAAGGCGCTTGCGCCTTGTGACCATCAGCGCTTCTGTACTCAGCTGGGCCTTGTGCCTATCTTGCCTCACTTGCTCACCTCTTGACCTTGCTTGTACTGTTACATATATATATACCTGCTCTTGCTTGTCTAGCCTTTTTTTTTATATATGTACTCCTGCATGTGAACTGGCCTTGTGGCCTTGAACTTGTGCTCGGAATGTGTGGTGACTTTGTGATCCACCCTGAGCTTGCTTTACTTTGCTTTGCTTGACTGGTCTTGTGACCCCTTGTTCTCCCCCACTTTGCCTATGGGGTTGTGTCAGAACATTATAGCTCATGCATATTGTGTAGGCTATAGTGGGGTAGTCCATAAGGGGTACAACCCAATTAGGGTTAGTACTTGTACCCAATTCATTCATAGTTCATTCATCCCTTGTTTCTTCTCACTCACATGATCAGTTGCTTCATTCCGTCCTGTTTGAGTCGATGTCATATTTGATTTGCCACTGGCAGTCTTGTTCTGTCTTGTGTTACTGTTCCGCTATCCCCTTGTCCACATCACTCATCAACCCACAAGCATGCCATGGTTTACCATTCATCCTTGAGCATTCTTGTATCAGTCATTTGGACCCATTCAGGATCTCCCATATGTCGACACCAATCCAGCTTTGGCACCTTCGCCAGACGCCCCCCTCTGCCCCCTTAATTACACTCCTATGGGACACTCCCTTATCTCCCATTTCATCCTGCCAGCTGATTCTGGCAGACTCATCAGGGAATGGCGCTGTGGTGAATGGCGTCACGTGCATCAACCCCGGCTCCTTCTCCCTCGATGGCACCTTCACTGTGTACTACCCAGCCTCACGCACAGTGGAGCACTGCAATGTGTGATGCATTTGCATTCGCTAGAGTTCTGTACCAAGTTCACTCGGGTGGTCTGATGCTGCAATGCACAAGAACTTCTCAATTCTAAGACCGCAACCCTAAATCTAACCCCGGAAACAAACATTTGGGTGTTGTACAAGGACCCAGCAGGCACATGAAGGCGGATGTTCAATTATGGGGGAAGGGTGGGGGTTCAATTATGGGGAGGGAGGGGTTGTAACTTGTAAGCTTGCATCTACCGGTAGGTGTTATGGTACTGCGTGCCTGTGGAGTTCAATCCACGTCATTCAGGCACAGGTTGACCTCACACGCTCAATCACAATTTCAACCTCTAGGGTGGCGCGAGCTCAACAGAGCGGGGAGAGTGCTCACAACAACTCTTCTACACACGTCACCACCCGGACGCCACACCACTTCCTAGAAGAAATATGCTCACAACAACACTTCTATAACTCTGTAATTTACACACTTCACCACCCAGGAGAATGGTGTGGCATGGTGGTGCTGCTTGGCGTGGCATGACATGGCATGGCATGGTTGAAAGGCATGGCGGACAGCAGCTCTCTCATGGCGGGCAGCAGCTCACTCACATGGCGGGCAGCAGGACAGGCAGGTAGCGCCTTCCAGAGCACTGCCCCCGCTGACAGGAAGAAGGCTCGGCTGCCCACCGACGCCGCTGGAGATGGGGCAGGGGGGGAAAGGGGGGAACGAAGAGGGGGGTGAAAGGAAAGGGTTGTGGTGGGCAGGAGGTTACGGGTTCACAGGGGGCATGGTGGGGGGCGGGGGGCAGAAGCAGCAGCAAGAGGTTGAATTCTGGCTGGAGTCACCGCACTGCACCTCACAGCACCGCGTCTAATGCGAACCGCACCTCATTGCACTTCATCTCACCTCACGGCATCTCCCCGCACTGCATCGAACCGCTCTGCACCTCACAGTATCTGACTTGGTTCCCGTTGTCCCCCACCCCACAGCAAGCTGAGAGGCAATGGTTTTACCCAAACTACCCATGGCACATGTGAGAGAAGGGGAGAGGGGGCAGAGGCGGCATAGGAGGGAGAGGGGGTAGAGGCGGCAGAGGAGAGAGGGAAGGATTAGGGCCAGAAGCGAGCAGAATCACAGGCGTGGGAAGGAAGCAGGGGGCAGAAGGGAGAAAGCAGAAGGGAGAAGAAAGTTAAAGAAGGAACCAAAGCAGCAACACCTGGTGAGTTGGCTCGCCCCCATGACATGGCACAGAGCAGCAAGGGCAAACACAGAGCCTCTCCCCCCCACACCTTGCATGCCTCATTCGTAATCTAATGTTCAAATTATATTTTTTCAATTTTAGTGAAACTCTTGCCAAACTTCTCTGTGAACACAACAAGCCGTAAGAACACTACTAGAACGCTACGGTCACTCGCACAACCTTGTGCCCTCCTCCGTAGTCCACTCCCGTTGTGTAGCGACTCTGCGCAACCATTACCATTACCGATACCATTAACGTTACCATTACCGTTACCATTACCACTATCATTACCTCTACCATTACCGTTACCATTGCCATGACCATTACCGTTACCATTACCATTACCACTACAACTACCATTACCATTACCATTACCAAAGCCATTAGCATTGCCATCACCATTGCCCTTACCACTGCCATTGCCATTACCATTACCATTACCGTAACTATTACCGTTACCATTACCGTTATCATTACCGTTATCATTATCGTTACCATTACCATTACTGTTACCATGACCGTTACCACTACCGTTACCACTACTGTTACCACTACCATTACCACTACCATTACCATTTCCATTACCATTACAATAACCATTACCATTACCATAACCATCACCATTATCATTACCATTAACATTAGCATTACCTCGCAACCCTCCCACGCCCTCGCTGGCTTGGTAATAGGCCCAGACAAGCGCAGCCACGTGACCCGACGGAAGAAAAACGCTCGGAATGAGCGCTTTCAGCCCCAAAAGGCGGAAGGATCTGCACATGTGCAAGAAGTGCAGCGGTCGGTCTTCATTCGCGAGCGCCGATGACCAATGATGCTCGCAACCCTCCCACGCCCTCGTTGGCTTGGTAATAGGCCCAGACAAGCGCAGCCACGTGACTCGGCGGAAGAAAAACGCTCGGAACGATCGCTTCCAGCCCCAAAACGCGGAAGGATTTGCGCATGTGCAGGAAGTGCAGCGGTCGCTCTTCATTCGTAAGCGCCGATGGCTGATGATGCTCGCATCCCTCCCACGCCCTCGCTAGCTTGGTAATAAGCCCGGACAAATGCAGCCACGTGAACCGGCGGAAGAAAAACACTGGGAACGAATACTTCCACCCCCAAAACGAGGAAGGATCCGCGCATGTGCAGGAAAAGCAGCAGTCGCTCTTCATTCGCGAGCCCCGATGACCGATGATGCTCGCAACCCTCCTCGCTGGCTTGGTAATAGGCCCAGACAGGCGCAGCCACGTGACCCAGTGGAAGCAAAACGCTCGGAACCAGCGCTTCCACCCCCAAAATGAGGAAGGATTCGCGCATGTGCAGGAAGTGCAGCGGTCGCTCTTCATTCGCGAGCGCCGATGACCGATGATGCTCGCAACCCTCCCACGCCCTTGCTGGCTTGGTAATAGGCCCAGACAAGCGCAGCCACTTGACCCGGCGGAAGAAAAACGGTCGGAACGAGCGCTTCCACCCACAAAACACGCAAGGATCCGCGCATGTGCAGGAAGTGCAGTTGGCGCTCTTCATTCGCGAGCACTGATGACCGATGATGCTCACAACCCTCCCACGCCCTTGCTGGCTTCGTAAAAGGCCCAGAGAAGCGCACCCACGTCACGCGGCAGAAGAAAAACGCTCGGAACGAGCGCTTCCACCCACAAAACGCGGAAGGATCCGCGAATGTGCAGGAAGTGCAGCGGGCTCTCTTCATTCGCGAGCGCCGATGACCGATGATGCTTGCAACCCTCCCACGCCCTTGATGGCTTGTTAATAGGACCAGACAAGCGCAGCCACGTGACCCAGCAGAAGAAAACGCTCGGAACGAGCGCTTCCAGCCCCAAAATACGGAAGGATACGCACATGTGCAGGAAGTGCAGCGGGCGCTCTCCATTCGCGATCGCCGATGACCGATGATGATCGCAACCCTCCCACGCCCTTGCTGGCTTGGTAATAGGACCAGAGAAGCGCAGCCACGTGATCCGGTGGAAGAAAAACGCTCGGAACGAGCGCTTCCAGCCTCAAAATGCGGAAGGATACGCACATGTGCAGGAAGTGCAGCGGGCGCTCTCCATTCGCGATTGCCGATGACCGATGATGCTCGCAACCCTCCCATGCCCTTGCTGTCTTGGTAATAGGACCAGAGAAGCGCAGCCACGTGACCCGGCGGAAGAAAAACGCTCGGAACGAGAGCTTCCATCCTAAAAATGCGGAAGGATACGCACATGCGCAGGAAGTGCAGCGGGCGCTCTCCATTCGTGATCGCCGATGACCGATGATGCTCACAACCCTCCCATGCCCTTCCTGTCTTCGTAATAGGACCAGACAAGCGTAGCCACGTGACCCAGCGGAAGAAAAACGCTCGGAACGAGCGCTTCCAGCCCCAAAATGCAGAAGGATACGCACATGTGCAGGAAGTGCAGCGGGCGCTCTCCATTCGCGATCGCCGATGACCGATGATGCTCGCAACCCTCCCACGCCCTTGCTGGCTTGGTATTAGGACCAGACAAGCGCAGCCACGTGACCCGGCGGAAGAAAAACGCTCGAAACGAGTGCTTCCAACCCCAAAATGGGGAAACATATGCACATGTGCAGGAAGTGCAGCGTGCACTCTCCATTCGCGATCGCCGGTGACCGATGATGCTCGCAACCCTCCCACGCCCTTGCTGGCTTGCTAATAGGACCAGAAAAGCGCAGCCACGTGACCCGGTGGAAGAAAAACGCTCGGAACGAGCGCTTCCAGCCTCAAAATGTGGAAGGATGAGCACATGTGCAGGAAGTGCAGCGGGCGGTCTCCATTCGCGAGCGCCGATGACCGGTGATGCTCGCTACCCTCCCATGCCCTTGCTGGCTTGGTATTAGGACCAGACAAACGCAGCCGCGTGACCCAGCGGAAGAAAAACGCTCAGAATGAGCGCTTTCAACCTCAAAATGCGGAAGGATACGCACATGTGCAGGAAGTGCAGCGGGCGCTCTCCATTTGCGAGCGCCGATGACCGATGATGCTCGCAACCCTCCCATGCCCTTGCTGGCTTGGTAATAGGACCAGATTAGCGCAGCCGCGTGACCCGGCAGAAGAAAAACGCTTGCACCGAGCACTTCCAGCGCCAAAATGCGGAAGGATACGCACATGTGCAGGAAGTGCAGCGGGCGCTCTCCATTCGCGATCGCCGATGACCGATGATGCTCGCAACCCTCCCATGCCCTTGCTGGCTTGGTAATAGGACCAGAAAAGCGCAGCCACGTGACCCGGTGGAAGAAAAACGCTCGGAACGAGCGCTTCCAGCCTCATAATGCGGAAGGATCAGCACATGTGCAGGAAGTGCAGTGGGCGCTCTCCATTCGCGAGCGCCGATGACCGATGATGCTCGCAACCCTCCCATGCCCTTGTTGGCTTGGTAATAGAACCAGACAAGCGTATCCGGGTGACCCGGTGGAAGAAAAACGCTCGGAACGAGCGCTTCCAGCCTCAAAATGCGGAAGGATGCGCACATGTGCAGGAAGTGCAGCGGGAGCTCTCCATTCGCGATCGCCGATGACCGATGATGCTCGCAACCCTCCCATGCCCTTGCTGTCTTGGTAATAGGACCAGAGAAGCACAGCCATGTGACCTGGTGGAAGAAAAACGCTCGGAACGAGCGCTTCCAACCTCAATATGCGGAAGGATGAGCACATGTGCAGGAAGTGCAGCGGGCGCTCTCCATTTGCGAGCGCCGATGACCGATGATGCTCGCAACCCGCCCATGCCCTTGCTGGCTTGGTAATAGGACCAGATTAGCGCAGCCGCGTGACCCGGCAGAAGAAAAACGCTCGCACCGAGCACTTCCAGCGCCAAAATGCGGAAGGATACGCACATGTGCAGGAAGTGCAGCGGGCGCTCTCCATTCGCGAGTGCCGATGACCGATGATGCTCGCAACCCTCCCATGCCCTTGCTGGCTTGGTAATAGGACCAGACAAGTGCAGCCACGTGACCCGGTGGAAGAAAAACGCTCGGAACGAGCGCTTCCAGCCTCATAATGCGGAAGGATCAGCACATGTGCAGGAAGTGCAGCGGGCGCTCTCCATTCGCGAGCGCCGATGACCGATGATGCTTGCAACTCTCCCATGCCCTTGTTGGCTTGGTAATAGAACCAGACAAGCGCATCCGTGTGACCCGGTGTAAGAAAAACGCTCGCAACGAGCGCTTCCAGCCTCAAAATGCGGAAGGATGCGCACATGTGCAGGAAGTGCAGCGGGCGCTCTCCATTCGCGATCGCCGATGACCGATGATGCTCGCAACCCTCCCATGCCCTTGCTGTCTTGGTAATAGGACCAGAGAAGGACAGCCATGTGACCTGGCGGAAGAAAAACGCTCGGAACGAGCGCTTCCAACCTCAATATGCGGAAGGATGAGCACATGTGCAGGAAGTGCAGCGGGCGCTCTCCATTCGCGAGTGCCGATGACCGATGATGCTCGCAACCCTCCCATGCCCTTGCTGGCTTGGTAATAGGACCAGACAAGCGCAGCCACGTGACCCGGTGGAAGAAAAGCGCTCGGAACGAGCGCTTCGAGCCTCAAAATGCGGAAGGATCAGCACATGTGCCGGAAGTGCAGCGGGCGCTCTCCATTCGCGAGCGCCGATGACCGATGATGCTCGCAACCCTCCCATGCCCTTGTTGGCTTGGTAATAGAACTAGACAAGCGCAGCCGCATGACCCGGTGGAAGAAAAACGCTCGGAACGAGCGCTTCCAGCCTCAAAATGCGGAAGGATACGCACATGTGCAGGAAGTGCAGCGCGCGCTCTCCATTCGCGAGCGCCGATGACCGATGATGCTCGCAACCCTCCCATGCCCTTGTTGGCTTGGTAATAGAACCAGACAAGCGCAGTCGCGTGACCTGGTGGAAGGAAAACGCTCGGAACGAGCGCTTCCAGCCTCAAAATGCGTAAGGATACGCACATGTGCAGGAAGTGCAGCGGGCGCTCTCCATTCGCGATCGCCGATAACCGATGATGCTCGCAACCCTCCCATGCCCTTGCTGTCTTGGTAATAGGACCAGAGAAGCGCAGCCACGTGACCAGGCGGAAGAAAAACGCTCAGAATGAGCGCTGCCAGGCCCAAAATGCGGAAGGATACGCACATGTGAAGGAAGTGTAGCGGGCGCTCTCCATTCGCGATCGTCGATGACCGATGATGCTCGCTGTGAAGAGAACAAGGAATGAATGACTAAGGGAAAGGTTGGGTACAAGTACAAACCCTAGAAATGTGTTGTACCCCATATGTGCTACCCCACTATAGCCTACATTAGCTAAGTCATATATATCTGACACACCCCCATAGGCAAAGTGGGTGAGAACTAGGGGTCACAAGACCAGTCAAGCAAAGCAAAGCAAACACGCTCAGGGTGGATCACAACGTCACCACACAGTCCGAGCACAAGGTCAAGGCCACAAGGCCATTTCACATGCAGGAGTATATATAAAGGTGAACAAGCTATATATAGATCACAGTACAAGCAAGGTCAAGAAGTGAGCAAGTGAGGCCAAGTAGGCACAAGACCTAACATCGTACAAAAGCGCTGATGATCACAAGGCTGAAGTGCCTTGGTATAGATATCAGCAGTGTTGGCCTGAGAGGCCACGTAAGCAAGGCGCAGCTGACCACGCTGCTGCAGCTCACGAGCAAGGAAGTAGCGAAGAGCAATGTGCTTCGTTCTGTGCTCCAGTCTGTGCTCCCGACACAAGGCTGGCATGGCCTTGTTGTCTACGTACAGAACTGGAGGAGAACGAGGCGGCTCTCCCAGGTCAGTCAGCAGGTAGGTGAGCCAGCGTAACTCCTGTGCAGCCATGGCCCCTGCGTAGATCTCGGCCTCACAGCTGGAGCCGAGAACAGAAGACGAGCGGGTAGACCGCCACGAAACAGAGCCGGAACCAAGGCTGAAGGTGTAACCCTGTGACGACCACTGCGTAGCCAAGTCGTCAGCCCAAGAAGCGTCTGCGTGACCAGTGAGGACTACTGGACTCTGCCCTCCAAGCACAAGCCCCATGCCCGACGTACTGCACAAGTAGCGCAACACCCTCTTCGCTGCAGCCATGTGCTCTGGTCGGTGTCTCCTAGGAGCAACATAGCGTGCCAGGATGCTAAGAGGGTATGCTAGGTCAGGACGAGTGCAGGTCATCAGGTACACGAGGCAGCCAACAAGCTCTGGGTATGGGCCACTCGGCTCTACGGACTCATCCGAAGGCAGAGCTGAGAGCGAGTGGCGAGTAGACAGAGGATTGGGCTGAGGCGAGGAGTACGTGAAGTTGAAGCGCTGAAGGACCTGCTGCACCATGTGTGACTGAGTCAAGGTAATGGTGCGCCGTGCTCTGTCCCGGGTGATCTGCAAGCCAAGATAGCTGCGCAGCTCACCCAGGTCTGTGCACGTGTGTCTCTTCTGCAGCTCCGACTTCACGTGGGCGAGTCCAGCAGTGTCAGCAGTAGCAAAGACCAAGTCGTCGACGTACACGAGGATGTAGAACGGCGGCAGCGAGGTGTCGGTGCGTAAAAACAGCGACGGGTCAGCAGTAGAAGGAGCAAACCCAAGAGCCGCAAGCGTAGTCCTCAGTGTGTCGTGCCACTCGCGGGGCGCCTGGCGGAGACCGTAGACAGGCCGCCGGAGGCTCCACTGGGTACCAGGAGGAAACGACCCAGTGAAGCCAGGAGGGTGGCGCAGCCAGATCTCCTCGTGCAGGCTGCCCTGTAGGAAAGGAGTGCTGAAGTCAAGAGAGTGAAGCTCGTAGTCACGCTGAGCGGCTATGTGCAGCAGCACCCGAAGAGTGGTCATCTTCGGGGTAGGGGAGAAGGTCTGGAAGTAGTCAACTCCCTGCCGCTGACTGAAGCCTCGAGCCACGTAACGTGCCTTGAAGACAGGCGGAGAACCCGGCGGCCGCTTCACCCTGTAAATCCACATGGCACTGACGATGTTCGCCCCAGGTGGGGGAACCTCGTCGACGTAGGTGCCTGTGGACTTCCAGGAAGCCATCTCTGCGTCCATGGCTGCCTGCCACTGAGAGGAGTAGGGACCCTCTACCGCCTTCGCGTAAGAGCGCGGAGTCGGGATGTCTGGTACATCCGGGTCTCCCTCAGGGGCAAGCAGCATGGACACGAGATGAGGCAAAGCAGCAGCAAAGCACTGGATCTCCTCCTGCCTGTCCTCAAGGACGTCCGTGCCAAGAGCACACTCACCCCCGACGGATGGAGGACAGACAGACTCAGACTCAGCAACAAGACTAGCAGCGTAGTCTAGACGACAGTGAGCAGCGAAGTCGACCAGCTCAGCAACTAAGGCAGACGCAGCAGCGGACTCAAAGGAAGGGTCAGTGACAGCAGTAGCCAGGAGACGCGTGACAGTAGGACTGGCAGCACGAAGGGAGTCAGACTCCGGGTCATCAAGAGCAGGAAGAGAGGATTCAGGAGGAGACGGCAAAGGGACATGCAGTGGAGCAGTGGAAGGACGCAGTGCCATCTGGTGCGTGCCAGGAACAGGAGGAGGACGCTGACGCGAACCACGACGACTAGTGCTAGTAGCACGAACAGGCGACGCAGGACGAGACTCAGGCTCACGACGCTCAGCAAGACCCCGAGTAGGACCAGTGTAGGGAGGAGGAGCAGGCAGTGGGGAGGCGAGCTGTAACTGTGACTCGGACTGAATAGGCGGTGGACACCCTAAGGAAGGAGCAGGACCAGTAGAAGGCGGGAGACCAAGAACCTGCTCAAGGAGCGGAACGAAGTACGGCCGCGGCCGCGCAGCGCCTCCAGAACCAGCAGGGACAGCACCAGCACCCCCAGTGTCAGCACCAACGCCAGCAGCACCACCGGCTCCAGCAGCACCCCCAGGAGCACCAGCTCCAGCAGCACCTCCAGCGCCAAGACCTCCAGCAGCTCCAGCACCAGCAGGACCACCGGAAGACACAGCAGCACCAGCTCCAGTAGCACCTCCAGCAGCACCTCCAGCTCCAGCACCAGCAGTACCACCAGGCCCAGCAGCTCCAGTACCGCCGGTACGAGCACCTCCGGGACCCGTGGCTCCAGAACCTCCAGCAGCCGCAGAACCTCCAGCACCTGTAGCACCACCAACTCCAGCAGCACGACTCCAGCGGCGAGCAAACCACTCACGCAGCTCCTGTGGAGAGGGCAGCTCCCGCCGGGACGAAGCACCCGAAGGACCTCCAGGCCCAGCACCGCCAGACTCCACACGAGCAGGCCCACCTCCCGCAGGCTCCACACCTCCAGACTCAGCAACTCCAGGCGCTGCACCTCCAGGCTCAGCACCCCCAGACTCAGCACCCCCAGGCTCAGCACCCCCAGACTCCGCACCCCCAGGCTCAGCACCCCCAGACTCCGCACCCCCAGGCTCCGCATGCTCAGGCTCAGCACCCCCAGACCCGGCACCCGCAGGCTCAGCACCCCTAGCAGCACCAGAGTCGACATCTACCTCGACAGGCTCGACTGCGTCTACCTGGGACACACCTGAGGGGGCAGGACCCTGAGGGGGGAGGGGGTCTACCGGGGGGGGACCTGGCGCGAGGAAGAGCGGCGGGGGGGGGAGGGGAGCAGCGCGGTAGGGGAAGAGACGGTAGTAGGGAACCGACTCGTCAAACGTGACGTCCTGGGAGGACAGAACACGGCGCGAGGTGGGGTGGTAAAACTGCCAACCAGGCGCGTCAGGGGGGAAGCCAACGAAGACGCAGGGAACAGCACGAGAGGACAGCTTGTCCGCAGACAAGTCTCGGATGAAAGCCCGAGATCCCCAGACACGGAACGCAGACGCATCGCCAACCTTCCCCGTCCACCTCAGGGTGGGGGAGGTCTCCGGCAAGGAGACACGGAGCTGAAGGTTGATCTGCTGCGCCGCGTACTGAACCGCAAACGGCCACAGAAAATGGGGAGCAGCCGCATGGATCATGGACGTACGAGCGACGTCCATGACCATGCCAATGCGGCGCTCAGCAATCCCATTTTGCTGTGGAGAGGCCGAAAGCGTGAACGTCTGGCGGATGCCCCTCGCACGGCAGAAGGCTCGCAGAAGGTCGGAGGAAAACTCTCCACCTCTGTCGGAGTGCAGACGCAGAACAGGAAAGTCCTAGCCAAAACTCTCTCGGAGCTGGAGACGAGCAGCGCGGATCCAGTCGATCAACACCCCAGTGACCTCACCCTTGGTGCGCAAGGGGAAGACTGCGGTGTAACGCGAGTAGTCATCAACCACCAATAGGAAGTAACGCTCGTGACCCTGTCCACGGACGCGGGCTGGGCCCCACACGTCCATATGAAGAGTCTGCAGTGGAGCCTCTGTCGGCGGAAACTCGGAGGAGTGAGGAGCGGCGCGCTGCCGCCCCTCGACGCAGGGAACGCAGGTAGGGGCAGGCCCCGGAGGAAGAGGAGGGAGGGACCGGGGAACGCCAGAGACAAAGACACGGGAAGCCATGCCTCGGAGACGAGGCAGGGAGGGGTGACCAAGGCGGTGGTGCCAGAGGAGGGTCTGGTGGGACAGGAGGCGATACGAGCAGGGGGCAGACTCAGGACCAGACCTGGACGGTGCAGCAAACACCTGACCCGACGCAGCTACCTGACCAGACGCAGCAACCTGAGGAGACTCGGTAGTCAGTGTGTACAGGCTCGACCCCGGCTGACGGGTAAACGTGGCCAAGTGTCGGCCCGTCCGAGCACACGTGCAGTGGGTCACCCGCTGACTCGCAGGAGTGAACTGGTCAACTCCCCCATCCTGCAGGTCAGCACCGCTCACCAAGTTCGTAGAGAACGAGGGGAGGTACAGACCTGACAGGGAGCCAGACGGGGCCGCTGGACACGGTAGGACAGTGGAAAAGTGGGCAAGGACAGGACCCCCACAGGGGTCTGCCAGGGAGACGGCAACCGGCCGACTGAGCGGCGTGAGAGTGGTGCGGTCTCGAAAGAAGGAGCGAGAAGCACCCGAGTCAAGGGTGAAGGTGTGCAAAGCCTGACCAGACGTGGTACCTGAGAGAGCAGACTCACCAGCACCTGGAGCAGCAGACTCACAAGTACCTGGAGCAGTGGACTCGCTAGCACTTAGAGCAGCTGCTGCAATGCCCGGGTCAGGCGGAACACACAGGTAACAGTCACCCTCATCACTAGTGGACACAACATACATGGCAGCAAGAATAGCATCATAGTCAAGATCAAAGATCGCTACACCCGACCTAAGCAAATCACCCCAGCGAGGGATCTCAGAGGCGTGAGGAAACTGGAGACGCCAGGCGTCAGTCAGGCGGCCAAAGCAGCGCTGGGTGGTGTGCGGGCCGCCGCACGGCTCGCCAGTGCGGTCGCCGGTACGCAGGACGTACTCACAGGGACCAGCACCACCACGCTGACGCGCAGCGTACCACTCACGAAGCTGCTGGGGGGGAGGGGTCTCACGAGTGCGCTGCTGCTGCTGGCGCTGACCACCACCGAAGCCTCCCCGCTGCACAGGGTCACCCCGACCAGCCCCACCGCCGCTGCCGCCACCGCCGCCGCCGCCTCCGCCGCCGCCACCAGAGCCCCCACCCCCGCCACCACTCCCACCGCCACCCCCACCCCCTCCGCCGCCCCCACCGCCACCACCACCGCCCCCGCCCGCTCCCCCAGCACCCTTGCCCCCCCTGCCCTTGCCGTTGCGGCGCCTCCCGCTAGGGGCAGACGCAGCGCCAACCGACTCGGTGCCAACGAGGTCGACAGCAGCAGCAGAGGCAACAGAGGGCAAAAGGGGGACGGGAGAACACCCCTCGAAGAAAGGGGTACGAGGGTCACCACGAGAGGCTCCTACAGCGACTATACTCTTCTCAGCTGCAAGGAGGCGCTCCTCGAGGAGGTCAACGGTGAGTGTGGTGGGGCAAACAGAGAGGAAGTGGTCCCTGACCGAGCGAAGGGAGTCAGGGAGTCGGGTGACTAGGTAGTAGAGGGTGATGTACATAGGGGGGGGGTTCTTGGTGCAGAAATCAGCAGGAAGCGCAGCGCGGTAGCGAGTGTCACTAGTGCGGAGGTGCGTAATGAGGTCAGCGACTGTGGCAAAGGCTGCGAGGTCAGGGAACAGGTATGGCAGCATAAGGCGGCTAAGGGCAGCAGTGGCAGGGGAGGAGTAGCGTGCGACCACAGCGTCGTACAGGGTCTTAGCACTCTTGTACTGACTAAAGTGCGCGCGCTCAGTGGACTGTAGGTGACTACGCACAGCAAGACGGGCAGCAGCATCGCGAGTGGTCCACTGTGAGCGAACAGCACTGTCAGCATCGGCAGCAGGGGCGGTAGAGACACCAGACGTAAGATCGAACAGGGAAATACCGTCCTTGCTATCGCACTGCAGGAAAAGCTGCAGATCATCGACCCAGACATCGAAATCAACTGCCCGACCCTCAGCATCAAAGGTAAGCACTGTAGGACTAGCCATGAAAGTAGTAGCAGTAGGCTAGCAGCAGCAGTAGCGGTGCGACACGGCTAGACAGTGCGGCTCGGCAGGGCAGCGCGGCTCGGTGGTGTGCTTACCAGGGGCGGGCCGTGGTGCGGTGGCAGGGTCGGGGCCGCAACGAGGCGGCAGAGCAGGGCTGCGGCTCGGCTGCAGGGCAGGGCCGGGGCAGCAGTGACAGCAGCTGCGGCAGCACCTTCTTCGGCGGCGGCAGCTGCTGCAGGCTCGGCGGTGGCAGCTGCTGCAGGTTCGGCGGCGGCAGCTGCTGCAGGTTCGGCGGTGGCAGCTGCTGCAGGTCCGTTCGGCGGCTGCTGCAGGCGGAGGCCGCAACAAAGGGAGGGGCGGGGCCGCAACCGAGGGGCGGCACACCCTCGGAGACCCGCACCAGCGGGTAAGTGGGCCGCGCGGGGCCGTCATGCCGGCGGCAGCGGCAAGCAGCAGCGGCGGCAGCGGAAGCGACTGCAGCTGCTGTTGGGGCGGCGACGAGGCCGAGAAGGGGCCGCGAAGGGCGGCGACGGGGCCGTGAGGGGCCGCAAAGGGCGGCGACGGGGCCGTAAGGGGCCGCGAAGGGCGGCGACGGGGCCGTGAGGGGCCACGAAGGGCGGCGACGGGGCCGTAAGGGGCCGCGAAGGGCGGCGACGGGGCCGTGAGGGGCCGCGAAGGGCGGCGACGGGGCCGTAAGGGGCCGCGAAGGGCGGCGACGGGGCCGGGAAGGGGCCGTGAGAGGGGCCGTGAGGGGCCGCGAGAGGGGCCACTACGGGGTCGTACGAGAGCGCAACAGGCCGCTAAGGGCAGGGGACGCGACGGGAGAGTAGGAACACGGGGCGCGACTCGGGCAGGGGCGGAGCGCGCTCCGGGCAGGAAAAAAAAAATCGATTTCGGTGGGCCCTAGGAAACGTTCCCACTAAGGAACCTGCTCTATACCATGTGAAGAGAACAAGGAATGAATGACTAAGGGAAAGGTTGGGTACAAGTACAAACCCTAGAAATGTGTTGTACCCCATATGTGCTACCCCACTATAGCCTACATCAGCTAAGTCATATATATCTGACACTCGCAACCCTCCCACGCCCTTGCTGGCTTGGTATTAGGACCAGACAAGCGCAGCCACGTGACCCGGAGGAAGAAAATCGCTCGGAACGAGCGCTTCCAGCCCCAAAATGCGGAAGATACGCACATGTGCAGGAAGTGCAGCGTGCACTCTCCATTCGCGATCGCAAATGACCGATGATGCTCGCTACCCTCCCACGCCCTTGCTGGCTCGGTAATAAGACCAGACAAGCGCAGCCACGTGACCCGGTGGAAGAAAAACGCTCGGAACGAGCGCTTCTAGCCTCAAAATGCGGAAGGATGAGCACATGTGCAGAAAGTGCAGCGGGCGCTCTCCATTCGCCTTGCTGGCTTGGTATTAAGACCAGACAAGCGCAGCCGCGTGACCCAGCGGAAGAAAAACGCTCGGAACGAGCGCTTCCAACCTCAAAATGCGGAAGGATGAGCACATGTGCAGGAAGTGTAGCGGGCGCTCTCCATTTGCGATCGCCGATGACCGATGATGCTCGCAACCCTCCCATGCGCTTGCTGGCTTGGTAATAGGACCAGATAAGCGCAGCCGCGTGACCCGGCGGAAGAAAAACGCTCGGAACGAGCGCTTCCAGCCCCAAAATGCGGAAGGATACGCACATGTGCAGGAAGTGCAGCGGGCGCTTTCCGTTCGCGATCGTTGATAACCGATGATGCTCGCAACCCTCCCACGCCCTTGATGGCTTTGTAATAGGACCAGACAAGCGCAGCCACGTGACCCGGCGGAAGAAATACGCTCGGAACGAGCGCTTCAAGCCTCAAAATGCGGAAGGATCAGCACATGTGCAGGAAGTGCAGCGGGCGCTTTCCGTTCGCGTTCGCGAGCGCCGATGACCGATGATGCTCGCAACCCTCCCATGCCCTTGTTGGCTTGGAAATAGAACTAGACAAGCGCAGCCGCGTGACCCGGTAGAAGAAAAACGCTCGGAACGAGCGCTTCGAGCCTCAAAATGCGGAAGGATACGCACATGTGCAGGAAGTGCAGCGCGCGCTCTCCATTCGCGATCGCCGATGACCGATCATGCTCGCAACCCTCCCATGCCCTTGTTGGCTTGGTAATAGAACCAGACAAGCGCATCCGCGTGACCCGGTGGAAGGAAAACGCTCGGAACGAGCGCTTCCAGCCTCAAAATGCCGAAGGATACGCACATGTGCAGGAAATGCAGCGCGCGCTCTCCATTCGCGATCGCCGATGACCGATCATGCTCGCAACCCTCCCACGCCCTTGCTGGCTTGGTATTAGGACCAGAGAAGCGCAGCCACATGACCCGGCGGAAGAAAAACGCTCGGAACGAGCGCTTCCAGCCCCAAAATGCGGAAGATACGCACATGTGCAGGAAGTGCAGCGTGCACTCTCCATTCGCGATCGCCGATGACCGATGATGCTCGCAACCCTCCCACGCCCTTGATGGCTTTGTAATAGGACCAGACAAGCGCAGCCACGTGACCCGGCGGAAGAAATACGCTCGGAACGAGCGCTTCAAGCCTCAAAATGCGGAAGGATCAGCACATGTGCAGGAAGTGCAGCGGGCGCTTTCCGTTCGCGTTCGCGAGCGCCGATGACCGATGATGCTCGCAACCCTCCCATGCCCTTGTTGGCTTGGAAATAGAACTAGACAAGCGCAGCCGCGTGACCCGGTGGAAGAAAAACGCTCGGAACGAGCGCTTCGAGCCTCAAAATGCGGAAGGATACGCACATGTGCAGGAAGTGCAGCGCGCGCTCTCCATTCGCGATCGCCGATGACCGATCATGCTCGCAACCCTCCCATGCCCTTGTTGGCTTGGTAATAGAACCAGACAAGCGCATCCGCGTGACCCGGTGGAAGGAAAACGCTCGGAACGAGCGCTTCCAGCCTCAAAATGCCGAAGGATACGCACATGTGCAGGAAATGCAGCGCGCGCTCTCCATTCGCGATCGCCGATGACCGATCATGCTCGCAACCCTCCCACGCCCTTGCTGGCTTGGTATTAGGACCAGAGAAGCGCAGCCACATGACCCGGCGGAAGAAAAACGCTCGGAACGAGCGCTTCCAGCCCCAAAATGCGGAAGATACGCACATGTGCAGGAAGTGCAGCGTGCACTCTCCATTCGCGATCGCCGATGACCGATGATGCTCGCAACCCTCCCACGCCCTTGCTGGCTTGGTAATAAGACCAGACAAGCGCAGCCACGTGACCCGGTGGAAGAAAAACGCTCGGAACGAGCGCTTCCAGCCTCAAAATGCGGAAGGATGAGCACATGTGCAGAAAGTGCAGCGGGCGCTCTCCATTCGCGAGCGCCGATGACCGATGATGCTCGCAACCCTCCCATGCCCTTGCAGGCTTGGTATTAAGACCAGACAAGCGCAGCCGCGTGACTAGGCGGAAGAAAAACTCTCAGAACGAGCGCTTCCAACCTCAAAATGCGAAAGGATACGCACATGTGCAGGAAGTGCAGCGGGCGCTCTCCATTCGCGATCGCCGATGACCGATGATGCTCGCAACCCTCCCATGCCCTTGCTGGCTTGGTAATAGGACCAGATTAGCGCAGCCACGTGACCCGGTGGAAGAAAAACGCTCGGAACGAGCGCTTCCAGCCTCAAAATGCGGAAGGATCAGCACATGTGCAGGAAGTGCAGCGGGCGCTCTCCATTTGCGAGCGCCGATGACCGATGATGCTCGCAACCCTCCCATGCCCTTGTTGGCTTGGTAATAAAACTAGACAAGCGCAGCCGCGTGACCCCGTGGAAGAAAAACGCTCGGTACGAGCACTTCCAGCCTCAAAATGCGGAAGGATATGCACATGTGCAGGAAGTGCAGCGGGCGCTCTCCATTCGCAATCGCCGATGACCGATGATGCTCGCAACCCTCCCATGCCTTTGCTGTCTTGGTAATAGGACCAGAGAAGCGCAGCCACGTGACCCGGCGGAAGAAAAACGCTCGGAACGAGCGCTTCCAGCCCCAATGTGCAGGAAGTGCAGCGGGCGCTCTCCATTCGCGATCGCCGATGACCGATGATGCTCGCAACCCTCCCACGCCCTTGGTGGCTTGGTAATAGGACCAGACAAGCGCAGCTACGTGACCCAGCGGAAGAAAAACACTCGGAACGAGCGCTTCCAACCCCAAAATGCGGATGGATACGCACATGTGCAGGAAGTGCAGCGTGCACTCTCCATTCACGATCGCCGATGACCGATGATGCTCGCAACCCTCCCACGCCCTTGCTGGCTTGGTAATAGGACCAGACAAGCGCAGCCACGTGACCCGGTGGAAGAAAAACGCTCGGAACGAGCGCTTCCAGCCTCAAAATGCGGAAGGATACGCACATGTGTAGGAAGTGCAGCGGGCGCTCTCCATTCGCGAGCGCCGATGGCCGATGATGCTCGCAACCCTCCCATGCCCTTGTTGGCTTGGTATTAGGACCAGACAAGCGCAGCCGCGTGACCCGGCGGAAGAAAAATGCTCAGAATGAGCGCTTCCAACCTCAAAATGCGGAAGGATACGAACATGTGCAGGAAGTGTAGCGGGCGCTCTCCATTCACGATCGCCGATGACCGATGATGCTCGCAACCCTCCCCTGCCCTGGTTGGCTTGGTAATAGAACCAGACAAGCGCAGCCGCGTGACCCGGTGGAAGGAAAACGCTCGGAACGAGCGCTTCCAGCCTCAAAATGCGGAAGGATCACCACATGTGCAGGAAGTGCAGCGGGCTTTCTCCATTCGCGAGCGCCGATGACCGATGATGCTCGCAACGCTCCCACGCCCTTGTTGGCTTGGTAAAAGAACCAGACAAGCGCAGCCACGTGACCTAGCGGAACAAAAATGCTCTGAACGAGCGCTTCCAACCCCAAAATGCGGAAGGATACGCACATGTGCAGGAAGTGTTGCGTGCACTCTCCATTCGCGATCGCCGATGACCGATGATGCTCGCAACCCTCCCACGCCCTTGCTGGCTTGGTAATAGGACCAGACAAGCGCAGCCAAGTGACCCGGCGGAAGAAAAATGCTCGGAACGAGCGCTTCCAACCCCAAAATGCGGAAGGATACGCACATGTACAGGAAGTGCAGCGTGCACTCTCCATTCGCGATCGCCGATGACTGATGATGCTCGCAACCCTCCCACGCCCTTGCTGGCTTGGTAATAGGACCAGACAAGCGCAGCCACGTGACCTGGTGGAAGAAAAACGCTCGGAACGAGCGCTTCCAGCCTCAAAATGCAGAAGGATGAGCACATGTGCAGGAAGTGCAGCGGGCGCTCTCCATTCGCGAGCGCCGATGACCGATGATGCTCGCAACCCTCCCATGCCCTTGCTGGCTCGGGATTAGGACCAGACAAGCGCAGCCACGTGACCCGGCGGAAGAAAAACACTCAGAACGAGCGCTTCCAACCTCAAAATGCGGAAGGATACGCACATGTGCAGGAAGTGCAGCGGGCGCTCTCCATTAACGATCGCCGATGACCGATGATGCTCGCAACCCTCCCACGCCCTTGCTGGCTTGGTAATAGGACCAAATAAGCGCAGCCGCGTGACCCGGCGGAAGAAAAACGCTCGGAACGAGCGCTTCCAGCCTCAAAATGCGGAAGGATCAGCACATGTGCAGGAAGTGCAGCGGGCGCTCTCCATTCGCGAGCGCCGATGACCGATGATGCTCGCAACCCTCCCTCGCCCTTGCTGGCTTGGTAATAGGACCAAATTAGCGCAGCCGCGTGACCCGGCGGAAGAAAACCGCTCGGAACGAGCGCTTCCAGCCCCAAAATACGGAAGGATACGCACATGTGCAGGAAGTGCTGCGGGCGCTCTCCATTCGCGATCGCCGATGACCGATGATGCTCGCAACCCTCCCATGCCCTTGCTGGTTTGGTAATAGAACCAGACAAGCGCAGCCACGTTACCCGGCGGAAGAAAAACACTCGGAGCGAGCGCTTCCACCACCAAAATGCGGAAGGATACGCACATGTGCAGGAAGTGCAGCGGGCGCTCTCCATTCGCGATCGTCGATGAACGATCATGCTCGCAACCCTCCCACGCCCTTGCTGGCTTGGTAATAGGACCAGATTAGCGCAGCCACGTGACCTGGTGGAAGAAAAACGCTCGGAACGAGCGCTTCCATCCTCAAAATGCGGAAGGATCAGCACATGTGCAGGAAGTACAGGGGGCGCTATCCATTCGCGAGTGCCGATGACCGATGATGCTTGCAACCCTCCCACGCCCTTGCTGGCTTGGTAATAGGACCAGACAAGCGCAGCTGCGTGACCTGGCGGAAGAAAAACGCTCAGAACGAGCGCTTCAAGCCTCAAAATGAGGAAGGATCAGCACATGTGCAGGAAGTGCAGCGGGCGCTCTCTATTCGCGAGCGCCGATGACCGATGATGCTCGCAACCCTCCCATGCCCTTGCTGGCTTTGGTAATAGGACCAGAGAAGCGCAGTCGCGTGACCCGGCGGAAGAAAAACGCTCGAAACGAGCGCTTCCAGCCCCAAAATGCGGAAGGATAAGCACATGTGCAAAAAGTGCAGCGGGCGATCTCCTTTCGCGATCGCCGATGATTGATGATGTTCGCAACCCTCCCACGCCCTTGCTGGCTTGGTATTAGGGCCAGCCAAGCGCAGCCGCGTGACCCGGCGGAAGAAAAACGCTCAGAACGAGCACTTCCAGCCCTAAAATGCGGAAGGATAAGCACATGTGCAAAAAGTGCAGCGGGCGATCTCCATTCGCAATCGCCGATGACTGATGATGTTCGCAACCCTCCCACGCCCTTGCTGGCTTGGTAATAGGGCCAGCCAAGCGCAGCCGCGTGACCCGGCGGAAGAAAAACGCTCGGATTGAGCGCTTCTAGCCTCAAAATGCGGAAGGATACGCACATGTGCAGGAAGCACAACGGGCGCTCTCCATTCGCGATCGCCGATGACCGATGATGCTCGCAACCCTCTCACTCCCTTGATGGCTTGGTAATAGGACCAGACAAGCGCAGCCACGTGTCCTGGCGGAAGAAAAACGCTCGGAACGAGAGCTTCCAGCCCCAAAATGCGGAAGGATACGCACATGTGCAGGAAGTGCAACGGGCGCTCTCCATTCGCGATCGCCAATGACCGATGATGCTCGCAACCCTCCCACGCCCTTGCTGGCTTGGTAATAGGACCAGATTAGCGCAGCCACATGACCCGGTGGAAGAAAAACGCTCGAAACGGGCGTTTCCAGCCTCAAAATGCGGAAGGATACGCACATGTGCTGAAAGTGCAGCGGGCGCTCTCCATTCGCGATCGCCGATGACCGATGATGCTCGCAACCCTCCTATTCCCTTGCTGGCTTGGTAATAGGACCAGAGAAGCGCAGCCACATGACCCGGTGGAAGAAAAACGCTCGGAACAAGCGCTTCCAGCCCCAAAATGCGGAAGGATCCGCACATGTGCAGGAAGCGCAACGGGCGCTCTCCATTCGCGATCGCCGATGACCGATGATGCTCGCAACCCTCTCACGCCCTTGATGGCTTGGTAATAGGACCAGACAAGCGCAGCCGCGTGACGCGGTGGAAGAAAAACGCTCGGATTGAGTGCTTCTAGCCTCAAAATGCGGAAGGATTCGCACATGTGCAGGAAGTGCAGCGGGCGCTCTCCATTCGCGATCGCCGATGACCGATGATTCTCGCAATCCTCCTATTCCCTTGCTGGCTTGGTAATAGGACCAGAGAAGTGCAGCCACGTGACCCGGTGAAAGAAAAACGCTCGGAACAAGCGCTTCCAGCCCCAAAATGCGGAAGGATCCGCACATGTGCAGGAAACGCAACAGGCGCTCTCTATTCGCGATCGCCAATGACCGATGATGCTCGCAACCCTCCCACGCCCTTGTTGTCTATGTAATAGGACCAGATTAGCGCAGCCACGTGACCCGGTGGAAGAAAAACGCTCGGAACGGGCGTTTCCAGCCTCAAAATGCGGAAGGATACGCACATGTGCAGGAAGTGCAGCGGGAGCTCTCCATTCGCGATCGCCGATGACCGATGATGCTCGCAACCCTCCCATTCCCTTGCTGGCTTGGTAATAGGACCAGAAAAGCGCAGCCAGGTAACCCGGCGGAAGAAAAACGCTCGGAACAAGCGCTTCCAGCCCCAAAATGCGGAAGGAGACGCACATGTGCAGGAAGTGCAGCGGGCACTCTCCATTCGCGATCGCCGATGACCGATGATGCTCGCAACCCTCCCACGTCCTTGCTGGCTTGGTAATAAGACCAGAGAAGCGCAGCCACGTGACCCGGCGGAAGAAAAATGCTCGAAACGAGCGCTTCTAGCCCCAAAATGCGGAAGGATACGCACATGTGCAGGAAGTGCAGCGGGCGCTCTCCATTCGCGATCGCCGATGACCGATGATGCTCGCAACCCTTCCACGCCCTTGCTGGCTTGGTAATAGGACCAGAGAAGCGCAGCCATGTGACCCATTGGAAGAAAAACGCTCGGAACGAGCGCTTCCAGCCCCTAAATGCGGAAGGATACGCACATGTGCAGGAAGCACAACAGGCGCTCTCTATTCGCGATCCTCGATGACCGATGATGCTCGCAACCGTCTCACGCCCTTGATGGCTTGGTAATAGGACTAGACAAGCGCAGCCACGTGACCTGGCGGAAGAAAAACGCTCGTAACGAGAGCTTCAAGCCCCAAAATGCGAAAGGATACGCACATGTGCAGGAAGTGCAACGGGCGCTCTCCATTCGCGATCGCCAATGACCGATGATGCTCGCAACCCTCCCACGCCCTTGTTGGCTAGGTAATAGGACCAGATTAGCGCAGCCACGTGACCCGGTGGAAGAAAAACGCTCGGAACGGGCGTTTCCAGCCTCAAAATGCGGAAGGATACGCACATGTGCAGGAAGTGCAGCGGGCGCTCTCCATTCGCGATCTCCGATGACCAATGATGCTCGCAACCCTCCCATGCCCTTGCTGGCTTGGTAATAGGACCAGAGAAGCGCAGCCGCGTGACCCGGCGCAAGAAAAACGCTCGGAACGAGCGCTTCCAGCCCCAAAATGCGTAAGGATAAGCACATGTGCAGGAAGTGCAGCGGACGCTCTCCATTCGCGATCGCCGATGACCGATGATTCTCGCAATCCTCCTTTTCCCTTGCTGGCTTGGTAATAGGACCAGAGAAGTGCAGCCACGTGACCCGGTGAAAGAAAAACGCTCGGAACAAGCGCTTCCAGCCCCAAAATGCGGAAGGATCCGCACATGTGCAGGAAACGCAACAGGCGCTCTCTATTCGCGATCGCCAATGACCGATGATGCTCGCAACCCTCCCACGCCCTTGTTGGCTATGTAAAAGGACCAGATTAGCGCAGCCACGTGACCCGGTGGAAGAAAAACGCTCGGAACGGGCGTTTCCAGCCTCAAAATGCGGAAGGAAGTGCAGCGGGCGCTCTCCATTCGCGATCGCCGATGACCGATGATGCTCGCAACCCTCCCATGCCCTTGCTGGCTTGGGAATAGGACCAGAGAAGCGCAGCGGCGTGACCCGGCGCAAGAAAAACGCTCGGAACGAGCGCTTCCAGCCCCAAAATGCGGAAGGATAAGCACATGTGCAGGAAGTGCAGCGGGCGCTCTCCATTCGCGATCGCCGATGACCGATGATGCTCGCAACCCTCCCACGCCCTTGCTGGCTTGGTAATAGGACCAGACAAGCGCAGCCGCGTGACCCGGCGGAAGAAAAACGCTCGTATTGAGCGCTTCCAGCCTCAAAATGCGGAAGGATACGCACATGTGCAGGAAGTGCAGAGGGCGCTCTCCATTCGCGAGCGCCGATACCGATGATGCTCGCAACCCTCCCACGCCCTTGCTGGCTTGGTAATAGGACTAGACAAGCGCAGCCGCGTGACCCGGCGGAAGAAAAACGCTCGGAACGAGCGCTTCCAGCCCCAAAATGCGGAAGGATACGCACATGTGCATTAAGTGCAGCGTGCGCTCTCCATTTGCGAGCGCCGATGACCGATGATGCTCGCAACCCTCCCACGCCCTTGCTGGCTTGGTAATAGGACCAGAGAAGCGCAACTACGTGACACGGTGGAAGAAAAACGCCCGGAATGAGCACTTCAAGCCTCAAAATGAGGAAGGATCAGCACATGTGCAGGAAGTGCAGCGGGCGCTCTCCATTCGCGAGCGCCGATGACCGATGATGCTCGCAACCCTCCCACGCCCTTGCTGGCTTGGTAATAGGACCAGACAAGCGCAGTCGCGTGACCCGGCGGAAGAAAAACGCTCGGAACGAGCGCTTCCAGCCCCAAAATGCGGAAGGATACGCACATGTAGAAGAAGTGCAGCGTGCGCTCTCCATTCGCGATCGCTGATGACCGATGATGCTCGCAACCCTCCCACGCCCTTGCGGGCTTGGTAATAGGACCAGAGAAGCGCAGCCACGTGACCCGGTGGAAGAAAAACGCTCGGAACGAACGCTTCCAGCCTCAAAATGCGGAAGGATCAGCACATGTGCAAGAAGTGCAGCGGGCGCTCTCCATTCGCGAGCGCCGATGACCGTTGATGCTCGCAACCCTCCCATGCCCTTGCTGGCTTGGTAATAGGACCAGAGAAGCGCAGTCGCGTGACCCGGCGGAAGAAAAACGCTCGGAACGAGCGCTTCCAGCCTCTAAATGCGGAAGGATACACACATGTGCAGGAAGTGCAGCAAGCGCTCTCCATTCGTGATCACCGATGACCGATGATGCTCGCAACCCTCCCATGCCCTTACTGGCTTGGTAATAGGACCAGAGAAGCGCAGCCACGGGACCCGGCGAAAGAAAAACGCTCGGAACAAGTGCTTCCAGCCCCAAAATGCGGAAGGATACGCACATGTGCAGGAAGTGCAGCAGGAGCTCTCCATTCGCGATCGCCGATGACCGATGATGCTCGCAACCCTCCCACGCCCTTGCTGGCTTGGTAATGGACCAGATAAGCGCAGCCACCTGACGCGGTGGAAGAAAAACACTCGGAACAAGCGCTTCCAGCCCCAAAATGCGGAAGGATATACACATGTGCAGGAAGTGCAGCGGGCGCTCTCCATTCGCGATCGCCGATGACCGATGATGCTCGCAACCCTCCCACGCCCTTGCTGGCTTGGTAATAGGACCAGACAAGCGCAGCCACGTGACGCGGTGGAAGTAAAACGCTCGGAACGAGCGCTTCCAGCCCCAAAATACGAAAGGATACGCACATGTGCAGGAAGTGCAGCGGGCGCTCTCCATTCGCGATCGCCGATGATCGATGATGCTCGCAACTCTCCCACGCCCTTGATGGCTTGGTAATAGGACCAGAGAAGCGAAGCCACGTGACCTGGCGGAAGAAAAACGCTCGGAACGAGCGTTTCCAGCCCCAAAAGCCACGTGACGAGGTGGAGGAAAAATGCTCAGAACGAGCACTTCCAGCCTCAAAATGAGGAAGGATCAGCACATGTGCAGGAAGTACAGGGGGCGCTCTCCATTCGCGAGTGCCGATTACCGATGATGCTCGCAACCCTCCCACGCCCTTGCTGGCTTGGTAATAGGACCAGACAAGCGCAGCTGCGTGACCTGGCGGAAGAAAAACGCTCAGAACGAGCGCTTCAAGCCTCAAAATGAGGAAGGATCAGCACATGTGCAGGAAGTGCAGCGGGCGCTCTCCATTCGCGAGCGCCGATGACCGATGATGCTCGCAACCCTCCCACGCCCTTGCTGGCTTGGTAATAGGACCAGACAAGCGCAGCCGCGTGACCCGGCGGAAGAAAAACGCTCGGAACGAACGCTTCCAGCCTCAAAATGCGGAAGGATCAGCACATGTGCAAGAAGTGCAGCGGGCGCTCTCCATTCGCGAGCGCCGATGACCGTTGATGCTCGCAACCCTCCCATGCCCTTGCTGGCTTGGTAATAGGACCAGAGAAGCGCAGTCGCGTGACCCGGCGGAAGAAAAACGCTCGGAACGAGAGCTTCCAGCCTCAAAATGCGGAAGGATACACACATGTGCAGGAAGTGCAGCAGGCGCTCTCCATTCGTGATCACCGATGACCGATGATGCTCGCAACCCTCCCATGCCCTTACTGGCTTGGTAATAGGACCAGAGAAGCGCAGCCACGGGACCCGGCGAAAGAAAAACGCTCGGAACAAGTGCTTCCAGCCCCAAAATGCGGAAGGATACGCACATGTGCAGGAAGTGCAGCAGGAGCTCTCCATTCGCGATCGCCGATGACTGATGATGCTCGCAACCCTCCCACGCCCTTGCTGGCTTGGTAATGGACCTGACAAGCGCAGCCACCTGACGCGGTGGAAGAAAAACACTCGGAACAAGCGCTTCCAGCCCCAAAATGCGGAAGGATATGCACATATGCAGGAAGTGCAGCGGGCGCTCTCCATTCGCGATCGCCAATGACCGATGATGCTCGCAACCCTCCCACGCCCTTGCTGGCTTGGTAGTAGGACCAGAAAAGCGCATACGTGTGACTCGGCGGAAGAAAAACGCTCGGAGCGAGCGCTTCCAGCCTCAAAATGCGGAAGGATCCGCACATGTGCAGGAAGCTCAACGGGCGCTCTCCATTCGCGAGCGCCGATAACCGATGATGCTCGCAACCCTCCCACGCCCTTGATGGCTTGGTAATAGGATCAGAAAGGCGCAGCCACGTGACCCGGCGGAAGAAAAACGCTCGGAACGAGCGCTTCCAGCCACAAAATGCAGAAGGATACGCACATGTGCAGGAAGCGCAGCGGGCGCTCTCCATTCGCGATCGCCGATGACCGGTGATGCTCGCAACCCTCCCACGTCCTTGCTGGCTTGGTAATAGGACCAGACAAGCGCAGCTATGTGACTCGGCAATTAAAAAACGCTCGGAACGAGCGCTTCCAGCCTCAAAATGCGGAAGGATCAGCACATGTGCAGGAAGTGCAGCACGCGCTCCTTATTCGGAAGCGCTGATGAACGTTGTTGCGAGCATCATCGGTCATTCCGCGTTTCGGGGGTGGAAGCGTTCGTTACGAGCGTTTTTCTTCCGCCGGGTCATATCGCTGCGCTTGTCTGGGCCTATTACCAAGCGAGCAAGGGCGTGTGAGGGTTGCAAGCATCATCGGACATTGGCGCTCACGAATGAAGAGCGCCCGCTGCACTTCTTGCGCATGTGCGGATCCTTCCGCGTTCCGGGGGTGGAAGCGCTCGTTCCGAGCGTTTTTCTTCCCCCGAGTCACGTGGCTGCGCTTGTCTGGTCCTATTACCAAGCTCGCAAGGGCGTGGGAGGGTTGCGAGCATCATCGGCCATCATCGCTCGCGAATGAGGAGCACCCGCTGCACTTCCTGCACACGTGCGGATCCTTCCGCGTTTTGGGGGTGGAAGCGCTCGTTTCGAGCATTTTTCTTCTGCCGCGTCACGTGGATGCGCTTGTCTTGTGTCAGAGTCCCAACCACTAGACCATTGGTATAAAAGGGCTTGTTAAGTAGCGGGTCAGTGCGCCCATAACCCCCCAGGCCAACATGCCTGTAACCCTTCCCTAGGATCAATCGGGGATCACCAGCGGACCTCTGACACCCCCCCGCACTGGGATGCCCGAAGTTCACACACTGGGATTCGAACCCGAGACCTTCGCTCTGATACCATGTCAGAGTCCCAACCACTAGACCATTGGGATAAAAGGGCTTGTTAAGTAGCGGGTCAGTGCGCCCATAACCCCCCAGGCCAACATGCCTGTAACCCTTCCCTAAGATCAATCGGGGATCACCAGTGGACCTCTGACATCTATGCCTATTGCCAAGCCAGCAAGGGCGTGGGAGGGTTGCGAGCATCACCGGTCATCGGCGTTCGCGAATGGAGAGCGCCCGCTGCTCTTCCTGCACATGTGCGAATCCTTCCCCGTTTTGGGGCTGGGCGCTCGTTCCGAGCGTTTTGCTTCCGCTGGGTCACATGATTGCGCTTGTCTGGGCCAATTACCAAGCCAACAAGGGCGTGGGAGGGTTGCAAGCATCATCGGTCATCGGCGCTCGCGAATGAAGAGCGTCCGCTGCACTTCCAGCACATGTGCAGATCCTTCCGCGTTTTGGGGGTGGAAGCGCTCGTTTCGAGTAATTTTCTTCCACCGAGTAACATGGCTGCGCTTGTCTGGGCCTATAACCAAGACAACAAGGGCGTGGGAGGGTTTTCGAGCATCATCGGTCATTGGCGCTCGCGAATGGAGAGCGCCCGCTGCACTTCCTGCACATGTGCGGATCCTTCCGCGTTTTGGGGGTGGAAGTGCTCGTTTCGAGCGTTTTTCTTCCACCGGATCACGTGGCTGGGCTTGTCTGGTCCTATTACCAAGCCAGCAAGGGCATGGGAGGGTTGCGAGCATCATCGGTTATCGGCGCTTACGAAAAAAAAGCGACCGCTGCACTTCTTGCACATGTGTGGATCCTTCCGCATTTTGGGGTTGGAAGCGATCGTTACGAGCGTTTTTCTTCAGCCGCGTCACCTGCTGCGCTTGTTTGGGCCTATTACCAAGCCAGCAAGGGTGTGGGAGGGTTGCGAGCATCATCGGTCATCGGCGCTCGCGAATGAAGAGCGCCCTCTGCACTTCCTGCACATGGGCGGTTCCTTCCGCGTTTTGAGGGTGGAAGCGCTCGTTCCGAACGATTTTTTTCCGCCAGGTCACATGGCTGCACTTTTCTGGGCCTTTTACCAAGCCAGCAAGGGCGTGAGAGGGTTGCGAGCATCATCGGTCGTCGGCGCTTGGGAATGAAGAGCGCCCGCTGCAATTCCTGCACATGTGCGAATTCTTCCGTGTTTTGCGAGTGGAAGCGCTCGTTCCGAGCGTTTTTCTCACGCCGGGTCACGTGGCTGGGCTTGTCTGGTCCTATTTCCAAGCCAGCAAGGGCATGGGAGGGTTGCGAGCATCATCGGTTATCGACACTCGCGAATGAAGAGCGTCCGCTGCACTTCCTGCACAAGTGAGGATCCTTCCGCATTTTGGGGGTGGAAGCACCCGGTTCGAGTGATTTTCTTCTGCCGCGTCACTTGGCTGGGCTTGCCTGGTCCTATTACCAAGCCAGCAAGGGCGAGGGTTGCGAGCATCTTCGGTCATCGGTGCTCGCGAATGAAGAGCGTCCGCTGCACTTCCTGCACATGTGCGGATCCTTCCGCGGTTTGGGGCTAGAAGCGCTTGTTCTGAGCATTTTTTTTCCGCCGGGTCACGTGCCTGCGCTTGTCTGGGCCTTTTCTCAAGCCAGCAAGGGCGTGGGAGGGTTGCGAGCATCATAGGTCATCGGCGCTCGCGAATGAAGTGCGCACGCTGCACTTCCAACACATGTGCTGATCCTTCCGCGTTTTTGGGGTGGAAGCGCTCGTTCCGATCGTTTTTCTTCTGCCGGGTAAATTGGCTGCGCTTTTGTGGGCTTATTACCAAGCATGCAAGGGCGTGGGAGGGTTGCGAGCATCATCGGTCATCGGCGCTCGCAAATGAAGAGCGCCTGCTGCACTTCCTGCACATGTGCGGATCCTTCCGCGTTTTGGGGGTGGAAGCACCTTTGTTTCGAGCGTTTAACTTCCGCCGGGTCATGTGGCTGGGCTTGTTTGGTCTTGTTACCAAGCCAGCAAGGGCGTGGGAGGGTTGCGAGCATCATCGATCATCGTCGCTCGCGAAAATAAAGCGCCCGCTGCGCTTCTTGCACATGTGTGGATCCTTCCGCATTTTGGGGTTGGATGCGATCGTTCCAAGCGTTTGTCTTCTACCGCGTCATGTGGTTGCGCTTGTCTGGGCCTATTACCAAGCCAGCAAGGGTCTGGGAGGGTTGCGAGCATTATCGGTCATTGGCGCTCGTGAATGAAGAGCGCCCGCTGCACTTCCTGCACATGTGCGTATCCTTCCGCATTTTGAGGCTGGAAGCGCTCGTTCCGAGAGTTTTTCTTCCACCGAGTCACGCGGATGCGCTTGTCTGGTCCTATTACCAAGCTAGCAAGGGCGTGGGAGGGTTGCGAGCATCATCGGTCATTAGCGATCGCGAATGAAGAGCGCCCGCTGCACTTCTTGCACATGTGCGGATCCTTCCGCGTTCCGGGGGTGGAAGCGCTCGTTCCGAGCGTTTTTCTTCCGCCGAGTCACGGGGGTGCGCTTGTCTGGGCCTATTACCAAGCCAGCAAGGGCGTGGGAGGGTTGCGAGCATCATTGGTTGTCGGCGCTCGCGAATGAAGAGCGCCCGCTGCACTTCCTGCACATGTGCGGATCCTTCCGAGGTTTGGGGGTGGAAGCGCTCGTTCCAAGCGTTTTTCTTCCGCCGGGTCACGTGGTTTCGCTTCTCTGGTCCTATTACCAAGCCAGCAAGGGCGTGGGAGGGTTGCGAGCATCATCGGTCGTGGGCGCTCGCAAATGAAGAGCGCCTGCTGCACTTCCTGCACATGTGCGGATCCTTCCGCGTTTTGGGGGTGGAAGCACCTTTGTTCCGAGCATTTTGTCAAATGTTATATCTGCTATAGTTTGTTTAGGCTGTAGTGGGGTAGTTACTATGGGGTACAGTAAGTTTAGGGTTTCCTACTTGTACCCAACTCTTTCCTAGTGCAATCACTCTTGTTCATTCTGACATGGTATCACGAGCCTAGGTTGCCACCTAGGACCGCTTACTACTACGGGCCCACTATTCCGCTAGAAGCGCCCTCGTGCGCCCTACCTTACGTGCGCCCTTGTGCGCCTTTCTCTGCTCGTGCGCCCTCGTGCGCCCTTTTTCTTTCTGCTAGTGCGCCCTTGCGCGCCCTGCCCTTCGTTCTGCCTGCGCTCCGTCCTACAGCCCTCGCGCTGCCTCCTGCTGCCCTAGGCCAGTGCGCCGCCCCTGCAAGCTAGTAGGGCCCTCGAGCCGCCCCTGCAGGTCCGTCAGGCCCCCGAGCCGCCTCTGCAGGCCCATCAGGCCCCTGAGCCGCCTCTGCAGGCCCGTCAGGCCCGAGAGCCGCCCCTGCAGGCCCGTCAGGTCGGCGCGCTGCCCCTGCAGGACCACGCCGCCCAAGCGCAGCCTCTGCCCGACCGCGCGCCGCCCCTGCAGGCCCTCGCCGCCCGAACACAGCCTCTGCAGGCCCGTCAGGCCAGCGCGCGACCCCGTCAGGTCGCAGTCGCGGCCCCGTCAGGCCGCAGTCGCGGCCCCGTCAGGCCGCAGTCGCGGCCCCGTCAGGCCGCAGTCGCGGCCCCGTCAGGCCGCAGTCGCGGCCCCGCCCTGCCGTGACGCGGCCCCGCCAGCCTTGCAGCTGACGCGACCGCGCCCTCTTGCTGACGCGGCCACGCCCTGCTACTTTCGCGGCCGCGCCCAGCTGCTGACGCGGCGTCGCCCCTGCCCGCCGCGTCGCCCTGCTCGCCGCGTCGCCCCTGCCCGCGGCGTCGCCCCTGCCCGCCGCGTTGCCCTGCTCGCCGCGTCGCCCCTGCCCGCGGCGTCGCCCCTGCCCTACTCCGCGCCGGGCCCCTGGAGCAGCCGCCCCTGCAGCAGCCGCCCCTGCAGCAGCCGCCCCTGGAGCAGCCGCCTCTGGAGCAGCCGCCACTGCAGCAGCCGCCCCTGGCCCCTGGAGCGGCCGCCCCTGCAGCAGCCGCCCCTGACCACTGGAGCGGCCGCCCCTGCAGCAGCCGCCCCTGGCCACTGGAGCAGCCGCCACTGCAGGAGCCGCCCCTGGCCCCTAGAGCAGCCGCCCCTGGAGCAGCCGCCCCTGCAGCAGCCGCCCCTGGCCCCTGGAGCAGCCGCCACTGCAGCAGCCGCCCCTGGCCCCTGGAGCAGCCGCACCTGCAGCCGCCCCTGGCCCCTGGAGCGGCCGCCCCTGCAGCAGCCGCCCCTGGCCACTGGAGCAGCCGCCACTGCAGGAGCTGCCCTTGGCCCCTGGAGCAGCCGCCCCTGCAGCAGCGACCGTCGCGGCCCTGTCCCTGCCCTGCACCAGCCGCCGTCACGGCCCGGTCCTGCCCTGCACCAACTGCCGCGGAGCTTCCTGCCGCGGTCGCGGCCTCGCCCTGCCGCTGTAGCGGCCCCGCAGTCGCCTCGGTCGTGCGCCTGCCCTTCCCAACACTGGTGAGCACTGCCTTGCCCCTGCTGCTACTGCTACTGCTGCTCCTGCTGCTCCTGCTTCTACTACTTCTCTTGGCGTGGCCAGATGCAGCTCCAGGGCCGTCCGCGTGTGTCCCTCACGCCCCAGCAGCTTCGTGAGTGGTATGCCAGTTGGGGTTGTCGGGGTGGCAGTAGTGGGAGTCGTCCTGGAGTGGGTAGTTCGGGAGCTTCTTGTAGTGGCCCTGTGCAGCAGCAGCGTCGTCCGCGCGAGACTCTTTCGCCCCAGCAGCTTCGTGAGTGGTACGCTCAGAGTAGAGGGTCGCTGAGTAGTGCTCGCTGCCCGTACGTTATTAGCACGGGTGTCCGGACTGGTCAGCCTTGCGGGACGCGTGGTCACACAGAGTCCCGCTGCTTTGCCCGTCTAAGCGACGCTTGGCGTACAGAGTTTGGCGACGACGCTGAGCTCCTCGACTGGGTGGAGCTGCTTAGGCAGAGGGTAGATATCTTTGCTCTTGACTATGATGCTATTCTCACTGCAATGTATGCATTGTCTACTAGTGCCGAGGGAGCCTGTCACCTGTGTGTGCCGCCTGACCCCGGTATCCAGTCTGCTGCTCCAGGTGCCGGTGAGGCTGCCGCTCTAGGTGCTAGTGCGTCTGCTGCCCCTGGTCCTGGTGAGGCTGCTGCTCTAGGTGCAGGTGTGTCTGCTGCTTCAGGTGCTTGTGAGTCTGCGCCTACAGGTACTGCGTCTACTGAGGCACTGCACACCTTCACACTGGACTCAGGTGCTTCCCGCTGTTTCTTTCGCGACCGCACTGCCCTCGAGCAGCTCCCTAGGCCGGTTGCTGTCTCCCTGGCTGACCCCTCCGGGGGTCCGGTCCTTGCGACCTCCACCACTGCCCTCCCTTGTCCTGCTGTCCCGTCCGGCACACTGTCGGGCCTTTACCTCCCCTCGTTCTCTACGAACTTGGTGGCGGGTTCTGCGCTCCAGGACGCTGGTGTTCACCAGTTCACCCCTGCCTACGAGCGTGTGACACACTGCACGTGTGCCCAGACGGGTCGTCACCTGGCTACCTTCACTCGGCAGCCGGGGTCGGACTTGTACACACTGACCACTGAGTCCCCTCAGGTAGCGGCGTCTGCGTCTGCGTCAGGTCAGTTGTCCGCCCCCTGCTCGTGTCGCACCCTGTCGCACCGGACGGTCCTCTGGCACCACCGCCTTGGGCACCCTTCGATGCAGCGCCTTCGTGGCATGCACTCTCGTTTCCTTGTCTCTGGTCTCCCCAGGTCACTGCCTCCCCTGCCACCGTCCCCTGCCCCTCCTTGCCTTCCCTGTGTCGAGGGGCGGCAGCGTGCCACTCCTCACTCCTCTGAGTTCCCCCCGACGGAGGCTCCTCTGCAGACCCTTCACATGGACGTGTGGGGCCCAGCCCGCGTCCGTGGACAGGGCGGAGAGCGCTACTTCCTGCTGGTAGTTGACGACTACACGCGTTACACCACGGTCTTCCCCTTGCGCACCAAGGGAGAGGTCCCTGCTGTCTTGATCCCTTGGATCCGCGCTACTCGTCTCCAGCTGGAGAGGCGCTTTCGCACGGACCTTCCCGTCCTGCGACTGCACTCTGACAGCGGTGGTGAGTTTTCCTCCGGCCTCTTGGAGGCCTTCTGTCAGGGGGAGGGCATTGAGCAGACGTTCACGCTTCCGGCCTCTCCTCAGCAGAATGAGGTTGCTGAGCGCCGCATTGGCTTGGTCATGGAGGTCGCTCGTACCTCCTTGATCCATGCGGCTGCCCCCCATTTTCTGTGGCCGTTTGCAGTCCGGTACGCCGCGCATCAGCTCAACCTCTGGCCCCGTGTCTCGGTTCCGGAGACCTCGCCGACACTGCGTTGGACGGGAGCGGTTGGCGATGCGTCTGTGTTCCGTGTCTGGGGATCTCGTGCCTTTGTCCGCGATACATCCGCGGACAAGCTCTCCTCCCGTGCCGTTCCTTGTGTCTTCCTGGGCTTTGTCCCTGACGCGCCTGGCTGGCAGTTTTACCACCCCACCTCGCGCCGTGTCTTCCCCTCTCAGGACGTCACGTTTGACGAGTCGGTCCCCTTTTACCGTCTCTTCCCCTACCGCACTGCCCCGCTCCCCCCTCCGCCGCTCTTCCTCACGCCAGGTGCTGCTTCGGTAGACCCCCTGCCTCCCCAGGGTCCTGCTCCCTCAGGTGTTTCCCAGGTAGACCCGGTCGTACCTGTCGAGGTAGCTGTCAACTCTGGTCCTGCGCGAGGTACTGAGCGTGCTGAGCCTGAGCGTGCTGAGCCTGGTGGTGCTGGGTCTGGGGGTACTGCGACTGGGGGTGCTGAGCCTGGGGGTGCAGAGACTGGGGGTGCTAAGCCTGGGGGTGCGGAGACTGCGGGTGCTGAGTCTGGAGGTCCTGAGCCTGGGGGTGCTACGCCTGGGGGCGTTCTTTCGCCCCAGCAGCTGCGTGAGTGGTACTCTCGGTACTGTCGCCGCCGCCGTGGTGCTGTGGGAGCTGGAGGTGCTAATGGAGCTGGAGCTGAGGGCGCTGAGCCTACTGGAGTTGGTGTTGCTGCTGACCCTGGGGTTGGCGCTGGAGGTGCTGGAGCCACTGGTCCTGGAGGTGCTCGTACTGGCGGTACTGGAGCTGCTGGGACTGGGGGTGCTACTGGAGCTGGTCCTGCTGGAGGTGCTGCTGGTGCTGCTGGAGGTACTGGAGCTGCTGGAGCTGCTGGTGGTGCTGCTGGTGCTGGGGCTGGTGCTGCTGGAGGTACTGGTGCTGCTGGAGGTGCTGCTAGTGCTGGTCCTGCTGGAGGTGCTGCTGGTGCTGCTGGTGCTGCTGGAGGTACTGGAGCTGCTGGTGGTGCTGAGCGAGTTGGAGCTGCTGCTGGAGGTTCTGGTGCTGTCTCTGCTGGTTCTGGGGGCACTTCACGGCCACAGCCGTACTTCGTTCCCCTCCTTCAGCAGGTTCTTGGTCAGCCGCCTCCTCCTTGTCCTGCTCCCTCCTTAGAGTGTCCTCCGCATGTCCAGTCGCTGTCACAGCTACCGCCTGCCTCGCCACTCCCTGGTCCTTTTCCCTACACTGGTCCGACAGGCGGTCTTACGGAGCGTCGTGAGCCTGAGTCTCGTCCTGTGTCGCCTGAGTCTCGGTCTGCGTCACTTCTTCGTGCTGCTCGCACTGGTCGTCGTGTCCCGCGTCAGCGTCCTCCTGCTGTCCCAGGCACTCACCAGATGGCGCTTCGTCCTTCCACTGCTCCACAGCGTGTCCCGCTGCCTTCTCCTCCTGCGTCCTCTCTTCCTGCCCTTGCTGACCCGGAGTCTGACTCTCTTCGTGCTGCTAGTCCTACTATCACGCGTCTCCTGGCCACTGCTGTCACTGACCCTTCCTTTGAGTCAGCTGCTGCGTCTGCCTTAGTTGCTGAGCTTGTCGACTTTGCTGCTCACTGTCGTCTAGACTACGCTGCGAGTCTTGTTGCTGAGTCTGAGTCTGAGTCTGTCTGTCCTCCGTCCGTCGGGGGTGAGTGTGCTCTTGGCACGGACGTCCTTGAGGACAGGCAGGAGGAGTTTGAGTGCTTTGCCGCCGCTGTACCTCATCTCGTGTCCATGCTGATTGCACCTGAGGGAGACCCGGATGCACCAGACATCCCGACACCGCGCTCTTACGCTGAGGCGATTGCGGGTGAGTACTCCTCTCAGTGGCAGTCAGCCATGGACGCAGAGATGGCATCCTGGAAGTCCACTGGCACTTACGTCGACGAGGTTCCCCCTCCTGGGGCGAACATCGTCAGTGGCATGTGGATTTTCAGGGTGAAGCGGCCGTCAAGTTCTCCGCCTGTCTTCAAGGCTCGTTACGTTGCTCGAGGCTTCAGTCAGCGAGAGGGAGTAGACTTCTTCCAGACCTTCTCCCCCACCCCGAAGATGACCACTCTTCGGGTGCTACTGCACGTTGCCGCTCAGCGTGACTACGAGCTTCACTCTCTTGACTTCAGCACAGCTTTCTTGCAGGGCAGCCTGCACGAGGAGATCTGGCTGCGCCGCCCTCCTGGCTTCACTGGGTCGTTCCCTCCTGGTACCCAGTGGAGCCTCCGGCGGCCGGTCTACGGTCTCCACCAGGCGCCACGTGAGTGGCACGACACACTGAGGACTACACTTGCGGCTCTTGAGTTCGCGCCTTCTACTGCTGACCCGTCGCTGTTTCTGCGCACCGACACTTCGCTGCCGCCGTTCTACATCCTCGTGTACGTCGACGACTTGGTCTTTGCCACTGCTGACACTGAGGCTCTCGCCCTGGTGAAGTCGGAGCTGCAGAAGAGACACACGTGCACAGGCCTGGGTGAACTGCGCAGCTACCTTGGCTTGCAGATCACCCGGGACAGAGCACGCCGCACCATCACACTGACTCAGTCACACATGGTGCAGCAGGTCCTTCAGCGCTTCGGCTTCACCTGGTCCTCGGCACAGGCCACTCCTCTGGCTACAGGTCACTCGCTCTCAGCTCCACCTTCGGACGAGTCCGTAGAGCCGAGTGGTCCTTACCCAGAGCTAGTTGGCTGTCTCATGTACCTGACGACTTGCACTCGTCCTGACCTCGCGTACCCTCTTGGCCTCTGCCTCGCTACGTGGCTCCTGGTCGGCACCGAAAGGTGCACATGGATGCTGCTAAGAGGGTACTGCGCTACTTGTGCAGTACATCAGGCATGGGACTCGTGCTTGGAGGGAGGAGCTCAGTTGTTCTCACTGGGCACTCAGACGCTTCTTGGGTTGACGACCAGGCTACTCAGCGGTCGTCACAGGGTTACACCTTCAGCCTTGGCTCTGGTTCAGTTTCTTGGCGTTCTACACGTTCGTCTTCAGTTCTCAGCTCCAGTTGTGAGGCTGAGATCTACGCCACAGCCATGGCTGCACAGGAGTTACGCTGGCTCACCTACCTGCTGACTGACTTGGGAGAGCGGCCTCGTTCTCCTCCAGTGCTGTACGTCGACAACAAGGCTACCATTGCCTTGTGTGAGGAGCACAGACTGGAGCACAGAATGAAGCACATCGCTCTGCGTTACTTCCTGGCTCGAGAGTTGCAGCAGCGTGGTCAGCTTCGTCTGCGTTACGTGGCCACTCGGGCCAACACTGCTGATATATTCACCAAGGCACTTCAGTCTGGTGATCATCAGCGTTTCTGGCTTGTGCCCACTTTTCCTCACTTGCTGTAGGCTTTGCTTGTACTGTGATCTATATATATATATATATACCTGCATGCTTGCTTTGCTAGGTAGAGATCACTGTGCTGTTTGTGTTGCATATATGCCTCTGCATGTGGACTGGCCTTGTGGCCCTTTGCTTGTGCTCAGAGTGTGTGGTGACGTTGTGACCCACCCTGAGCTTGCTTTGCCTTTCTTGACTGGTCTTGTGACCCCTTGCTCTCCCCCACTTTGCCTATGGGGGTGTGTCAAATGTTATATCTGCTACAGTTTGTTTAGGCTGTAGTGGGGTAGTTACTATGGGGTACAGTAAGTTTAGGGTTTCCTACTTGTACCCAACTCTTTCCTAGTGCAATCACTCTTGTTCATTCTGACACATTTAACTTCTGCCGGGTCATGTGGCTGGGCTTGTTTGGTCCTGTTACCAAGCCAGCCAGGGCGTGGGAGGGTTGCGAGCATCATCGGTCATCGGCGCTCGCGAAAAAAAAGTGCACGCTGCACTTCTTGCACATGTGTGGATCCTTCCGCATTTTGGGGTTGGAAGCGATCGTTCCAAGCGTTTTTCTTTTGCCGCGTTACGTGGCTACGCTTGTCTGGGCCTATTACCAAGCCAGCAAGGGCGTGGGAGGGTTGCGAGCATCATCGGTCATCGGCGTAAGCGAATGAAGAGCGCCCGCTGCATTTCTTACACATGGGCGGATCCTTCCGCAAGCGCTTGTCCCGAGCGTTTTTCTTCAACCGGGTCACGTGGCTGCGCTTGTCTGGGCCTATTACCATGCCAGCAAGGGCGTGGGAAGGTTGCGAGCATCATCGGTCGTCGGCACTCGCGAACGAAGAGCGCCCGCTGCACTTCCTGCACATGTGCGGATCCGTCCGAGTTTTGGGGGTGGAAGCGCTCGTTCCAAGCGTTTTTCTTCCGCCGGGTTACGTGGTTGCGCTTGTCTAGTCTTATTACCAAGCTAGCAAGGGCGTAGGTGGGTGTCGAGCATCATGGGTTGTCGGCGCTCGCGAATGAAAAGCGCTCGCTGCACTTCCTGCACATGTGCGGATCCTTCCGCATTTTAAGGTTGGAAGCGCTCGTTCCAAGTGTATTTCCTCCGCCGAGTTACGTGGTTGCGCTTTTCTGGGCCTATTACCAAGCCAGCAAGGGCGTGGGAGGGTTGCGAGCATCATCTGTCGTCGTCGCTCGCGAATGAAGAGCGCGCGCTGCACTTCCTGCATATGTGCGGATCCTTCCGCGTTTTGGGGGTTGAAGCGCTCGTTTTGAGCGTTTTTCTTTCACCGGGTCACGTGGCTGTGCTTGTCTGGGCCTATTACCAAACCAGCAAGGGCGTGGGAGGGTTGCGAGCATCATCGGTCATTGGCGCTCACGAATGAAAAGCGCCCGCTGCACAACCTGCACAAGTGCGTATCCTTCCGTATTATGGGGCTGGAAGCGCTCGTTCCAAGCGTTTTTCTTTCGCCGGGTCACGTGGGTGCGCTTGTCTGGGCCTATTACCAAACCAGCAAGGGCGTGGGAGGGTTGCTAGCATCATTGGTCGTCGGCGCTCGCGAATGAAGAGCGCCCGATGCACTTCCTGCACCTGTGCGGATCCTTCCGCGTTTTTGGGGTGGAAGCGCTCGTTCCAAGCGTTTTTCTTCCGCTGGGTCACGTGGTTGTGCTTGTCTGGTCCTATTACCAAGCCAGCAAGGGCATGGGAGGGTTGCGAGCATCATCGGTCATCGGCGCTCACGAATGAAAAGCGCCCGCTGCACTTCCTGTACGGTACATGTGTGGATCCTTCCGCATTATGGGGCTGGAAGTGCTCGTTCCAAGCGTTATTCTTCCGCCAGATCACTTGGCTGCGCTTGTCTGGGCCTATTACGAAACCAACAAGGGCGTGGGAGGGTTGCGAGCATCATCGGTCATCGGCGCTTGCGAATGAATAGCGTCCGCTGCACTTCCTGCACATGTGCGGATCCTTCCGCGTTTTGGGGGTGGAAGCGCGTTTCGAACCCTCGTTTCGAACCCTCGAACCCTCGTTTCGAGCATTTTCCTTCCACCGGGTCACGTGGCTGCGCTTGTCTGGTCCTATTACTAAGCCATCAAGGGAGTGGGAGAGTTGCGAGTATCATCGGCCATCGGTGCTCGTGAATGAAAAGCCCCCGCTGCACTTTTTGCACATGTGCGGATCCTTCTGCATTTTGGGGTTGGAAACGCTCGTTCCGAGCGTTTTTCTTCCGCCGGGTCACGTCTGCACAAATACGCTGCCACGAATTTTACACCCTCGTTCACGACCTTCGCATCAGCGGATGCACTGGCTATAGTGTTTGGACGTAGCGGGTTGGTGCGATCGGTTGCGGGCAAAGTCGCACGAGCTGACGAAACAAGCCTTGGGTTATAAAAAAATGTTAATTCTGAATAACCGTCCCACGTTGGGACTCCCAACCGCTTCTAAAACAATAGTAACATTCTGAATCGGATACAAACTTGACTAAACGCCTTGGGTCAAGTTGTCACTATAAAGCATCTGATAGGACCACCTTGAGATATCGACGGCAATTTTGTCGCCTAGATTTCGTATGGCTTGGTGTAAGGAATTTTCTCGATATTCCGTAGCGCACCCTGCTGTTGGAAACAATCGGTCTTAAGCGCTTCTGTCGTGTCGAAACACCAAGGCACAAGCGAAGCAAAGCATATCGAGGCACCAGCGAGTCAACCCTCGGAGGTTGAAGCAACTGTTGGAGGTTACGCGAAAGTCAAAGGTCAGCGACCTTTGACCTGACAAAAACAGCGCGACAGCAAGGACACACAACTGACTCGTTACAGAGCAGTTGCCCGAGTCGTCACTGTATCGAACCGCAACAGCAACAGTAAAGTAGTTACAACCGTACCTCTTCATATTCCTTGTACTCTTATATAATCTTGTACCTTCTTGTTTTAATCAATCTACTTTGCCCTCACATACTAGCGCAAGGTGGTTCACAATCCCTTCATTAAAACGCTTCCGCTATTACAGTCCTACCCAGAGTTCATCCCTGTAAAGATCCTAAGGGCTTTTCTCAGCCCAACATGGTATGAGAGCAGTCAGGGAGAATTCGACTTCTATTAAAATACCAACAGCATCAACAAGTATGGCTACACAAAAGGAAAGGAGCTCCTCCAACGGCTCCCAGGGCACTACTCCTACTCCACCTCCTGCCTCTGGCCTACAAACAGAGGAGGGTACGGCAACAAGACCCAGGGCAACATCCACCGAGACTCCTGCAAATCAACCTGCAGACTTCGGTGCAGCATATGAGCGGGCGGTGCAGCGTATGAGCGTGCGGTGCAGCGTATGAGTGGGCGGTGCAGGGAATGAGCGAGCGGTGCAGTCGCGTATGAGCGGGCGGTGCAACATATGAGCGGGCGGTGCAGCGTATGAGCGGGCGGTGCAGCGTATGAGCGGGCGGTGCAGCGTATGAGCGGGCGGTGCAGCGTATGAGCGTGCGGTGCAGCGTACGAGTGGGCGGTGCAGGGAATGAGCGTGCGGTGCAGTCGCGTATGAGCGGGCGGTGCAACATATGAGCGGGCAGTGCAGCGTATGAGCGGGCGGTGCAGCGTAAGAGCGGGCGGTGCAGCGTATGAGCGGGCGGTGCAGCAGTTTCACCCCATCAGTTTCACCCCATCAGTTTCATCCCATCAGTTTCATCCCATCAGTTTCACCCCATCAGTTTTGCCCCATCACTTTCATCCCATCAGTTTCACCCCATCAGTTTCATCCGATCAGTTTCACCCCATCAGTTTAACCCCATCAGTTTCATCCCATCAGTTTCACCCCATCAGTTTCACCCCATCAGTTTCATCCTATCAGTTTCACCCCATCAATTTCACCCCATCAGTTTCACCCCATCAGTTTCATCCCATCAGTTTCATCCCATCAGTTTCACCCCATCAGTTTCACCCCATCAGTTTCACCCCATCAGTTTCACCCCATCAGTTTCATCCCATCAGTTTCATTTCATCCCATCAGTTTCACCCCATCAGTTTCATCCCATCAGTTTCCACCCCATCAGTTTCATCCCATCAGTTTCATCCCATCAGTTTCACCCCATCAGTTTCACCCCATCAGTTTCATCCCATCAGTTGCATCCCATCAGTTTCATCCGATCAGTTTCACCCCATCAGTTTCACCCCATCAGTTTCATCCCATCAGTTTCACCCCATCAGTTTCACCCCATCAGTTTCAACCCACCAGTTTCACCCCATCAGTTTCACCCCATCAGTTTCATCCCATCAGTTTCAACCCATCAGTTTCACCCCATCAGTTTCAACCCATCAGTTTCACCCCATCAGTTTCACCCCATCAGTTTCATCCCATCAGTTTCACCCCATCAGTTTCATCCCATCAGTTTCACCCCATCAGTTTCATCCCATCAGTTTCAGCCCCATCAGTTTCGCCCCATCAGATTCGCCCCATCAGTTTCACCCCATCAGTTGGATCCCATCAGTTTCACCCCATCAGTTTCACCCCATCAGTTTCACCCCATCAGTTTTACCCCATCAGTTTCATCCCATCAGTTTCACCCCATCAGTTTCATCCGATCAGTTTCATCCCATCAGTTTCACCCCATCAGTTTGACCCCATCAGTTTCATCCCATCAGTTTCACCCCATCAGTTTTACCCCATCAGTTTCATCCCATCAGTTTCATCCCATCAGTTTCATCCGATCAGTTTCACCCCATCAGTTTTACCCCATCAGTTTCATCCCATCAGTTTCACCCCATCAGTTTCATCCGATCTGTTTCATCCCATCAGTTTCACCCCATCAGTTTTACCCCATCAGTTTCATCCCATCAGTTTCACCCCATCAGTTTCATCCGATCAGTTTCATCCCATCAGTTTCACCCCATCAGTTTTACCCCATCAGTTTCATCCCATCAGTTTCACCCCATCAGTTTTACCCCATCAATTTCATCCCATCAGTTTCATCCGATCAGTTTCACCCCATCAGTTTCATCCCATCAGTTTCATCCGATCAGTTTCACCCCATCAGTTTCACCCCATAAGTTTCCACCCCATCAGTTTCACCCCATCAGTTTAACCCCATCAGTTTCACCCCATCAGTTTCCCCCCATCAGATTCACCCCATCAGTTTCATCCAATCAGTTTCACCCCATCAGTTTCATCCCATCAGTTTCACCCCATCAGATTCACCCCATCAGTTTCATCCCATCAGTTTCACCCCATCAGTTTCACCCCATCAGATTCACCCCATCAGTTTCACCCCATCAGTTTCACCCCATCAGTTTCACCCCATCAGTTTCATCCCATCAGTTTCATCCCATCAGTTTCACCCCATCAGTTTTGCCCCATCACTTTCATCCCATCAGTTTCACCCCATCAGTTTCATCCGATCAGTTTCACCCCATCAGTTTAACCCCATCAGTTTCATCCCATCAGTTTCACCCCATCAGTTTCACCCCATCAGTTTCATCCTATCAGTTTCACCCCATCAATTTCACCCCATCAGTTTCACCCCATCAGTTTCATCCCATCAGTTTCATCCCATCAGTTTCACCCCATCAGTTTCACCCCATCAGTTTCACCCCATCAGTTTCACCCCATCAGTTTCATCCCATCAGTTTCATTTCATCCCATCAGTTTCACCCCATCAGTTTCATCCCATCAGTTTCCACCCCATCAGTTTCATCGCATCAGTTTCATCCCATCAGTTTCACCCCATCAGTTTCACCCCATCAGTTTCATCCCATCAGTTGCATCCCATCAGTTTCATCCGATCAGTTTCACCCCATCAGTTTCACCCCATCAGTTTCATCCCATCAGTTTCACCCCATCAGTTTCACCCCATCAGTTTCAACCCACCAGTTTCACCCCATCAGTTTCACCCCATCAGTTTCATCCCATCAGTTTCAACCCATCAGTTTCACCCCATCAGTTTCAACCCATCAGTTTCACCCCATCAGTTTCACCCCATCAGTTTCATCCCATCAGTTTCACCCCATCAGTTTCATCCCATCAGTTTCACCCCATCAGTTTCATCCCATCAGTTTCAGCCCCATCAGTTTCGCCCCATCAGATTCGCCCCATCAGTTTCACCCCATCAGTTTGATCCCATCAGTTTCACCCCATCAGTTTCACCCCATCAGTTTCACCCCATCAGTTTTACCCCATCAGTTTCATCCCATCAGTTTCACCCCATCAGTTTCATCCGATCAGTTTCATCCCATCAGTTTCACCCCATCAGTTTGACCCCATCAGTTTCATCCCTGTTATAGTCTGCAGTCCACTTAGGGGTCGCGGATGCCCATGAAACCGCCTAAGCAGAATCTGACGTCTTCAAACCGCCTCTGTTCAAAACGCCGTCACGATCAGCTCCGAGATAATACGAGGCTGAAACTTGGACAGCGGTTAGCCTTAGGTGTCTGCTTTCCAACGGTATATTACTTGCTATTATCAGAGGTGTGTGCACTACGCAGTGAACGAAAACGTAAGCTCGGCTGAAAAAACGTGTATTCTCATTGATGCAAGGAAGAGGTGAGTACAACATTGCCTAGGGGACTCATAAGGGGTTGGGTCATCCTGGGAACTCAGAGAAGGTTGAGTCCTAGGGGAGAAAGGCTAGAGAAGAATGGGAAACGTCCTAGCTAGGTCAGCAAAGCCAACCACACTTGGATGTTCAGAGCTGTACTCAAGGCTACCAATAGTGAGTCAAGCCAACATGAGTCAGCTTGTCTTCCCACTTGCACCCTCTTGCAAGTTGCTTCCAGGAAGACCACACTTCTCAAAAGGAGGGTTATAGAGTCCCACTTGACCACCTGTACTTCTTGTCTCATTCTCTGTCCCTGCACCATTGGCATGACAACAATGAAAGGGTGGCAAGGGAAATGCTGCCAACAGTGCACCATGACTACGGAACAGTGAATTTCGGCAGCTGTCACGCAATGCTCAGATGTTGGATCGTTCTGAAACTTGGTGACCACTTGCACAGCGGGGCAAAGGACTGCCAGACCGAATTTCAGACCAATCAGATCTCGGTAGACGAGTCAGCAGCCGAAATGGTGAACTCGGGTGTTACCAAAAAGGAGTAACACACACTTCCGGGATGCCATAAGTCTTGAAACATAAAATGTTGTCATGCCTTGGTAACTGCTTCAAAAACTATGAAACTTTGAGGGTTTGAAGAAAACGTGTTGAAAAACCTCCCCACAAAATTCCAGAAGCTGAGCAGGCTTGTAGGCCGAATGGGAGTGCGATGACCGTGCCACTGTAATGTGTTGGCACAACAAACTCCCCCTCATCGTGCTCTCATTCATCCCTTAGCTGCTCCCTGAAGCTGCCTCCCCTAGTTGAAGGACATGCCACACAAGGTGGCGCAGGTCCAATGCTGATGCTCTGCAAGCCGCTTCGTCAAAAAATCTGCAGGTTGCTTGGTAGTGTTGATGTAGTACAAGGAGACCGTGCCCTTCTTCACCTCCTTCCTCACCCAATGCCATTTGATATGCATGTGCTTGTTCAGCCCATGGAGCACAGCATTGCGAGCCATTGCAATTGCTCCTTGGCTGTCACAAAACACAGGTGTAGGACCCTCTTGCTCCTGCCCCAACTCCTCAAGCAACCTCCTCATCCAAACCACCTCCTTCACCCCATGAAACAACGCCATGTACTCGCTCTCCGTTGATGAGTGAGCTATCTCCCCTTGCTTCTTAGACTTCCAGCTCACTGGACTCCCTCCAACACAGCATACATAGCCACCGTGGGATGTTGCATCACTGATGTCACTTGCCCAGGTAGCATCGGTGAAGCACGAGAGGTACAAGTGTCCACGCCTTGCAGGTGCACCGGTCTTCGTGCTCACCTCCTCCACTCCCTTTTGCTTCAGCTGCCCATGCACTGAATATTGCAGCCCCACCCTTGAGGTTGCCATGCAGTACCTCACCAGCCTCTCTGCTGCATCAAGGTGCTCTTGAAGGGGCCTAGACACCACACGAGCCAGCTGCGAAACCGCGAATGAAATATCGGGGCGAGTGTTGACCGAAGCATACATCAAGCTCCCCACCATTGACTGGAACCGACGCTGCAACTCGGGCTCCAACACCTCACCCTCCTCTTCATCAAGGTGTAGCTGAAATCCTGAGGGTAGTGGAGTCTTTACACTCCTCCCTTCCTCCAGCCCATACCTCTCCCCCATGGCTGCAAGGTACTTGTGTTGGTGAAGCCTCAACCATCCTTTCACCTCGTCCCGCTCCACGTGAAGACCAAGGTAATACCCCACTGGTCCAAGGGCCTTGCATTGAAAGGTCTTCTTCAGCTTCCCTTGCACCTCCTTGATCCTCTCCAGGGATGGAGAGAAGAGGAGAATGTCATCGACGTAGACAAGGAGAAACACTTTCTCCTCATCCCCCTCGGTTATGAAGAGACTCTCGTCGCACCCGCTAACTTTGAAGCCAAGAGCCTCCAACGCCTCCACCAGCCTTGCATACCAGCACCTTGGAGCTTGTTTGAGGCCATAGATGGCCTTGTTGAGCCTGCAAACACGTCCGCTCCCATCGTCGTACCCCTCTGGCTGCTTCATGTAAATCTCCTCATCTACCACGCCATAGAGGAAAGCCGTCTTCACATCCATTTGCTCCACCTTCCAACCACAAACGGCAGCTGCTGCCAGCAACACCCGGAGCGTAGGAGCCTTGGCAACAGGAGCAAACACCTCCTTAAAGTCAACCCCCTCCCTCTGCTGGAAACCCTTGATCACAAGTCTTGTTTTGCGCCTCTCCAACTTCCCCTCCGCATCGGTCTTCACACGTAATATCCACGTGCAATCCAATGCCTTTCTTCCCGGGGGCAGATTGGTGAGGGTCCACGTTCCATTCTCCATGAGGCTCTTAAACTCATCCTCCCTTGAAGCCAACCAAGCCTCTCGATCATCTCCAGCAAGTGCTTCCTCCATCGAAGCCGGTTCATGAGGTAAGTTGACACCGAAGCAACAAATCTGCTCCATCTCTCCCTCGGCTCCCTTCTCCTCATCATCTTCCTCCTCCTGGACCAGCAATGCCTTGGGACCCCCAAGCCTTTCATACTTGAGGAAATCCCTTGGGTGAGCAGCTCTCTTGGGCCTCTCCTTGGCTGCACTCTCCTTAGCTCCACCACGGACAGCACCACGCTTCCCTTGGGTTGTCCGCCTTGGTGGAAGAGTAGGGGATGGTGTAGGCTGCTGCACCTCCTCCTCGGCATCACCTCTCTCAGCTACAGGGGCCTTCTCTTGCTGCAACACTCCCTCCACCTCTACTGCCTCCCCTTCAGCACCTCCCAAGTCATGTGACACCTCCGTTACCTCTGAAGACGAAGACAACTCGATGGGAATGAAGAGTGGGTCATTCGTTCCCACCTCTATTCCGAGCGGAATGGTGACCTTGCTCCTCCCTCGCTCCAACCACTCCTTGAACATGAGCCCCTCCATGAACTTGGCATCTCTGGTGGTGAAGATGGTGTTGGCTATTGGGTCCCACATGAGCCACCCCTTGCTCCCTTGTGCAAGTCCCAAATGAACAGCCCACACCGCCGCCGCTTGAAGCTTGTCACGCTTTTCCTTAGGGACGCGCACGAGTCCCATGCACCCAAAGACTCGAAGCATATCCACCAGAGGCTTCTTGCCCCTCCATTTCTCCATAGGGACCCAATGCTGCCCTCCCACATGAGTCAATACTCGGTTCTTGATGACGGTGGCATGGCGAATAGCGAGGGGCCAGAACCGTAAGGGTAGACCCGAGTCTACCAACATCGTTCTCCCGCCCTCCAAGATGGTCCGGTTCGCTCTCTCTGCCACGCCATTGGATTGAGGGGTGTAGGCCGTGGTGAGCTGCTGCTTGATGCCATGCCGCTTCAGCCAGCTCCGGAACTCCGCTCCCAAGAACTCCCCACCACGGTCACTACGTATCGCCTTCACCCGCTTGCCGCTCTCTCGCTCCACCATGGGCAGCCACTCTTCAATGATGACCCTTGCAGCATCACTCTTCTTTGCAAGTGGAAAGGACCAGGTGAGCCTTGTGTTGTCATCCACCATGGTCATAGAATACAGGGCCCCACCATCTCCCTTCACCTTCATGGGTCCCACGAGATCCACATGCACGAGCTCCACCGGGTCACTCGACTTCCCCTCCACCGAATGGAAGGGAAACCGTGAAAACTTGCTGGTCAAGCAAGTCTCACAAGATCCCACCTCCTTGGGCTCCCCCTTTATCCTCAGCCCCTTGACTCTTTCCTCCTTAAACAGCTGCTGCAACTGAGGTAGCGCCACGTGGCCAAAGCGACGGTGTGCGGTGAGCCAATCCGTCTCACCCGTGCTAGGAGTTACACTTGGAAGCGCAGCCCCTCCATGCCCAAGGAGCCCACCATCACTGTCATCACCACCCCCTCCATTGTCCACGTGGTTAACACGCCCTCCTCTCACATCTCCAGCAGCCAAGCGCGCAGCCGCCTCCTTCCATGGCAGCACCGGTATCTCCCACATAGACCGGTGCATGTCCTTGCCGCCTCGGAGGTCCCACAATACGCGCCCATCCAGAGTTGCCTTGAAAACCTTTGTGCCCAACATCTCCATCTTCATCCCTGCCTCACTTAGGGCCTTGGTAGAGAGGAGGTTGGCACACAATCCAAGAACAAGGAGAACACGCTTCAGCCCCACAAGCCTCCCATCCGCACCCATGAACATGGCTCTCCCCTCGCCACGCACGGGTACAACTTGGCCGGTGGCTGAAACGACGGTGGCTGCCTTTGATGGCCTAACTTCATCCAGTAGATCCTCTCGGTTGGTCATGGTCATGAAGGCTCCCGTGTCGATGACCCAATGGGAGGAGCGGTGAAGAGCAATCTTGCTGGCCGGCACAACCATGTCCTCGGGGCACGCCTCCCCTACATGGTAGAACATGCCGCCGTATCCGCCAGCACCTCCTTCGCCATCCTCACTGCCCATGCCTTCTCCCATAGCTCCATGAACACCCTTGGAGCCCTCAATTGATGGCTGACCAGGCCTCCAACCGTCAGGTAGCTTGCGGCACTTGAACCATGGGTGCCCTTCCACATGGCAATACCAACACTTGCCGCCACACCGCTTGCCTCCCTTGTTGCCACGCTTCCCTCCCGAATGATGCTCCCCTCCAGAGCCTTCCTTGGCCTTCCCTTTCTTGCTGCCACGCCCCTTGAAGCCCTTCATGCCATAGGCAGAGCCTCCACCTTCACCGGCAGCGGCGGTCAGCTCCTTCCTCCGAAACTCCTCTTGAAGAACTTGTGCGCGAATCCACTCAAGGGACCACGAGTCCTTCATCCCATTAAGGTTGACCACCAAGGGCCCCCACGACTCCGGCAGCAGGGAGAGAGCCTTGTAGCACTTGATTTTCTCAGGGTAGTCCACACCAGCAGCTGAGAGCTTCACATAGAGGTCCCGGAGTTGATCGAACGCTCCTTGTACGGCATCACCCTCGTTGATCTTCACCGCATGGAGTTGTCGCTCGAGCACCACCACCATTGCTTCGCTGCTGGGGGCATGGACATCCTTCAATATCCTCCATGCCTTAGGACCACACTCAGCTTCCTTGATGAGATGCTTGATGTGGTGCAGCTGGTTGGATGAGAGGCATTGGGAGAGAAGGAAGAATCCATCCTTGGACCGGCGATCCCATTCTTTGGTCGCTCCTTCGCTCGTAGGCCTCTTGAATTCTCCATCCATCACTTCAAGCAGCCCATAATGGTTGAAGAGGAGCTCCATCCTGAAGCTCCATGATGCCCAATCATCCCCAGAGAACTTCTCCAGGTTGAATGCCTTCACATCATCCTTAGCTGATGTTGAAACTGAAGCCATTGGCGCAGATCCGCCTGCAACGCCTCTTCCCGCTTCCCCAGCGCCTCTCACGCCACCACTGCCACTGGGACCAGCTGGAGCAGAACCTTCAGCCTCCATTTTCACCCACGAACAGAGTAGAACAGCTCTGATACCACTTGTTATAGTCTGCAGTCCACTTAGGGGTCGCGGATGCCCATGAAACCGCCTAAGCAGAATCTGACGTCTTCAAACCGCCTCTGTTCAAAACGCCGTCACGATCAGCTCCGAGATAATACGAGGCTGAAACTTGGACAGCGGTTAGCCTTAGGTGTCTGCTTTCCAACGGTATATTACTTGCTATTATCAGAGGTGTGTGCACTACGCAGTGAACGAAAACGTAAGCTCGGCTGAAAAAACGTGTATTCTCATTGATGCAAGGAAGAGGTGAGTACAACATTGCCTAGGGGACTCATAAGGGGTTGGGTCATCCTGGGAACTCAGAGAAGGTTGAGTCCTAGGGGAGAAAGGCTAGAGAAGAATGGGAAACGTCCTAGCTAGGTCAGCAAAGCCAACCACACTTGGATGTTCAGAGCTGTACTCAAGGCTACCAATAGTGAGTCAAGCCAACATGAGTCAGCTTGTCTTCCCACTTGCACCCTCTTGCAAGTTGCTTCCAGGAAGACCACACTTCTCAAAAGGAGGGTTATAGAGTCCCACTTGACCACCTGTACTTCTTGTCTCATTCTCTGTCCCTGCACCATTGGCATGACAACAATGAAAGGGTGGCAAGGGAAATGCTGCCAACAGTGCACCATGACTACGGAACAGTGAATTTCGGCAGCTGTCACGCAATGCTCAGATGTTGGATCGTTCTGAAACTTGGTGACCACTTGCACAGCGGGGCAAAGGACTGCCAGACCGAATTTCAGACCAATCAGATCTCGGTAGACGAGTCAGCAGCCGAAATGGTGAACTCGGGTGTTACCAAAAAGGAGTAACACACACTTCCGGGATGCCATAAGTCTTGAAACATAAAATGTTGTCATGCCTTGGTAACTGCTTCAAAAACTATGAAACTTTGAGGGTTTGAAGAAAACGTGTTGAAAAACCTCCCCACAAAATTCCAGAAGCTGAGCAGGCTTGTAGGCCGAATGGGAGTGCGATGACCGTGCCACTGTAATGTGTTGGCACAACAATCCCATCAGTTTCACCCCATCAGTTTTACCCCATCAGTTTCATCCCATCAGTTTCATCCCATCAGTTTCATCCGATCAGTTTCACCCCATCAGTTTTACCCCATCAGTTTCATCCCATCAGTTTCACCCCATCAGTTTCATCCGATCTGTTTCATCCCATCAGTTTCACCCCATCAGTTTTACCCCATCAGTTTCATCCCATCAGTTTCACCCCATCAGTTTCATCCGATCAGTTTCATCCCATCAGTTTCACCCCATCAGTTTTACCCCATCAGTTTCATCCCATCAGTTTCACCCCATCAGTTTTACCCCATCAATTTCATCCCATCAGTTTCATCCGATCAGTTTCACCCCATCAGTTTCATCCCATCAGTTTCATCCGATCAGTTTCACCCCATCAGTTTCACCCCATAAGTTTCCACCCCATCAGTTTCACCCCATCAGTTTAACCCCATCAGTTTCACCCCATCAGTTTCCCCCCATTAGATTCACCCCATCAGTTTCATCCAATCAGTTTCACCCCATCAGTTTCATCCCATCAGTTTCACCCCATCAGATTCACCCCATCAGTTTCATCCCATCAGTTTCACCCCATCAGTTTCACCCCATCAGATTCACCCCATCAGTTTCATCCCATAAGTTTTACCCCATCAGTTTCACCCCATCAGATTCACCCAATCAGTTTCATACCATCAGTTTCATCCCATCAGTTTCATCCCATCAGTTTCATCCCATCAGTTTATGAGCGTATGAGCGGGCGGTGCAACGTATGAGCGTGCGGTCCAGCGTATGAGCGGGCGGTGCAGCGTGTGAGCTGGCGGTGCAGCGTATGAGCGGGCGGTGCAGCGTATGAGCGGGCGGTGCAGCGTATGAGTGGGCGGTGCAGGGAATGAGCGGGCGGTGCAGCGTATGAGCGGGCGGTGCAGCGTATGAGCGTGCGGTGCAGCGTATGAGCGGGCGGTGCAGCGTGTGAGCTGGCGGTGCAGCGTATGAGCGGGCGGTGCAGCGTATGAGTGGGCGGTGCAGGGAATGAGCGGGCGGTGCAGCGTGTGAGCGGGCGGTGCAGCGTATGAGAGGGCGGTGCAGCGTATGAGCGGGCGGTGCAGCGTATGAGCGTGCCTTGCAGCGTGTGAGCGGGCGGTGCAGCGTATGAGCGCTCGGTGCAGTGTGTGGTTCCCACCAGTGACAGCACCTGGATGGGCAGGCCTGTGTGTGCGAGTGTGTGGGGGAGTGTGCAGCACCCAACCCACCTGTGTGCGGCGAGTGGTGGGGTCGAGAGTAGCAAACAACCTGTCTTCTGCCAACATGCCCGCGCCTGTAAGCCGGTTGAGCAAAGTTCTCTTGCCCGCGTTGGTGTATCCCACCAGTGACGGTTGAACCCATCAACCAAGGCCAGCAAGGAACAAGCAGCGGAGCAGAGCAGAGGCACTCACCTGTGTGCGGCGAGTGGTGGGGTCGAGGGTAGCAAACAGCTTGTCTTCAGCCAGCACGCCTGCGCCTGTAAGCCGGTTGAGCAGAGTGCTCTTGCCCGCGTTGGTGTACCCCACCAGTGACAGCACCGGGATGGGCAGCCCGGCCCGCCTGTCCCTGTGCTGCTGTCTGTGCTCCCTCACTGATGTGAGGCTGCGCCTCAACGCTGCCATCTGGTGGAAAAAAGCAGGAAAAATGAGGAGGGGAAGAGGAGCGAGAGAGGGTCGGTTGGTATATCCCACCAGTGGTAGGAGAGAGGGAGAAACGAGAATGTTTGCAGTGCGGCCGCTGTGGTGTGAGTCTACCGGCGTTGGTTGGTGTATCCCACCAGTGGTAGGAGAGAGGGAGAGTCGAGAATGTTTGCAGTGCGGCCGCTCTGGTGTGAGTCTACCGGCGTTGGTTGGTGTATCCCACCAGTGGTAGGAGAGAGGGAGAGTCGAGAATGTTTGCAGTGCGGCCGCTCTGGTGTGAGTCTACCGGCGTTGGTTGGTGTATCCCACCAGTGGTAGGAGAGAGGGAGAGACGAGAATGTTTGCAGTGCGGCCGCTCTGGTGTGAGTCTACCGGCGTTGGTTGGTGTATCCCACCAGTGGTAGGAGAGAGGGAGAGTCGAGAATGTTTGCAGTGCGGCCGCTCTGGTGTGAGTCTACCGGCGTTGGTTGGTGTATCCCACCAGTGGTAGGAGAGAGGGAGAGACGAGAATGTTTGCAGTGCGGCCGCTCTGGTGTGAGTCTACCGGCGTTGGTTGGTGTATCCCACCAGTGGTAGGAGAGAGGGAGAGACGAGAATGTTTGCAGTGCGGCCGCTCTGGTGTGAGTCTACCGGCGTTGGTTGGTGTATCCCACCAGTGGTAGGAGAGAGGGAGAGACGAGAATGTTTGCAGTGCGGCCGCTCTGGTGTGAGTCTACCGGCGTTGGTTGGTGTATCCCACCAGTGGTAGGAGAGAGGGAGAGTCGAGAATGTTTGCAGTGCGGCCGCTCTGGTGTGAGTCTACCGGCGTTGGTTGGTGTATCCCACCAGTGGTAGGAGAGAGGGAGAGACGAGAATGTTTGCAGTGCGGCCGCTCTGGTGTGAGTCTACCGGCGTTGGTTGGTGTATCCCACCAGGGACAGCACCAGGATGGGCAGCCCTGCCCGCCGGTCCCTGTGCTGCTGCCTGTGCTCCCTCACTGATGTCAGGCTGCGCCGTAGTGCTGCCATCTGTCTTATACACTTCAATCTACTTCTCCCCCATGCCCTTCACCAAGCCCTTCACCAAGCCCTTCACCAAGCCCTTCACCAAGCCCTTCACCATGCCGCCTGCCCAAAACTTCCACTCAAAGTGACCTCTTCACAATCCCTCCCGCCCCCTCCCCCCCGTCTCTCTCATCTCATCCGTTCTCTGATGATTCGTTTATCCACTTCAATCTGCTTCTCCCCCATGCCCTTCACCATGCCCTTCACCATGCCCTTCACCATGCCGCCTGCCTTCTGAACAGCTCGCGGGCAACCCCTTTCCCACCCTTTCCCCCTACTTTCTTTGACTCACCCGTTCTCTGATGATTCGTTTATCCACTTCGATCTGCTTCTCTCCCATGCCCTTCACCATGCCGCCTGCCTGCCGCTCCAGATGCGTCCACATGCGCGTGAGGCGCGGCAGCTGGTACTCTAGCTGGGCTAGTTGCACCTGGTGGGGGGTCGAGAAGGGGAAGGGCAAACAGGGGGTGATATCAAGTTGCATGCACGCACGTGTCAGCCCCACCACCTCTCCAGATGCGTCCACATGCACGTCAGGCGTGGCAGCTGGTACTCTAGTTGGGCTAGTTGCACCTGGTGGGGATGAGTTGAGGAAAAGGTTGAAATGGGGGGAGGACATGTTGGGCGTTGGGCGTTGGGCTTGGGCGTTGGGCTTGGGCGTTGGTCTTGGGCGTTGGTCTTGGGCGTTGGGCTTGGGCGTTGGTCTTGGGCGTTGGTCTTGGGCGTTGGGCTTGGGCGTTGGTCTTGGGCGTTGGTCTTGAGCGTTGGGCTTGGGCGTTGGGCTTGGGTGTTGGTCTTGGGCGTTGGTCTTGGGCGTTGGTCTTGGGCGTTGGGCTTGGGTGTTGGTCTTGGGCGTTGGTCTTGGGCGTTGGTCTTGGGCGTTGGGCTTGGGCGTTGGTCTTGGGCGTTGGTCTAGGGCGTTGGGCTTGGCCGTTGGTCTTGGGCGTTGGTCTTGGGCGTTGGTCTTGGGCGTTGGGCTTGGGCGTTGGGCTTGGGCGTTGGGCTTGGGCGTTGGTCTTGGGCGTTGGTCTTGGGCGTTGGGCTTGGGTGTTGGTCTTGGGCGTTGGTCTTGGGCGTTGGTCTTGGGCGTTGGGCTTGGGCGTTGGTCTTGGGCGTTGGTCTTGGGCGTTGGGCTTGGGCGTTGGGCTTGGGCGTTGGGCTTGGGCGTTGGTCTTGGGCGTTGGTCTTGGGCGTTGGGCTTGGGCGTTGGTCTTGGGCGTTGGGCTTGGGCGTTGGTCTCGGGCGTTGGGCTTGGGCGTGGGCTTGGGTGTTGGTCTTGGGCGTTGGGCTTGGGCGTTGGTCTTGGGCGTTGGTCTTGGGCGTTGGTCTTGGGCGTTGGTCTTGGGCGTTGGTCTTGGGCGTTGGGCTTGGGCTTTGGGCTTGGGCGTTGGGCTTGGGCGTTGGTCTTGGGCGTTGGTCTTGGGCGTTGGGCTTGGGCGTTGGTCTTGGGCGTTGGTCTTGGGCGTTGGGCTTGGGCGTTGGGCTTGGGCGTTGGGCTTGGGCGTTGGTCTTGGGCGTTGGGCTTGGGCGTTGGGCTTGGGCGTTGGTCTTGGGCGTTGGGCTTGGGCGTTGGGCTTGGGCGTTGGTCTTGGGCGTTGGGCGTTGGGCTTGGGCGTTGGTCTTGGGCGTTGGGCTTGGGCGTTGGGCTTGGGCGTTGGGCTTGGGCGTTGGTCTTGGGCGTTGGGCTTGGGCGTTGGGCTTGGGCGTTGGTCTTGGGCGTTGGGCTTGGGCGTGGGCTTGGGCGTTGGTCTTGGGCGTTGGGCTTGGGCGTTGGTCTTGGGCGTTGGGCTTGGGCGTTGGTCTTGGGCGTTGGTCTTGGGCGTTGGTCTTGGGCGTTGGTCTTGGGCGTTGGTCTTGGGCGTTGGTCTTGGGCGTTGGTCTTGGGCGTTGGTCTTGGGCGTTGGTCTTGGGCGTTGGGCTTGGGCGTTGGTCTTGGGCGTTGGTCTTGGGCGTTGGGCTTGGGCGTTGGGCTTGGGCGTTGGGCTTGGGCGTTGGTCTTGGGCGTTGGTCTTGGGCGTTGGGCTTGGGCGTTGGTCTTGGGCGTTGGGCTTGGGCGTTGGTCTTGGGCGTTGGGCTTGGGCGTGGGCTTGGGCGTTGGTCTTGGGCGTTGGGCTTGGGCGTTGGTCTTGGGCGTTGGGCTTGGGCATTGGTCTTGGGCGTTGGTCTTGGGCGTTGGTCTTGGGCGTTGGTCTTGGGCGTTGGGCTTGGGCGTTGGGCTTGGGCGTTGGTCTTGGGCGTTGGTCTTGGGCGTTGGTCTTGGGCGTTGGTCTTGGGCGTTGGGCTTGGGCTTTGGGCTTGGGCGTTGGGCTTGGGCGTTGGTCTTGGGCGTTGGTCTTGGGCGTTGGGCTTGGGTGTTGGTCTTGGGCGTTGGTCTTGGGCGTTGGTCTTGGGCGTTGGTCTTGGGCGTTGGTCTTGGGCGTTGGGCTTGGGCGTTGGGCTTGGGCGTTGGGCTTGGGCGTTGGGCTTGGGCGTTGGTCTTGGGCGTTGGTCTTGGGCGTTGGTCTTGGGCGTTGGGCTTGGGCGTAAGGCGTGGGCTTGGGCGTTGGTCTTGGGCGTTGGGCTTGGGCGTTGGTCTTGGGCGTTGGGCTTGGGCGTTGGTCTTGGGCGTTGGTCTTGGGCGTTGGTCTTGGGCGTTGGTCTTGGGCGTTGGTCTTGGGCGTTGGTCTTGGGCGTTGGTCTTGGGCGTTGGTCTTGGGCGTTGGTCTTGGGCGTTGGGCTTGGGCGTTGGTCTTGGGCGTTGGTCTTGGGCGTTGGGCTTGGGCGTTGGGCTTGGGCGTTGGGCTTGGGCGTTGGTCTTGGGCGTTGGTCTTGGGCGTTGGGCTTGGGCGTTGGTCTTGGGCGTTGGGCTTGGGCGTTGGTCTTGGGCGTTGGGCTTGGGCGTGGGCTTGGGCGTTGGTCTTGGGCGTTGGTCTTGGGCGTTGGTCTTGGGCGTTGGGCTTGGGCGTTGGTCTTGGGCGTCGGTCTTGGGCGTTGGTCTTGGGCGTTGGGCTTGGGCGTTGGTCTTGGGCGTTGGTCTTGGGCGTTGGGCTTGGGCGTTGGGCTTGGGCGTTGGTCTTGGGCGTTGGTCTTGGGCGTTGGTCTTGGGCGTTGGGCTTGGGCGTTGGTCTTGGGCGTTGGTCTTGGGCGTTGGTCTTGGGCGTTGGGCTTGGGCGTTGAGCTTGGGCGTTGGGCTTGGGCGTTGGTCTTGGGCGTTGGTCTTGGGCGTTGGGCTTGGGCGTTGGGCTTGGGCGTTGGGCTTGGGCGTTGGTCTTGGGCGTTGGTCTTGGGCGTTGGTCTTGGGCGTTGGTCTTGGGCGTTGGTCTTGGGCGTTGGTCTTGGGCGTTGGTCTTGGGCGTTGGTCTTGGGCGTTGGTCTTGGGCGTTGGGCTTGGGCGTTGGTCTTGGGCGTTGGTCTTGGGCTTTCGTCTTGGGCGTTGGGCTTGGCCGTTGGGCTTGCGCGTTGGGCTTGCGCGTTGGGCTTGCGCGTTGGGCTTGGGCGTTGGGCTTGGGCGTTGGGCTTGCGCGTTGGGCTTGGGTGTTGGGCTTGGGCGTTGGTCCCTGCTCACCTGCACTCAATGATGAGCCGCGAGTGTGTGAATGCATGCTCCCACACGTGCAATGCAGACAGCGCACCTGCAGAGTTGCCTCCTTGGTGTTGGCGCGTTGACTGAAAATGTCAATGATGAGTGCCGTGCGATCACACACCCTCACATCGCCGCCAAACTCTTTCTCCAGATTGCGCAGCTGACTGGGAGGGTGGGGAGTTGGTTGGGAAAGAGGGCAAGTAAAGCGGGAAAGAAAGACAAGTAGTGCGATCACACACCCTCACATCGCCGCCAAACTCTTTCTCCACATTGCAGCTGACTGTGTCAGGGAGGAAGGGGAGCAGGCGGGAACTAGCAGGGGAGAGATCACGTGGGCGAGAGGCAATGAGCGCCGTGCGATCGCACACCCTCACATCGCCCCCACATTGGGTTGGGAACACGTGCGTTCAACAGTTTATCTCTGTGATTTGATGTTACAGTTTTGTGAGTCGACGCTCTATCTATGCGAGTCGACGCTCTATCTCTGCAAGTCGACGCTCTTTCTTTGTGAGTCGACGCTCTTTCTTTGTGAGTCGACGCTCTTTCTTTGTGAGTCGACGCTCTTTCTTTGTGAGTCGACGCTCTTTCTTTGTGAGTCGACGCTCTTTCTTTGTGAGTCGACGCTCTTTCTTTGTGAGTCGACGCTCTTTCTTTGTGAGTCGACGCTCTTTCTTTGTGAGTCGACGCTCTTTCTTTGTGAGTCGACGCTCTATCTTCGATCATTCCCCCTCAACCCCCCACTCACTCACCCCGCGCTCAGCTCATCATCAAACACCACCGTCTCCACGCCCATGCCCGCCACTGCTGCTCGCACACATACAGTCAACCACACGTATGCTAACTGCTACCACTTGTCCCACACACTCTCACTCACCCCGCGCTCAGCTCGTCGTCAAACACCACCGTCTCCATGCCCATGCCCGCCACCGCTACTCGCACCTCCTCCACCTTCCCCGCTCCTATGTACGTGCGCGGATTGGGGGACGCTACTCTGGTAAAGGCAGGGATGGGAGGAGTTGGGGAAGGGCGCAGGTTGGGCTTGGTATCACGGCAGTGATGCTGCTCGCACCTCGTCCACCTTGCCTGCTCCGATGTACGTGCGTGGGTTAGGTGATGCTACCCTGGGAAAGGGGGAATGGGGTAGGGGGAGAGTGTGTAGAGCCACCGACTCCTCTATGGGGAACAGCTTCCCTCCTCTATGGGGTAGGGGTGGGGCCCCTTTCCTCTCACTGCCTCCCGTTCACCCCTTTAATCTGCTCATCCCACCTCTGGTGTGTAGAGCCAAAACCTTGAGCCCGGCCGTCTCCACCAACTGAGACAGCTCCGCCAGGGGAGGGGAGGGTAGGCCACAACAGGGGGTGGAGAGGAGGAGGAAGCAAGGAAACAGCACCTGAAGACTCACCTCTGGTGCGTGGAGCCAACGACCCTGAGCCCGGCCGTCTCCACCAGCTGAGACAGCTCCGCCAGGGGAGGGGAGGGTAGGCCACAACAGGGGGTGGAGAGGAGGAGGAAGCAAGGAAACAGCACCTGAAGACTCACCTCTGGTGCGTGGAGCCAACGACCCTGAGCCCGGCCGTCTCCACCAGCTGCGACAGCTCCGCCAGCGACTCCTCTATGGGGAACAGCGAGGGCGCTGAGGCAGAGGGGTAGGCGGAGGGGGGAGCGGGTGCAGAGGGCCTGACCTCCACGCCCACCAGGAAAGCTCTCTCCTCGAGAATCTGACAGGGGGAAAGGAGAGGGGGGAAGGGGGAGCGGTGAGCGGAGAGTGGGGGCGGAGGGGGAGGGGGAGGCGGAGGGGGAAGTGGGTTGCAGAGGGCCTGACCTCCACACCCACCAGGAAGGCTCGCTCCTCGAGAATCTGATGGGCGGAGGGGGGACAAGAGAGAGGGGAGAGAGGAGGGGTGAACGGGGAGTGGGAAGGAGGTGGGAATAGCAGGAGAGGGGGGCCAACGACCCTTAGCGGAGGCGGAGGGGGAGGCAGGGGCGAGGGGGAAGGGGACGCAGAAGCAGAGGGCCTGACCTCCACACCCACCAGGAAGGCTCGCTCCTCTAGAATATGATGGGCGGAGGGGGAAGAAGGGAAGGGGGGGAGGAAGGGAGGGGAGGAGGGGAGGGGAGGAGGGGAGGCTGGGATAGCTGGGGGGGGAATGCAAGTGAGAGGTGTACAGGAAACAGGGATGGGCATTATTAGGCGGGGATCAGAGCCTGCCTCGTCATCTGCCCTTCCTCACCCACCGCGCACTTTCCCCACACCCGAAATGCCCTGGCATCTGCATAACCACTCACTTCCCTCCCTCCCCTCCCCTCTCCCCCTCTCCTCACCTCCCGTCCTCGTCTAACCTCTCATCTCCCCCTCCTCTCACCTCGCGCCCGTTCCGCAATCTGAACCGTTTAGTCATCTCTTCATCTGACGACCACCCGCCTGTCAGATCCTTCCCGCCCTCCCCCTCCTCTGACTGCCACGTGGCAAACGTAGCATCCCATCCTTCCCCCTCCGCCTCTCCCCCTGCCTGTGCTTCCCCTTGCCCTTCCGCCACCCCCCATTCAAACCACCCGCCTCCCCCGTCGTCCTCCGCACTACCCCCCCCTCTCCCGCTTTCCACTCCGCGTGCTACTGACGTCACTCCTCCCAGATCTTCCGCTGGTCCTCGAGATTCCCCTAAAGCGGCGGAATCTGACGGGCTGGCGCGCTCAGGGGGAACCGCGCGGGGAGCTAGACTCGCTCGTCTGCGGAACTCGCGAGACGCGGCAGGCGCGGCGCTTCGTCCGCCGCTTATCGCGGACGAGCGCCGCACGCGCAGGGCAGCGCACGGAAACCGACCGCCGAGCGCTGACTGCGCGCTCGCGACAGATTCTACATGCTCGGCGCGCAGGGGAGTGCTGTCGACAAATCTAGGCCGCAGGGTGGTGGAGAAACATTGAGAACATCGGCGATTTCTGATGGACGGAGGCGCGCAGAAAACGACGGAATGTATTCGTGGACAGGTCGTGGCGCTACACGAGGCTATCATGGCGACGCGAGGAGGATACCTGGGTAGGACTAGACTCAGGTGTACAATGTTGCTGCTAATACATGGAAGTGCTTGAAGCAAGCTGCTCGTGGGAGCGCAAGCAGGGTTGAGAAGCACGAATGCAACATTGAACTCGCTTGAACAAAAGTGCAATTCGCTAGAAAGCACTACGAGCAAAACATGTTAATATTTGGTTATTGATTCACTATCGGTAGAATAAATATGCTACACTTACAACATTTATTTGACCTACAAATAATGTACAGCGAAAACGCTCAAGCGAGAACCCAGTGCGGGTCTGCTCTGCATCTACACCACAATCCACTAGAGGGCGTGATGCGCGAATGCACGCGATCAGGGTCGCAACATGCTCGAATTTCTCTCTCTCCTTTCCCCCTCACCACCGCTTCGCTGCGCACATTTCTTCTTCCATCTCAAATCAGCTGCAAGCTGAACTAGCCACGCGGCGCCTCCCCACATTCCTCAGGCTTGCCTTCCATTGCGAGCACCTCAAAACGTCTCCACGCGACGGGAGATCCAACTGTTCAGGTGAGGTGGTTGAGAAAGGCCCACAGTCTGAGCCGATCCGTCTTTGACGTAGCGAGTCCCGCCGAAAGGGCAATCAGCCCTGCCCAGCGAGCCTCGCGCCGCTCGTAGCATCTCGAGCGTCCTTTCCCCGCACGATCACCGTCCCCGCGGGGCTGATGCGACTTTGAGACCGTTCGTCCCAAGGTCGATCTGGATCAAGCGTAGCTGCCGTAGCTCGGAATGCCGCATGCCGCGGCGGCACCTGCGCCGCTTCTCAAGTAGCTGGGGAAAAATTCATTCCGCTTCGCGCCTCCGTTCCCGCCGAAAGCGGAGCCGTGTGTGTGCGCGGGGCCCTGCGGTTTGTCCTGCGCCGCGCGCTGCTGCATGTTAAGCGGGAATAACTTCTGAATAGATTCGTCTCCGGGCAGGCGAAGCGCGGGGGAATTGGAGAATGTGAGCGCGAAGAGAACGTGTTCGGGCATGCTGACAGCTGCCGCCGACATAAATCTATTTCGCGGTCCGGACGCGAGGGGAACGATGTCGACGGTCTCGAGGCGCGCGCGTTGGAACTCCATTTCCTCGGATTGCTGCTGTGCCTCGTCGAAGTTAAGGCAGACGGATTTAATGTCCGAGAAGTCGAGCTCGCCCTGCTCGTTCTCCTCCGGCTCGCAATAATAGTCGTCGCCCGCCGAAGCGGACTCGCGGGCGGAATAGGCGGACGCGGCTTGAGATTGTTGCTCGTGCCAGGAGCTTTGCGATGAGGCTGGAGAGAAGAAAACGGGGAGAGACGAGAGACGAGAGGCCACAGGTCAGTGACTTCGTACTTTGAGATGTCAGGTTGTGCAGACACGGCACGTGCGATTGAAGCGAAGAGGAACTAGTAGAACGCGAAGACGTTTCAAAGATACTCACTTTCGGAGGCTGCCGCGCTGCTCGCTCGCAGGAGTTTCTCGCGAAGCGACGATTCCCTCATCGTCGCCGTCTGCTGCGACACCGCGCGAGGGTCGCTCGATTGTCGCCACGCGCGATTCGCCGGTGATTGGCCCGACGCCTCAGACGACGCGCAGCTGAAGCTCGGCATGAGCGGCGTCACGGGCGATCCGGTGTAGCTGCCGTAGTCGCTGATTCCCGCTAGAGACGCCACGTTGGTGCCCTTGCTCCCCGGATTAATCGACGTGAATCGCGCGTTGCCGCCCATCTGCTGCTGCAGAAGCTGCTGCGCGAGCGACACGCGGCCGGTGGACGGGCGACTGTTACCCGATGACGTGTTCGAGGGGGTATCGGAGATTATCGAGAGCGCCCCCGAGTTGTTCGCGGAGTTGGGCTGGGAGGTCGCCGGGCTGCCGAGGCCGCTTCTGGGGGAAGAGACGGCGGAGCGCGGCGAGTTGAGGTCGTTAAAGCCGCAGATGTCGGAAAGGTTCGCGACGCTGTTGGAGTCGGAGTCGCCGCAGATGTCGGAGAGATCAACAGCGCTATCGGGGAAGCGCGGATCGGCGGCATTTACAAGCGCGGGCGGCTGCTTGCACCACTCCTCGGTGTTCTCGGTGCGCAGAGCGAACTTGCTGAAGTGCGAGGCTGCAGACTCGTCGCCCCATGGACTGGCTGTGGCTGTGGCCATGCTGATCGCAAGTAGTTTTACGGGATGGGTCGACCAGAAACTGCTTCGGCGATTGATTTGTCAACGAAAGGCTGTAGTGTCACAAGGTTTTAGTGTGTGAGCGACGCTTCAAGATGTTTAGCTGGCTTGAGCGGAGCTTGCTTTAGACTGGAAGTGGGAAGCTGGTGTTGAAAGTGAAGGTTGTGTTTGCTTGTGGTTTGCCTTGCTGGAACTCGCACTTTGTAGGTGGCTCACCCTTCACCGCAACCCCGTCCTTGCTGGATGCCTAGGAAAATGGAGCGACTTCTGGGCCGTGTGTGTGGGTGATTCGATCGAGCCGCTTGGCTGCTGCTAGACGCGCTTCGACATCTCCCCTTCCTCGTGGGTTTTCCCTTCTCCCCCCTCTCCCCCCACATGGCGTGGATGAACAGTTGAGGTGAGGCATCGTTTCGTTATCCACACCAACGCTAATGAGCAGAGTATGTACTGAGGGAGTGAGGTTTGTTGAAAGAAGGGACCAACAACTCTGCACTGTACTCGACGTGATCCTTGGCTGCCCGATGTGGAACTGATCCTTTGCTAAGCACGATCGGGGAATTGGGCAGTAAGTATAGCGTTGGGGATTGCACGGGCTCAGGGTGTACTGAACATCACCATTGTCATTCGAAGCTTTTAGACGGAATGCTTTTCCGCAACAAGCAATATGGCGGAAAAAAACGCGTGTTTCCCAACCAACTCGGTTCACTGCAGCTTTTACCGCCGACCTGTAACGAACCATAGCCACAAGCCGTCGACACAGCACGTCAACACATGTCATCCTCCCGCGAAATCTCGACAACTGCAAACGCATGCTCGTGTAACGCTGGTTTTGCAAATACGACAATTTTAATTTCGCGGTTGGTAAAGCAAACAACGTCCACGCTGGACTGTCAAGCATCCAAAGTTTTTGCATCCCTCTCGCCCATTCCACCGCACATGGCCCATTATGCTTTGAACAGTAAAGCCATGAGGCGCTCACTGATCCACAGAAACAGCAGCGTTGTAAAAACCACGTGCACTTTAAATGCACAGCTGTACGATCAACAACCAGCCAAGCCGAGGACTCGGATAGGTCCAAGGTTTAACGGATCGGTTAGTCAGCCGACACGTGCTGCTGACTGCGCCAATTCATTCTTAGATCAGATTTGTCCGTTCCCACCAACTCCACTTTATGGCCGTAAAAAAGATACGCAGCCGGAACTGTGCCGTCACATCCTTCCCTGGTCTTGAAATCGAAAGGATGTGACGTGGTGACCGCAGGTGAAGTGCTCTGCTGCAGATGCTCATGCAAACCTAGGTCGCATGCATATTTTGTACCTTATAGAGTGTCGAACTAACAGCATAACAAATATTGACTAGCCCACAATAAGCAACCTGAATTTTGTTGGATGTATTTCCTCCTAAAGGTCCCAACCATTCTGTTAGATAAACAGAGGGTGTGCAAGCTGATTTTTTTTCACCGATTTTGTGTTAAAAACAATCCACAACGAATGCTAATCAAATGTCACTGCTTTCTAGTAGTAGTTTTACCAATGCTCCATTTATTATATACTTCAACCCTTGGTCCCAACGATTTGCAAAAGCCCTCTTCACATTTTTATACACAAATAAGATGGATAAACCATAATTTTAGATGCAGCAGGACAATCTAGACTCTTGAAATCTTGCTGTGCCCTGCCACTAACGAGAACCAGACAGCTCAGTAAAGCAGCACTGAGAAACGAGCAGCACACAGAATGTGCACCGGATGAAAAAAACAGCGCAGCAAGATTTCACCAACTTCTTAGTTGGTTCGGCTCCCAAGCCCGGCAAGAGGATACAAGAGAAAGTTGGTGGCCTTCAGGCTGCAATTATTCATGCTGCCGTCTTGGCGGCATGTGTGTGCGTGTGAGCTTCGCCCATAAAGCCCGTGTCTGCTGCATGTTGCTGAATCCAGTCCATGGTGATGCTCTTGGGGCGCTCCAACGGCAATCCCAAGGCCCGGTCCCACACCAGCTGATGGGAGGATCAGGGGGGAGAGAGGGGAGTGAGGGGAGGAGAGAGGGGAGGAGAGGGGGAGGAGATTGGGGAGAGATGAGTGAGAAGAGAGAGAAGGGAGGGGTGGTTGAGAGTGGGAGTAGCAGGTGAAGTGCTGCTAGGTCAGAGCGTGCTGTAGAACGAGACCGTGGTGGAACCGAGGCAGAGGGGAAAGAGAACAGCAGGGGGCATGGCAGAGAGTTGCGAATCAAGCAGTGGAGCTCAAGGCAAATGAGCATCGCCGTAGCAGCAGTGAAATTGAGACAGTGAGGTGTGATGCGAGGCAGTGCGGTGGGATGCGGTAAGGCACGGCACTAACCTGAGAAAGCACGCCCATGGCTCGAGAGACGCCGAACAGCACAGTGTAGAAGCTGGTGGGGTGAATTGAGCCAGGGAGGGGGGGAGGGGGGGTTGGAAAGGGAAGAAAGGGGGTGTGGAGAGGGGTTGTTTTGAGGAGAGGGGGGAGGGGACCTAGACAAGCAGACGCCCTCGAGAGACGCCGAACAGCTTAGTGTAGAAGCTGGTGGGGTGAATTGGGCGGAGAGAGGAAGAAACCTGTGAAGGTGGTTTGGTTTAAGGGGTTGGGAGAAGGAAGGTGCACAAGAGACTCACAGTAAAGATATGCTCAGGGACATGTGACATGCAGGGTGCGCCCCCTGAAACAAGCCTTGTTCCACTCACTCCTCTCATGCTCCTGCACACCCTTTTTGTTGCACTCGCTTGCTGTTGCTGACGCTTAGGTGGTGAAAACCCATTGGCACAAGCCCAACACCACCTGCCCCTCCTGTGCCAAGCCCCACACCACCTGCCCCTCCTGTGCCAAGCCCCATCCTACAAACCCTTTGCAGCAAACCCTCATAATGATCTCGCATGCTACATGCCCTCTTGCTACGCTGCAGCACTCACTTGGCATTGGTTAACCCGAGGTGCTGCAGCAGCACGCCGCTATGCGCGTCCACGTTGGGCCAGGGGTTCTGCACCTGTGGAGGGGTAAAGGGGAAGGGGGGAGGTGGAGGTATGAGGACGGATGCATGCACACACTCATGCACACGTGCACACATATGCACTCTCTCCCCCTCACCTTACCCCTCTCCTGACTCATTTTGCCTCTATCTCCCCTCACTTCCCCAGCTCCCGCTCCCCCCCCGCCCATACCCCCCTCACCTTGCCAGTCTCCTTCAGAATGGGCGGCACCACCTCGTACAGGTCTGATACCTGCAGTCAACGCAGTCAATGCAGTCAACGCAGTCAATGCAGTCAACGCAGTCAATGCAGTCAACGCAGTCAATGCAGTCAACGCAGTCAATGCAGTCAACGCCATATGGGAGGGGAGCAACCGGAGGAGATGAGCGACACAGTCAACGCTAACCACATAGTCAACGCTATCCACACAGTCAACGCTAACCACATAGTCAACGCTATCCACACAGTCAACGCGGTGGCAGAGGGAAGGTGAGCCGCACGACCAACCCAGCTATTGCAGTCAACGAAGTCAGCACAACGGGCACTAGCAGCGGTCAACCGAGTCAACAGAGTAAACCCAGCACTTACCAGCTGCACCATGGGGTCGTGGGCCATGTGCTGCCATGCGAACTCCCGCTGGCACGAGTAGAGTGGATCAGTCACTCGCAGCACAGCATGCCCATACCCCGGCACCACCCTCCAATGCAGTCAACCCAGTCAACGCAGTCAACCGCAGTCAACACATTCAACTCAGCTCTCACCAGCTGCACCATGGGGTCGTGCGGCATGTGCTGCCGTGCGAACTCCCGTGGCACGAGTAGCGCGGGTCAGTCACGCGCAGCACAGCATGCCCATACCCCGGCACCACCCGCCCTGCTGCCAGCCCCCGCCTCACGTGCTCCCCCAGCTGCTCCTTGCTCGGTCTCTCCCCCAATTCCGCTCTTAGCGCGTGCAGCCACCCCAGCACCTCCTGGGGAGGGGGAGGGGAGGGCAGGGGAGTAACAGGAAGACACATCAGCAATGGTGCAGTGGGGGTGGGAGACTGGGTGCAGCACCGCATGTCCATACCCGGGCACCACTCGCCCTGCTGCCAGTCCCCGCCTCACGTGCTCCCCCAGGAGCTCCTTGCTGGGCCTCTCCCTAAGCTCCGCTCTCAGCGCGTGTAGCCACCCCAGCACCTCCTGTAAATGGGAGGGAGAAGGGATGAAGGATGAATGAGCAATGGCCGTTGGGAGGAAGGGAGTGTTGGGAGTGGGGAACAAGGGGGGGGGAGGAGTGTTGCGGCCAGCCCCACGCCCACGTGCTCCTCCCATTTGCCATTCGGGCAGCAAACATGTTCAACGCAGCGAACCCGTTCGAGGCAGCGAACATGGTCTACAGGTTCGCTGCCTCAGATCAGACGGTTTCGCTGCCTCCAACAGGCTCGCTGCGTTGAACCGTTTCGTGGGAGGAATGAGGAATGTTGCATTGGGGGTGGGCAACCGGAGGTACGAGCAGTTGGGGGTGCATGCCAGCAGCCAGCTCTCACCTGATTGGCCAGCCCGTGCAGCGGGCCGGCGAGCCCATTGAGGCCAGCAGAGAGGGCGAGGAACGGGTCGGACAACGCCGACCCCACCAGGTGGGTGGAATGCGCGCTCACGTTGCCGCCCTCGTGGTCCCTGCATGTACCGATGGTCACATAGCGCACAGGTCAGGCGATGGTAGGTTGATTAGACGACAGCAACTGGGGAGGTGACATGGAAAGAGGAGATGAGTGGGAGGGAGCATGTAAGAGAGCACATAAGGGAATGTGGGTGACAGTGAAGCGGCAGCACCTATTAGCCAGTCACGCGAGGATGGTGAGGTAGAGGCGCAAGAGCTCGCGAGGATGGTGAGGTAGAGGCGCAAGAGCTCGTCCATCCGCTCCTCGTCAAACCCCATCATGTGCGCCAGATTCCCCGCCTAGTAAGGTGCAGCCATAGGAGCTCTGTAAGTTGACTCACGCGTGGATGGTGAGGTACAGCCGTAGCAGCTCGTCCATCCTCTCATCATCGAATCCCATCATATGAGCCAGATTCCTAACTAGGTAGATTCTCCGCAGAGGGACTCACGCGTGGATGGTGAGGTACAGCCGCAAGAGCTCGTCCATCCTCTCATCATCGAACCCCATCATGTGCGCCAGATTCCCCGCATAATCCAGATCCTCCCGTGCCGCCCGCACGCCCGGCCGCGCGCCGCCCTCCTTGCAGCTGCGGTTGTAGATCCGGGCGGCGATCTCCGGCAGGGCGGCGATCAGATCTAGGCTGTCGTCTAGTGCGTAGCGCCAGAGGTCTCGCTTGTGCGTGCCGCGGTGGTACGCGGCTGCGAACTTGGAGGTGCGTTGAAGAGCGAGCACTGCTATGGAGAGTTGAGTCATTGGGTGCAGCGATGGGGGCAGCGACCATATGACCTGACACACCGCGTCTGGGGAGAGGGAGAGAGGGAGAGAGGGAGAGAGGGAGAGAGGGAGAGAGGGTGAGAGGGAGAGAGGGAGAGAGGGTGAGAGTAGAGGGAGAGAGGGAGAGAGGGTGAGAGGGAGAGAGGGTGAGAGGAGAGGGAGAGAGGGAGAGAGGGTGAGAGGGAGAGAGGGTGAGAGGAGAGGGCAAAAGAGGGGGGAGAAGAGAGTATTGAGATCTGGTTTGGATGCGTCGTTGGATGGAGCAATGGGGGCAGCGACCATATAACCTGGCACACCTTTGGTTTGGGGGAAGAGATGTCAGCACCAGCAGCTCTTGTACCAAGCTCTATCCGCGTTATAGTTACCTACCTGGCAGTCGCGCTCTGTCCTGCAGCTCCACGGCCAGCGACACCGCCTGCTCTTCCGTGGGAACCTGGTGGTGGGGAGGGAAGGAGTGCGGGGGGGGAGAGCGGGCGGAGGGGCGAGGGGCGGGTGGTGGATGGAAGGATGAGTGAAGGGGGAGGGCGTCGGAGGTGGGTGGTGAATGCACCATTCAGCCATTCAGTGGATGCTTTGTGGAGCAGATGAGAGAGGCATGGCAGGTGGAGGCATGGCATGTGGCATGAGATGTAATGACCGTGGCCCTACCCGCTGGAAAAAGCCACCCCATCTGCATTAGCGTTGAGAACCTCGATCGTTGCCCCCAGCACAACCACACTGCTACAGTCACCGCGCTACAGCCACGGCGTTACAGTCACCATTATACAGTTGCTCCCGCAGCTCACCTCGCCCGTGAGCAACAACCAGAGCAGCGCCTCGGGCAGTGGCTGGCCGCCGTCGAGCGCGGAGGGCAGCTGCGCCTGGCAGTCAGGAATGGACAGCCCGCGGAACTTGATGCCCTGGCGCACGGCGCACCGGCGGAACGACGCGCGGGGGAGGAAGGGAGGGAAGGGAAGACGGGAGGAGAAAGGGGGAGGACTGAGAGAGGGGAAAGGCGAGGGCGAGAAGCTTTGGTGATGGACGGTATACTAGTGAGGGGCGAGGACCACTGGCGGAATGGCGGCGAGGGTAAGTGGCAATGCAGTTGGGAAAGGCTGGTACTTGGAGCGGGTGTTACCTGGAGCGGGTGTTACCTGGAGCGGGTCGAGCTGCGACGTCTCCCAGAGAAGGCCCTTGATGCCGCGCATTCCGCCCACCGCCTGCCACGTGGCACATCGCAATAACGCACATTCATGATTCGCGTTCGATGCATACTCGGCCGAGAGAATGATCATGCGGCGACGAGGCACAACGAGGCGCGCGCATGCGCGTACCATGTTGACGGTGACGTCACCCAGGACCATGTCGCCGTACTTGGCTTTAATCTCCGCGAGTCGCGCGCGCTGCTCCGGCACCACCTCCTCCATCGTCTCCCGCAGGTCCACCAGCTCCGGCACGCGCTGCGGCAACTGCACCCCCGCGCAGCGTGCGGCAAGCAGCGCGCGAGGCGGCGAGGGGCGAGAAAAATGCAGAATGGCCGAGAAATGAGGACGACGCGTGGTTAAGAAGAGAGGATGACGCGTGGTTAAGAAGAGAGGACGAAGCATGGTTAGATAGTGAGGACGAGGCGTGGTCAAGTCAACGTTTGGACGGACGAATTTGCGCGGAAGTGCTGGAACGCGGCACGGCGCATGGGTTGGCGGGTTCAGCGGCGGCGCACCGTGGAGGAGAGGCGGTGCGGCGCGGCGTCTTCCACTCCCTTGAGAACGCCGCCGGGCTTGGAAGCGGCCTGGCGACGGGGGAGGGAAGAAGCGGGGAGGAAGCATAAGACACTTGAACTGGAGATTGTTACTCAGACAAAACGCCGTACTGAGGGCTCCATTATATTCTTGCTGGTTAAAAAGAGCTGTTTGCTCAGGGGACGGCGAGTCCATCGAAGCGTCAATTATAATCGACGAGACTCATACCTGTCGGACGGACGACGCAACGCGGCTAAGTACACGCCTGAACGCCATGGGATAATATGTGTAACTCTAGAAACGATTAGCGAGATGTGTAACACCTTAAGCAGCGGCCAAGGTGGATTCTAGTTTAGGGCTCGGGAAGAAGACAGGCACTGGTGGTGGAGGGCCAGCTTGTCGTGGGTTTGCTGCTGTGAGGATTGAGGAGCAGGTTTCAGGAAAGTCGAAAGATGGGAGAGTGAATGTAGCTCTCTTGATATAATTCGGTAACAAAATACTGCAATGCCAGAAGAGGGCGAATGCGCCTCCACTGAACGAATTCGCCCCTGTTGGAATGGAAAAGGGATTTGCTGCCGTGTCACGTGAGCTCGCGGCGCATGTAACTGCTCGCGTGCTTTCTCACGGGTTGAGAGACCAGCTGGCATCTGCCAAGTCCAATGCAAAATTGCGTCGCTATCATCCAGGGCATGTCATTCGCGGAACAGCGGGATTGGGTTTGTCACGTGTTAACCAAAGCGTCAGGATTGGATGGAAGATCCAGGTGACGTTGTTTCAGTCGCGATGAACATTTTCCTGTCCAGGGTAGCTTCGGAAAAAGGCCTCTGACTGGTCGCAAATCATGTACAAACAATGCCAACCACCCGCACGTGTGTTACTTGAAGCATTGCAACCAAGAAGGCTCCAATATACAGTTAGACAAAGCAACTAATATTGTAGTGTAGGCTTCACAGACTCACATAACCTCATCAGAGGCCAGCAAGGTATCAATATGCATGGTGAAGAGTTGAGTGCCAGCGAATACCTGCAAAAAAATGAAGCTTGCAAATCTCAGAAGTTGAACAATAGAAATATGCGATGCTGACAGTATTAGCACAATGAAGGATAATGAAGACGGCCAGAAAATATAAACAAGCAGGGCCAGTGCGCAGTAGGAGAGGGGAGGAGCATGCCTGAAAGAATTCCTGGTCATCCTCTGGGAAGCCGTTGACAAAGCTCTCCTTGAGGAGAAGCGACACCTGCCATGCCATGCCATGCCATGCCATGCCGTGCCATGTCATAACAATAATGTGTTAGGTCATTGGCGAAAAGAGGCAATGCATTCCAAGATCCACACATGCCTTGGAATTGGAATGGGCACCAGACTGAAGTGCTTCTCAAGAAAATGTGACTCTGGCACACTACTCACCCGCTGGCCACCCTGGTTGACGCTGGTGATGGTGTGAATGCGCACGTCGGTGCAGAAGGTGTCAATGTAGCTCCTCAGCGTCATCAGAAAGCCGTCTGCTGCCGCCACCTGCTCTCACAGTGGCACCCCCTCACACACAGATAGAGAAATTGGGAGCAAATGGGTGAGAAAAGGCCAGGAGTGACATGCGCACGTGGGTGCAGAAGGTGTCGATGTAGCTCCGCAACGTTAGCAGAAAGCCGTCTGCTGCCGCCACCTGCTCTCACACATGGAGAAAGTGGGAGGCCATGAGAAAGAGGGAGGCCGTGAGAAAGAGCCGGGAGTGACAGTGAGAGGGATGGTCATGCATGAAGCCTCAGCGTTAGCAGGAAGCCATCCGCCGCCGCCACCTGCTCTCCCTCTCTCTCACTCACTCACTCACTCACACACAGCCATTGCAGCCGTCACCCATGCGCACAAACACGCACACACAGATAGAGAAAGAGGGAGAAAATGAGTGAGAACGAGCCAGGAGGGACTGCAAAGGAGCTGTTCATGCAGCATCATAGCGTATCCGTGGTTGCTGTGCTCCACACAGCCCACCTCACCCTCTGCTAACCCCACGTGGCCCTCTCTTGCACCCTCCTGGCCCTTTGTTTCGTCAACCTGGCTCCTTGTTCCCCCCACCTGGTCCTCACCTGGGCCTCTGTTGCGCCCACCTGGCCCTCCACCTGGGCCTCTGTTGCGCCCACCTGGCCCTCTGTTGCGCCCACCTGGTCCTCAGTGGTGCGGTACATGGGGCGCTTGTCAGTGTGCGGCACGGAGGCAAGTCGAGGGCCTCCAGGCGACTGTTCTTTAGGCTCCTCAAGAACCGACTTGCTAAGCACCGCATCTCACCGGGAATATGTATGAACATCTCCCCACCCCACCCAGCTCTCTGTTTCCCCCACCTGGTCCTCAGTGGTGCGGTACAAGGGGCGCTTGTCAGCATGCGGCATGGAGGCGAGCGCAGAGTGGTATGGATCGAGGCGGCTGCTTTAGAGGCACCTCAAAAGAGATTCCTCCTAAGCACCACAGCTCACTGGGAATATGTCCGAGCCTCACCTGGTCCTCAGTGGTGCGGTACATGGGGCGCTTGTCAGCATGCGGCATGGAGGCGAGCGCAGAGTGGTATGGATCGAGGCGGCTGCTTTAGAGGCACCTCAAAAGAGATTCCTCCTAAGCACCACAGCTCACTGGGAATATGTCCGAGCCTCACCTGGTCCTCAGTGGTGCGGTACATGGGGCGCTTGTCAGCATGCGGCATGGAGGCGAGCGCAGAGTGGTATGGATCGAGGCGGCTGCTTTAGAGGCACCTCAAAAGAGATTCCTCCTAAGCACCACAGCTCACTGGGAATATGTCCGAGCCTCACCTGGTCCTCAGTGGTGCGGTACATGGGGCGCTTGTCAGCATGCGGCATGGAGGCGAGCGCAGAGTGGTATGGATCGAGGCGGCTGCTTTAGAGGCACCTCAAAAGAGATTCCTCCTAAGCACCACAGCTCACTGGGAATATGTCCGAGCCTCACCTGGTCCTCAGTGGTGCGGTACATGGGGCGCTTGTCAGCATGCGGCATGGAGGCGAGCGCAGAGTGGTATGGATCGAGGCGGCTGCTTTAGAGGCACCTCAAAAGAGATTCCTCCTAAGCACCACAGCTCACTGGGAATATGTCCGAGCCTCACCTGGTCCTCAGTGGTGCGGTACATGGGGCGCTTGTCAGCATGCGGCATGGAGGCGAGCGCAGAGTGGTATGGATCGAGGCGGCTGCTTTAGAGGCACCTCAAAAGAGATTCCTCCTAAGCACCACAGCTCACTGGGAATATGTCCGAGCCTCACCTGGTCCTCAGTGGTGCGGTACATGGGGCGCTTGTCAGCATGCGGCATGGAGGCGAGCGCAGAGTGGTATGGATCGAGGCGGCTGCTTTAGAGACACCTCAAAAGAGATTCCTCCTAAGCACCACAGCTCACTGGGAATATGTCCGAGCCTCACCTGGTCCTCAGTGGTGCGGTACATGGGGCGCTTGTCAGCGTGCGGCATGGAGGCAAGGCTTGATAAGACATCTCAAAAACCCTCTGTTGCGTTCACCTGGTCCTCAGTGGTGCGGTACATGGGGCGCTTGTCAGCATGCGGCACGGAGGCGAGGGCGGAATGGTATGGCTCGAGGCGGCTGTACAGGTCCACCTCGTCTGGTAGGCGCGGCAGGTATGTGGGCACCTTCACCTGGTGTAAGAGGGGGGAGACATGGTGAAGACAGTCAGGGTGAGAAGGCGAAAGAAGGAGAGCCAGTCACCCCAGGGCGGAGGGGAAGAGGTGACCCCCACGTGTGGAGTGGAAGGGCTCGAGGCGGCTGTACAGATCCCCCTCGTCTGGCAGGCGCGGCAGGTATGTGGGCACCTTCACCTGGTGTAAGAGGGGGGAGACATGGTGAAGACAGTCAGGGTGAGAAGGCGAAAGAAGGAGAGCCAGTCACCCCAGGGCGGAGGGGAAGAGGTGACCCCCACGTGTGGAGTGGAAGGGCTCGAGGCGGCTGTACAGATCCCCCTCGTCTGGCAGGCGCGGCAGGTACGTGGGCACCTTCACCTGGTGTAAGAGGGGGGAGACATGGTGAAGACAGTCAGGGTGAGAAGGCGAAAGAAGGAGAGCCGGTCACCCCAGGGCGGAGGGGAAGAGGTGACCCCCACGTGTGGAGTGGAAGGGCTCGAGGCGGCTGTACAGATCCCCCTCGTCTGGCAGGCGCGGCAGGTACGTGGGCACCTTCACCTGGTGGGGGGGAAGGAGGGGAAGTAGAGACAGGGTAAGAAGGGACTCAGGGGGGATGGAGAGGTGGTAGGTGCAGCAAGGCAGTTTGCTGCGTTGAAGGAGACAGCGAATGGAGAAGGGGAGCGGGGTGCTTTCATTGTCCTTGGGAATGTTCACTGAATGTTCACCTTGTCCTTGGGAATGTTCACTGAATGTTCACCTTGTCCTTGGGAATGTTCACTCGGATGAGGTTGCTGCTGGCTCGGTCCTTGAGCTCCACTGTCTTGTACTGCATGCCCACCTGCATGGCGCCACGGGAGAGGTGGGAGGGGAGGGGGAGCCCAGGAGTGAGATGGGAGAGGAAAGATGGAGTGGAAGAATGGGAGAGGGGGGAGGAAAGTGGGAGAGGGAAGAGTTAGGCATAGAGGGAAGAGATGAGAAACGATTGTTGGCACAACCAGAGCACAACATGCATGGATTCATGAAGAGGGCGGGACTCACAAGGAAGGGCACTGGCGCATCGAGGAATGTGAGGAGCTGGCTGGGCAGAATCTGTGGCGTGGAAGGGTTGGGAGAGAAAGGGTGGAGGGAGAGGAGGGGTGGATGGGAAGTTACAGGCATGGTGGCAGTGCGTGTGTCGCATGCATGCGCCCTTGCTTCCTTTCCACTGGCAGCGGGATTTACGCAAAAAACAGATGACAGTCCAGAAAGCATAGAGTAGAAAGCAGAATGCAGAGGGAAGAGAGCAGAGAGCAAGGAGCAGAGCACACAGCAGGTGCTCAATGCAACGGGGGACAGCAAGGGAGAAATGAAAGATGAAAGAGCAGAGTGGGGAGCGATGGAGTATAGAGGGCTTGGAGGGAGGAGCGGCACGGACCGGCAGCAGCACGGACTGCCAGGAGAAGGGGCGGATCATGGGGATGAGTGATAGCACCACCGCTGACAGCACACTCTGCCACGGCGCACAGGCAGAAGGGAGAGAGGAAGGGGAGGGAGAAGAGGGGTTGGGGGAGGGAGGATGAGGAGAAGAAGGGAGGAATGGAGGGGTTGGGGAGAAGGGGGAAAGAGTTGGGCAAGGGAAGGGGTTGGGTGGTTTGAAAGGTGCAGCTGGTTGGAGAGGGCGTGGGGGATGAGGAACGAGAGGGGGGCTGAAGGGGATGAGGCACGAGAGGGGGGCTGAAGGAGATGAGGCACGAGAGGGGGGCTGAAGGGGGGCATATGGAACTGAACTGAAAGCTGACGGATGGGTTTAGCGGCAGCAGCAGTGGCTCGGGAGTGATGCGGCAGCAGCAGTGGCGCAGCAACAGCATGAGCAGGACGAGGGCAGCAACGGCGCTGCCGCAATGGCATGAGCAGCAGCACGCACCAGGTTGGGGCAGACGAAGACGATCTGTCGCTCCAACAGCACCGCTGCTAGCACCGTGAGGATCTGAAAGGGGGGTGTAGCAGCGGGGGCAGGGGAGGGGAGACGTGGGCGGCGTGGAGAGGAGGAGTGAGGGAGAGGTTGGGGCAGGCGAAGACAATCTGTCGCTCCAGCAGCACTGCTGCTAGCACTGTGAGGATCTGGCAAGGGTGTGGGGGCGGGGGAGACGTGGGGGCAGTGGGATGGGAAAGGAAGGGAAGATGTGATGTGAGGGGAGGGGAGGGGAGGAGGAGAGAGGGGAAGGGAAGGGAGGAGAGGGGGATGGATAGAGCAGTGGGAAGGAGGAAGGAGGAGGGGGGAGAATGAGGAAAGCCCGATGGGTGGTACGACGGGCATGTGACACAATTCCACAACCACAGCAGCACGCACATAAAGGCGTTTCAACTCACATTGTCAAGGCTGAGAGCGCGGCAAGCAGCAGCAACAGCAAAACAAGCCACCCCAGCAGCAACAGCAAAACAAGCCACCCCAGCAGCAACAGCAAAACAAGCCACCCCAGCAGCAACAGCAAAACAAGCCACCCCAGCAGCAACAGCAAAACAAGCCACCCCAGCAGCAACAGCAAAACAAGCCACCCCAGCAGCAACAGCAAAACAAGCCACCCCAGCAGCAACAGCAAAACAAGCCACCCCAGCAGCAACAGCAAAACAAGCCACCCCAGCAGCAACAGCAAAACAAGCCACCCCAGCAGCCTCCTCGGCGTGCATGGGAGAAGCAGCCTCCTTGGCGTGCATGGGAGAAGCAGGTCGTCAGCGTGGGGCGGAAAGCAGAGCTCATCATTATCCAGCTCGCTGCGGAGTTTGACTCACATTATCGAGGCTGAGAGCACGACACGCAGCAGCAACGGCGAAGCACGCGACCCCAGCGGCCTCCTCAGCATGCATGAGCTCTCTGAGGAGTAAGTCGTCAGCGTGGGCGGGGAAGCAGCGCTCGTCAATATCCAGCTCGCTGCGGGAGAAGCCGAGCGGCAGCAGGTGCGGCAGCGGGTGGAAGAGCATGGCCTGGCCGCACGGAGGGACTGCAGAGGTGTGGTACGCGCACACGATTTGAAGCGCGTCGTTGTGATGATCCTGTGGGGGAGGCGGGGGAAGGGGGAAGGGGGAAGGGGAAGGGAGGTTTTGGAGCGGCAGCAGGTGAGGCAGCGGGTGGAACAGCATGGCCTGCCCGCACAGAGGGACCTGCGGATGTGTGGCATGCGCACACTTCTGCAGCGCATCGTCGTGATGATCCTGGGGGGGTGGGGTAGAGAGGATCGGGAGGGAGTTTGGGAGGAGGGGGGATAGACGGCATTGGGGCACAAGGCACCATGTTCTACGAACAAGCTGGCTTGCACAGGGCATCTACCCATTCCACACCTTCCCCCTCTCTCCGCCTCTCTTCCTCCCTCCCTCTCTCCCCCTCTCCCCCTTGCCTCACCTCGGCCCATTGCCGCACAGCCTCCGCCCCGCAGTCCCCCTCCCCCTCCCCCTCCCCCCGCTCCCCCCCCGCCCCCTCGCCCTCCCCCCCCTCCACGAGCCCGCGATAGAAAGCATCGTCGTCGTCCTCCTCCTCCTCGTCCCCATACTGCTCCTCCTCCGAATCCTCCTCCTCACTCTCCCCCCCGCCCCCCTCCTCCTCGTCCCCCTCCCCCTCGTACCCTGGCAGTTCCTCCTCAGACCTGCAGCGTGAAAACATGGGTGGAGTGCGGTGGGAAGGGGTGGAATGGGTGGGTGACCTTCTCAGCTGAGAGGCGTGAGTGAAGTGCTCATGCCTACTGGACCATGATAAGCCAATACCTGTTCTTCAGCAGAATTTTCAATGCAACAGGTAGCTTGAATTACCTGCTCAGCAGGCATTGAATTACCTGCTCTACTATAGATGAGTCTCTTGTCGGCAAATGCATTGCATAGCGTAGCGTAGCGTAGCTTGGGTTGGAGGCGCAAGGGTGTCGTGGGGGTAATGGAGGGCTCAGAGGGCTCAGTGGAATTGGAGAGTGCTTGGGCATGCACCCATGCATGCACCACATGCCGTCACATCACGATTCACAACCACAGCACACCACACCACACCACAGCACAGCACCGCGGCCACAACAGTTCACTCCACCCTACTCCACCGCAGCACATGGCAGCGAGCCCTGTTCACCTGGACTCCTCAGTGAGGCTGCGAGCCAGCTTCAGCAACGGCTTTAGAGGCACCTAAAAATAAATCAGGATTTTGAGGCGCTTAGAAAATCTACCCCAGCACATATGCGCCCTGCCCGCTCACCCAGATGAGGCTGCGAGCCAGTTTCAACAACGCAACACACCAAACCACACAACACCCCAACACCCCAACACCCCTGTGCTGTGCCCCCGCTCACCCGGAGTCCTCACTGATGCTGCGAGCCAGCTTCAGCGACGCCTTGCGCTCCATGGCCCCACGGCCCCCACCACCTCCTGCCCCATCCCCACCGCCCTTCGCCGCCTTGCTACCCCCGGTGCCCGCACGCATGTCGTACTCGTTATAAGGGCACGGGCCTAACGGGTTATCATCGTCGTCTACAGTCATGGAGCGTCGCAGCTTCAGAGACGACCCCCCAGCCCCCCCCATGCGCCCGCCTTCGCGCTCCTCCTCCCCACTCTCCTCCTCCTCCCAACTCCCCTCCTCCTCCTCCTCGCTCTCATCCTCCCCTTCCCACAGCGTAACCATTTCTTCATCATCCCACTCCTCGTCCTCCCCTATCCCGCCCAAAGCCCCATTCTCTTCAGTCATCAGTCGAACTAGCTTCTTACCCCCACCCGACCCCTTCCCCCCTGCCTGCCCCACTTCTTCAGTCATCAGTCGAACCAGCTTCTTCCCCCCACCTGCTCCCTTCCTACTTGCTTGTCCTGCCTCCTCTGTCATCAAACGCACCAGTTTCTTCCTCCCACTCCTGCCCACCTCGCTCCTTACCTGCTCCTCTCCCTCCTCATCCTCCACCTCCTCTTCCTCTTCTTCCTCCCACCCCCCACCTTCCCCTCTCTCTGCTGCCCGCCCCGCCTCTTCAGTCATCAGCCGTACCAGCTTCTTTCCGCTACCTCGCCCCATCCCCCCTGCTCGCCCAGCCTCCTCTGTCATCAGACGCACCAGCTTCTTCCTCCCACTGCCAGTGCTTTTGTTCCTTACCTGCTCCGCGCCCTCCTCTCCCTCCTCTCCCTCCTCTCCCTCCTCTCCCTCCTCACCACCTTCCTCTTCCCCACCTCCCCCTCTCCCCATTGCTCGTCCTGGTTCTTCCGTCATCAAACGGACCAGCTTCTTCCTCCCACTCCTGCCCACCTCGCTCCTTACTTGCTCCTCGCCCTCCTCTCCCTCCTCTTCTCCTTGCTCCACTTCCCCTCCCCCCCTTCCCTTCGCTCGCCCTGCCTCTTCAGTCATCAGCCTCACCAGCTTCTTCCCGCCACCCCGCGCCGTCCCCCCTGCTCGCCCGGCCTCCTCTGTCATCAGACGTACCAGCTTCTTTCCCTGCCGCCCCACTGTCCTCCTCTCCTCCTCTTCCTCCTCGTTTTCCTCCTCCTCTTCCTCTTCCTCCTCCTCCACCTCGTCCTCCGCCTCCTCCCCCCACTCCTCCTCCTCGTCCTCCTCTCTCTCTCCGCCCACCCATCCCTCTCCACCACTCTCCACCGTCATCAGCCGCACCAGGCGCTGCCTCTCTCTGTGAGCCTTCTTCTCCACCTCACTGTCCTCCTCCCTCTCCGCCCTCCTCCTCGCCTCCCCGGCCTCCACAGTCATCACTCGCTCCAGCTTCTTCCTCCTCCCACCCCTCCCCACACCCACTGCCCCACTCTCCTCCTCCCCTCCCTCCCCTGCACCTCCCTTCCCCCCTCCTCCTTCCCCCGTCGCCCCATCATTCTCACCCTCCTCCGCCTGACCCACTCCCCCAAACGACACTGCCTTGACCCGTCGAGACGGCGCCCGCCCGCTCCCCTCGTCCCCTCCACCGCCCTCCTTACCACCCGCGCCATCCTCAAACCCACCCCCCTCCCTGGGACTCTTGCCACCCTTAAAGCTACTCGGCCCCTTGGAACTCCTGGGGCTTTTTGGGCTCTTACCACCCTTGCCTCCCGCGCCCTGCCTCTCCTCGTCGCCCTCCTCCCTCCACTCCCGCCCCAGATCACGGTAACTCCGCTTCAGCACACCAGCGATGAACGTAAACCCGCCCTCCATGTGCACGTTCCCCTCCCCTCCCTCCCCTCCCTCCTCCCCCTCCTCCCCCTCCCCCTCCTCCTCCTCGTCCTCCCCGGCGCCGCCCACAAGCTCCCCCAGCAACTCCCTCACATGCTCTTTCAGTTCCCCATCCACCTCATCGTCCCCCATGCCATACCCCACGCTGTCCGAATGCCACATACCGCCGGCGCCCGCCCGCCCCGCCTCCTCCTCGTGTGCTTGCAGCAGCTCCTTAGGTACCATCAGCCGGCCCCGCCGCGCTGCCTGCCTCATAGAAAACTCCTCATCCTCATCGTCTTCCTCCTCTTCTTCTCCCTCTCCCGCTTCCTCCTCCTCTTGCTCCTCATGCTCGCCCTCCCCCGCCTCCTCCTCACTCCCCTCAGCCGCACCCGCTTCCATCTCCTCGTCCTCATCCCCCTCTTCCTCGCCTTCCCACTCCCCCTCACCCTCCCCCTCCTCCTCCCCCTCCGCAAAACCGCTCTGCTCCCCCTCCTCCCCCTCCTCCCCCTCTTCTCCCTCCTCGCCCTCCTCAATCCTCCCTTCCGCCATCCCCTCCCCCTCCCCACCCCCCTTCCCCTCCTCCCCAAGCTGCTCCGCCTGCAGCTGGGCAATAAACCCCTGCAGCCCCTTCACATTCGACAGGCCCCTTAAGCTCTTAAAGCTCCGCCGTCCCACCTGCTGCTCCGCCTCCCCCTTCAGCTTCATCACGCCCTGCAGCCGCCGCGACGACGGCGAGCGAGAGAAGGAGTGGGCCGGGGCGAGCGTGGAAACCGGCACAGCGAACGACATCGGATCCTTCTCCTTCTTCTTCTTGCCTCGAAATGACTTCCCACCCGCGCCCATGCCCATGCCATCGTCATCGTCATCGTCGTCATCGTCGTCGTCGTCGCTGTGAAAGCCCCCCCGTCGCATGGCTTGGATGCCCCCTGCGTTGATGCGCCGCATGTGCTGCTTCATGTGGTCCAGGCGCTCCTGCACCAGGATGCTGGGGAAGGGGTGGGGGGGTGATGTGGGGAGAGAAAGGTGGCAGGGAGGGGTGGACGGGTGTCGAGAGGTGGTGCACGGGTGGGAAGAGAGATGGCATGTGCTGCTGGCGTTGATGCTCCGCATGTGCTGCTTCATGTGGTCTAGTCGCTCCTGCACCAGGATGCTGGGGGGGAGGAGGGAGGAGGGGGGGAGGGGGGGAGGGGGGAGGTGGGAGGTAGGATGGCATGTGCAGCATTGATGCGCCTCATGTGCTGCTTCATGTGGTCTAGTCGCTCCTGCACCAGGATGCTGGGGGGGAGGAGGGAGAGGGAGGTCAACGTCATTACCCTGCTTATTCATCCGCCCTGTTTCCTTTTCGCACGTGTTCACCCTGCTTTTTCCATCCATCCAGCATTCCCAACCATCCCGTTTTCTCACCCACTCACGTGTTGAGCACCTCAAAGGGCAGGTCGAAGAACGGCAGGCGCGGGAGGAAGCAGACTGGAGGGCCCTTAGTAACCGGAACTGAACGTGCGTGTGTCGTTGCACCCTCACCCATCCACCCTGCATTTCCTTTCCACCCATCCAGCCACTCACGTGTTGAGCACCTCAAAGTGCAGGTCGAAGAACGGAAGACGGGTCAGGAAGCAGTAGCAGCGCGGGGCGGTCACAAGGTACTTGGAGGGCAGGCCGGCGGGCTTGGGGCCGTGGAGGGCGTTGTTCATTGCGAGCACGGAGGGCGGGCGTTGCACGACCTCGTGCACCACCATGCACACGCCGTACAGCGTGGCGTTGTCGTCCACTGCCAGGAGGAACACGTATGCATTGTCGTCCGCCGTCTGGTACGCCTGTGGGGCACGGGATGGGGGAGTGCGAGGGTGAGCGAGAGACAGTGAATGAGTGAATGAGTGAGGGAAGGAGGGAGGGAGGGAGGGAGTGAGAGACTGAGTGAGTGAGTGGGTGAGTGAGGGAGGGAGGGAGGGAGGGAGGGAGGGAGAGCACGGAGGGCGGGCGCTGCAGCAGCTAGTGCACCACCATGCACACGCTGTACAGCGTGGCGTTGTCGTCCACTGCTAGGAGGAACACGTATGCATTGTCGTCTGCTGTTTGGTAGGCCTGTGGGGTGACGGAGAGCAGTGAGGGTTTGAGTGAGTGAGTGAGAAAGTGAGTGAGTGAGTGAGTGAGGGAGGGAGGGAGGGAGGGAGTGAGGGAATGAGGGAGGGAGGGAGTGAGTGAGGGAGGGAGGGCGGGCGCTGCAGCAGCTAGTGCACCACCATGCACACACTGTACAGCGTGGCGTTGTCGTCCACTGTATGGTAGGCCTGTGGGGCTGTGTGTGAGACAGGGTTACGGGGTGAGCGAATGAGTGACACTGTGAGTGAGTGAGTGAGTGAGTGGCGGCGAGCAGTGCCAGCAGGAACACATACGCGTAGCCGTCCGCGCTCGGGTGTGCCTGTGGGGTGAGGGAAGGGGTGTCGAGCAGCATGAGGGAGGGGTGAACGCCACGAGCGATGGTAGTGCGAGCACGAGGGGTGAGTGAGTGAGCGGGTGAATGAGTGCGTGAGCGAGTGCGTGAGTGAGGGTGCAAGAGTGGGAAAAGAGGTGGAGATGCTCAGGCGGGTGTGCGTATAGAGGAGGAGGGTATATGGGGGGAGCGAGTGAGAGTAGGAGAGAGGGAATGCAGGGCGCACCTGGCCATAGATGGACTGGTGGAAGCAGAGGGGCGCACCTGGCCGTAGATGGACTGGTGGAAGCCCTTCATTGACGGTGTCTTCTCCATGCACCTCGCCTGCTCACCGCCAACAACAGGCAGCACGCAGCATGGATCAGGGAGCAGGGAGAAAAATCGGGCGAGGAGAGTAAGACAGCAGCCCAAGAGTGTGTGTGTGGGGGCCTACAGATGGGTGGCTGAACGGGGAAAACGCAGCTAAACTTACACACGGACGGATGATGAAACTTCATCCCACCTCACCTCACCTGACCGCACCTCACTGCACCTCACCTCAACACCGTTTGGGAAGCAGAAGCCTGGCAGGTCGGAAGGCGAGAGAGCAAGCTTCTTGCGCGGCGGGTACTTGTACAGCAGCTGGGGCAGGGGGGGAGGGGGGGAAAGGAACGGGAGAGGGCAGGAGGCAGAGCGGCCTTCTGCGTCGACTCACGTGTGTCTCTGGTTGTGTGGTGGGTACTTGTACAGCAGCTGGGGGGAGGAGGGAGGGGAGAGGGGAGGTGGGGCAGGGGATGAGACAGGGTAGCAGCAGCATGCGGTGGAAGTGTGAGGGGTAGTGAGAATGGTTCCTGTCTCCGACCCAGCAGACACCCACGCCAGCACACACCGTGCCCCAGCAGCACAGCATACCTGGGCATCTAGGTTCACAGCGGGCGGCGGCACGGAGTCACTGACAGTGCCGTTGAGCTGCCCGCGCTTGTGTGTGGCGAAGGCCGCCTCCACGCTGCTGAGGTCCGCCTCGGGGTGCAGCCCCACCACCACAAAGTGGTCTATGAACGTGTCTGCTTCCAATAGACGATTGCGCTGTGGGGGACGTGGGGAAGCAGGGGGAAGGAGGGGGAAGGAGGGGGAAGGAGGGGGAAGGAGGGGGAAGAAGGGGGAAGGAGGGGGAAGGAGGGGGAAGGAGGGGGAAGGAGGGGGAAGGAGGGGGAAGGAGGGGGAAGGAGGGGGAAGGAGGGGGAAGGAGGGGGAAGGAGGGGGAAGGAGGGGGAAGGAGGGGGAAGGAGGGGGAAGGAGGGGGAAGGAGGGGGAAGGAGGGGGAAGGAGGGGGAAGGAGGGGGAAGGAGGGGGAAGGAGGGGGAAGGAGGGGGAAGGAGGGGGAAGGAGGGGGAAGGAGGGGGAAGGAAGGGGAAGGAGGGGGAAGGCACCTCAACAGCAGCCCCTCGGGGTGCAGTGCAGCCCCACCAGCACCAAGTGATCGATGAATGTGTCGGCTTCTAGCAACCGATTGCGCTGTTGGGGAGGAACAAAAAGAGGGTGGGATGAGGGGCTATTGAGATCCGCGTTGGGGTGCAGTGCAGCCCCACCAGCACAAAATGGTCGATACATGTGTCGGCTCCCAGCAGTCGGTTGCGCTGTGGGGCAGGGATGAGGAGGGGTGGGGGGAGGAGTTACTGAGCCGCCTCCACGGCGCTGAGATCCGCCTTGGGGTGCAGCCCCACCCACCACCACAAAATGTGTCGGCTTCCAGCAGTCGGTTGTGCTGCACAGAAGAGGGGGGCGCAGACAGGGAGACAGGAGACAGGGTGAGGACACAGGGAGAGAATGAGAGAGCGAGTGGAAGAGAGGCTAAAGAGGGGGAGAGAGCAGCGGCGGAGGTGGGGAGAGCAGGAGAGGAGAGGAGAGGCGTGGTGAGGAGGCATGGGGAGTGAGGCAGGGGCGAGTGAGCTGGAGTGGAGGGCGCTTGTAGTGCGCCCTGCTGCTGCGCTGGTGAGCAAGCGAGTGAGAGAGCGGGCGTGTTAGAGAATTTGACAGAGCGAGCAGCAGCACTGGTTGAATGCTAAGGCAGCACGCCGTCTCGCTGCACTGCGCGCCCTACACAGTTCTCACTGCACTGGTATGGGGAAGGGGAGCGACAGCCGTACACTGTTCACGGATTGCAGCTCCTTCCACTGCTTCTTGTCGTCCGTCAGCATCGCCGGATCGTACACCTCCTCACCGCCCCCAACCCCTCGCTGCGACTTGGCGGACAGCTCCTGCAGGAACTCCTGCACGCGCTCGCCGTCCGCGTGCCCCCCCGCGCCCCGCCCGCCGGGCTGCGCCTTCCCCTGGGGGGACACGGGGGGCATGGCGGAGGCGACGGTGCCCGCGAAGGACTGGAAGGCGGAGCCGAACGACTGGAAGGCGGAAGCCATTCCCGCCAGCGCGGTCGAGGGGGTCTGCGCGGAGGGCTGCGGGGTGGGTGTGGCGGAAGTTGCGGGGAAGGAGGAGAAGGTGGGCAGCTGTAGGGAGACTCCGCCCCAGCCAGAGCCGGGGGAAGATTTCGCCCTCTCCGCCATTGGCGCTGCGCGACACGCGCGGAGAGGCTAAAGGGGGCAGCGACCGGAGGAAAGGCGGAGATGCTATGCGCGCGTGCGGAAGGGCAGAAGAGCTGGTTCGGCGCGTGATGACGGAAGGGAGCGCGGCAGGTGAATGGGACACGCGCAAGCAACCCAGATAAGGGGGACACTCGTCGCCGAAACGTTCAGAGTGCTTGTCCCTAGCGTCAACCAGACAACGCCAAGTGCCGCATCAATAAATATCTCTATTTTGAGACTGTTCTGTGCTGTGCTGTCTCTCCCGCCATGTGCGATTATTGCTGTTCCGGATGGATGTCAGGTGTCACTCCCGCCATACACTCTCCACCTTCACTCCACCCCAAAAGAAAGGACCACTTCACTCCCGTAACGACCAGGTCTTCGCCTAGACTTGCGCGACGACCGTTTTCTTCGCGTCATCGTCGCCACGCCCCATCTTCGTATGTTGGTTCTCGCACGTGCAAGAGTGTTTTACCGAGCTCAACCACTTTTTCAGATTCCTGTACCCCTGCTCACCCTGCCTTCCAGCCCCTTCGGAGGAGTCACCCCAAATCCACGTCAATTTCGTTCCACGCGCTGAGCGAACATCGCAGCACCTGCGCTGCCCTTCGCGAGACAGAGTACAGTCCAGACGCGATATCCGCGAAGTGCGGGAACGGTTTGTCGTCGGAACGGAACATGGACATGCAATTACATCTGAATGACGAAATTGTTTTTGTAAGATCGCTGTACCTCCACGTACGTTGTTAGCGCGTCTCTCCCTAGAGGACTTTTCTACTGATTCCTGCTGGTTGTGAAGCTGCCACGCGAGCATCGAATGCCACGTGGCCCTAACTCCCCTCCACTTCCAATCCCTCCTGCCTTCCCCCACCCCACCACCACCCGTGTCTGTGCTTGTATCTATTTATTGCTCACCACACCATCAGTATCCGCTTTTCGTTTTGCAGTCGCCTGTCGCTTCTTCACTTCGCCTTGACATCGCGACATTCCCGAGGCATGCGATCGCACCTCCTCGTTCTTCTCTCCGCCTAGCGCCCCATTCACCTCCCTTTTTCTGCGCGCGCCACTCGCTTCCCGCCCCCGCCATGAGTCTTTCCGCCGCCCTCCGCCCATCGCGCACACTCGCCTCTCCCCGCCTCTCGCCCCGCTCCCCCGCCTGCGCGTCCGCGTCTCGGCCATCTTGGCGATCAACCGGCGCGTCGCAATGCCCATCGTCAGCGTTGCGAAGCTCGTTTGCGAATGGCGAAGAGCTAAAGCGACGAACTTCTCTGGGTCAATTGCCGCAAAGTCGCAGGCCGCATCGCCTAGCCGCCAGGGTCCGTATCCCCTTCTCTCTTTCCGCACCTCCCCCATCCCGCCCCCCTTTGCGCCCGATTGTAGCTCCGCTCCTGGCCCCCCTCGCTGGCCCCCCTCGCCGCGTCCCTTGCGCAATTGCCACCATTGCGTCGCGCCGCGCCGCGCGCTGTCCTCTCCATCCCCCTCCCCTCCCCATCCCCCCTCTTCTCCCTGTTCCCACTCTTCTCCCCATCCTCCCTCTCCTCCCAATCCTTCTTTTCCTCCCCATTCCACCTCTCCTCCCCATCCCGCACAGGCCGCGGCGGCGGGCGCGGGGGCGGCAGCGCCAGGAGGCGGTGAGGGGGCGGCGGGGGGCAGCCCGGCGGGGGCGGGGCTGGCGGAGCGGGTGGTGGCGTTTCAGCGCGCGTTCTGGAAATTCCTCCGCCCGCACACCATCCGCGGCACCGTGCTCGGCACCTCGTGAGCGCGCGGGCGGGAAAGGAAGGGGGAAGGGTTGGCTGGTGAGAACGGGGGGGGGGGGAGGGTTGGAGGGGGTGATGGGGGGATAGGGTGGGGAGGGCTTGGGCAGGGAGGAGGAGATAGGGAGGCGGCAGAGCGGATAGCACGCGCGGAGCTGGCTGGAGAGGGCTGGGAATGAATGAGAGTTGGGTGCAGAGCGGTGGGTGAGTGAGGGGGCGGGGTACGGGCACGTGGCATTGCGAGAAGGCAGAAGGTCAGGCGAGCGGCGGAGGGAATGCGCGCACGAGGCGCAGGCGCAGGCGCATGGTCGCTGCTGGCCCACTGCGCGTGCGCGGCCCCCCTTGTAGCATGCGCGCATGTATGGCGCCGCCCCGCTCGCACACCCTGCCATGCCATACCCACCTCCCAGCACCCGTTTTCCCCCTCTCCCCACACCCACACCCCACTCACCTCTTCTCCTCGCCTCCTTACGAACAACAACCCCCCACCACCCCACCCCCCCTCTCTTTCCCCCCTCCCTCCTCCTCCCCCACCCCCTCCCACCCCCCCAGCGCGGTGGTGGCGCGCGCGCTGCTGGAGAGTCCGCAGGCGATCGACTGGGGGCTGATGCCGCGCGCGCTGAGAGGGCTGCTGGCGCTGCTGTGTGGTAATGGGTACATCGTGGGCATCAACCAGATCTATGACACTGACATTGACAGGTGCGTGCTGGCAGTGACAGGTAAGCACAGGGGGGTGACGAGGGGCGAGGGACAGGAGGAGGGTTGCTTTGCAGGCATGAGAGAGTGAGAGGCAACCTCCATGCCCCCTCCCTCTGTGCCCCCTCCCTCCATGCCAGGTCCCTCTGTGCCCCCTCCCTCCAAGGTCCTACATTCCGCTCAACTCATCTCCTCGTTTCTCCCACCCACCCACCCCTAACCTTCGCTCTCTCAACCAAGCAAACTAGCTATCTCCCACTGCGCCCCACACCCTTTTCTCTCCCCTTCCCCTTCCCCTTCCCCTTCCCCATCCCCTTCCCCTTTTCCCCCCCCTCCCCCCTCCCCCCCCCCAGGGTGAACAAGCCGTTCCTGCCAGTGGCAGCGGGCGAGCTCTCCCCAACCCTCGCGGCTCTCCTGTGTCTGCTGCTCTCAGCTGGCGGGCTGGCGATCGTGGCGCTCAACGTCGGGCGGCTCATCACGGGGCTGTACGCGCTGGGGCTGCTGCTCGGCACCGTCTACTCCCTCCTTTTCCCTTACTCTTCCTCCTCCCATTCCCCCTCCCCCCTTCCTCCTTCCCCTTCCCCCCTTCCCCTCTTCCCCCTTCCCCTCCACCCTTTTCAGGGTGAACAAGCCGTTCCTGCCAGTGGCAGCAGGCGAGCTCTCCCCCACGCTCGCCGCGCTCCTCTGCCTGCCCTGCTGCTCTCTGCAGGCGGCCTGACGATACCAGCGCTCAACTTTGGCTGGCTAATAATGGGGCTGGCCTGCTGCTCGGAACTGTCTACTCCCTCCATTCCGCTTACTCTTTTCCCTTCCCCTTCCCCCTTCCCCCTTCCACGTTCCCCCTTCTTCCTTCCTTTCCCAATCTCCCCCCCTCTCCCCACCCCAGGGTGAACAAGCCGTTCCTGCCAGTGGCAGCAGGCGAGCTCTCCCCAACCCTCGCCGCGCTGCTCTGTCTGCTGCTCTCAGCTGGCGGCCTGGCGATCGTGGCGCTCAACTTTGGCCGCCTCATAACGGGGCTGTACGCGCTGGGGCTGCTGCTGGGGACCGTGTACTCGGTGCCTCCGCTGCGCCTCAAGCAGTATCCCCTCCCAGCCTTCCTCATCATCGCAACGGTGAGCCCTCCACCCACCCAATCACTATGAGCTCCAGTGCTCCTTCTTGTGCCCACCACCCCCCTGGAGTCTTTCCCTTTCCTGCGCCTCAAGCTGTTCCCCCTGCCCGCCTTCCTCATCATCGCCACTGTGAGGCCGTATGCTCTCTTCCATACCCACCACACAATCACTCACCACCACACCCACACCCAGCCCAGTGTGAGCCTTCCCCTTGCCCTCCCCCTCCCCTGCCCACCCAATCCATTTCCCGTCCACCAACCATCCCCCCAACTACCCCGTCCCCTTCCCCCCTGACCTCCATCTAAGTTGGTCTCTTACGTTTTTTGAGGTCTCGTAAACGTAAATTTCGCGAAATTTAGCGTAAACGTAAACGAAAGCGTAAAATTACGCGTAAGTATGAGGCGAGCAGGAAAAAAAAACTAATGTGATACTTTTTATTGGATTGTGTACGGGTACCAGATCGTACCACTAATTTGTCATGTGCCTTTCTAGAATAGCGACTTTACTACGTATGGAGCGCCTTTCAAGGCCGTGAAAGTTTCAAATTCAGCGTTGACCAGGTTAGTAAGAGAGAAACACGATAGGTTGCGAACGAGCTGCTAGGTTGACGTCGACAAGATATCAAATTACGGAACTAGGTTGGAGGGAATCTTCTTGATGCTCTGGTCGTTTTTTTCCCTCGGGCAGCTCAGAAAAGTTTTTAGGTGACCGTAAACGTAAGGCCGAATCTGGGCGACTGTTCGTAAACGTAAAAATTGTCGTAATCGTCCGAAAACGTAAGGAACCGAAAACGTAAGTTCCAACTTAGACCTCCATCTCAACCTCCCCCCACCTCTACCTCACCTTCCCCCGACCTCTTCCTCACCTATCCCCTACCTCTCCCCCTCGGCGGATTCCTGCTCAACTTCGGCGTGTACTATGCCACACGCGCTGCACTGAGGCTGCCCTTCGCCTCGCCTCTCCCTCCCCCTTTCTCCCCACCTCCCCCCAACCCTCCCCCTCCGTTTCTTCCCTCACGCCCTTCCCCCCAGGTGCGCGGGTTCCTGCTCAACTTCGGCGTGTACTATGCCACGCGCGCTGCACTCGGCCTGCCCTTCGCCTGGAGGTGCGTCAGCAGCATGGGTGGGGGGGGGGGGGGAAGGGGAGGGGGAGGGTAGGGGGGAGAGGGGAGGGGTGAATGGTGGTGGGGTTGGCCGTTGGAGGGGAAATGGGGTGGGGTGGGGCTGCTTTGAGCTCGCTGTGATGCGGAGTGGCACACAGCACAGCCATTGAATTCAACCCTGCCCTGCCCTGCCCTTGCCTTCCCTTCCCACCGCCCTGACTCCCACACGCCATGCTCCGTGTGTGCACTGTGTGCATGTGCCGCCCACTGCCCATCCATCGTGTTCCTCGTCGCCTCTCACTCACCTCTCCGTCCCCTCCCACCGCCCTGCCTGCCTGCCTGCCTGCCCACCCGCCGCCCACAGTCCGTCAATAGTGTTCATAACGTGCTTCGTGACGCTATTCGCCACCGTCATTGCCATCACCAAAGGCCATTCTTTTCTCATATGCTCTCATCTCCCTTTCCCCCTCCACCGCCCTGCGTCTGTGTGCTACTCTGCCTGCCTGTGTGTGCCTGCGTCTGCCTGCCTACCCACCCCACAGTCCGTCGATAGTGTTCATAACGTGCTTCGTGACGCTGTTCGCCACTGTCATCGCCATCACCAAGGACCTGCCTGACATCGAGGGCGACAGGCAGTGAGTGCACCTCGTTATTCCGCGCTCAATTCTTCTTCTCTTGTCTCTTCTTTCGTATGCTCATCCATGCGTTTGTAGTTGCCCGGTGCGCTCAAAAGCCCTCGTCATCAGTGTGCATGTCTCATGGCTGTATGTATATCTTACACCTGCGCCCTCCATACCACGCATGGCAGGTTCAAGATAGAGACCTTCGCCACGCGCCTGGGAGTGCGCAACATCGCCTTCCTGGGCTCGGGGCTGCTCATCGCCAACTACTGTGGCGCCGTCGCTGCCGCCCTGCTGCTGCCACATGTGAGCACCACTGGTCACTGCCATGCCTGGGTGTTGCTGGGTGTTGCTGGGTGTTGCTGGGTGTGGCTGGGTGTGGCTGGGTGTGACTGGGTGTGGCTGGGCATGGCTGGGCGTGCCTGGGGGCTCTGATACCAGGACTGGCCATGCGTTGGTGTGGTTTGGTCTCTTGGTCTCTTGGCAAGAGAGAGGCATCCCATTGCTGATCACTTGTCTCCTGCGGGGACTCTATCATGCTCCTCTGCCCCCCACCCTCCCACCCTCCCTCCCTCCCTGTGCCCCCACCAGGCGTTTCGCCAGGCTGTCATGATTCCCGCCCATCTGCTCCTCGCTGCTGCTCTCGTCTACCAGGTGAGGTGGCCTGTGCCATGTTTGCCATATGCCATGCACCATGCACCATGCGCCATATGCCATGTGCTCTGCTCTCTGCTGTCCATGTGTGACCCTATCTGCTGCATGTGCTCCATTGCCCCGTGCGCTCGTTGCTGATGTCACCTCACACACTACTTTTCCACTGTCCTTAATGCGTCGTGCTGTTTGGGTCTGCGCTCTGCTGTGCTGTGCTGTTCTGCCTCTTGTGCCCACTGCTGCAGACGTGGAAGTTGGATGCAGCAGCCTACACCAAGGTGAGTGCCACACACACTCATCTAGTCGATACCTTGCACTGCTTCCACTTTCAGCACTTGTTATTCTTCAAACACCATACTGTAGTTGTTTACTCTGCTACCTTGCACTGCTTCCAGTTTCAAAACTTGTTATTCTTCACGCACTGCGTTTCGTAATCTTCAATTGCAACCCCTCCCTCTGCCTCTCTCCCTACCCAATGTCACGTGCTACCAGGATGCCATTGCACGCTTCTATCAGTTCATCTGGAACCTGTTCTATCTCGAATACTGCTTGCTGCCCATCATTTAATGCACATGTAACCAATCCAACATAGGAAGCCCCGCCCCAGCTTCCTACTGACGTCTTATCAGTCCCTCAAGTGTGGTCCCTGGTTAGTGTAGTCGTCCAGGAAGGCATAGAGAATGAAATAAGTTGTTAATGCGCGTGTCATTGTAATATTCTGTTTAGGTCTGTGCTGAATTAGTGAAATAATGTTCTAGAATCTGTTCTAATTGCTTCGCCTAATTGCTTCGCCCACTGGACTGGCCTTTCGCGAGCGGCCTTTTCAAGGAGTGTCGCATCCCACCCAAGGCCGTCCCCCAGATCACTGTTTCTGACAACTGTCGGCCTCGGGAACAGCTCCTGTAGTGGCATGGCATCTATCCGTAGCTTCTGTTTCCCTAACCTAGACCGACCTGAGTGGATATTCTGCGGGCCAATAGTACATAGTGGTAATTAAAGTCACAGACAAGAAAGGGCCAGCATTCCTTTCCGTAGTTCGTTCTGCTGAGGGCTTCGCGCGAAAGGGGGGGAGGGGCTGCGCGAGCGAGCGAGCTATTGCGGGAAGGGGGGGTCGGTGCATGGATCCGAAGCAGGGCTCGTCGCACTCCGGCGAGCGGAAGAACCTCAAGCGGAAACTGGCGGACTCCGCGTGCCCCTCAGGCTCGGAAGACAGCGGCGCGTTGGCGACGGCAGAGGTGCAGGCGCACATCGCGGTGCTCAAGGGGTCGCTGACGTGGCGGGAGGCGGATCGAGTGGCGGCGAGGAAAGCGGCTCATGCGATAGCGGAGCTCGCGAAGCACGGTGAGCCGCAATCACGGTGCGCCTGTATTTTCTCGCGTCTGCTAAGTGGCGTAGCGAATTCCGAATAAAACAGATGCTGGAGCGGAAACAGGTCGACTAGGTTAAGCAGGCGTCGCCGTAATTCGTCGTTCGCATCCACTCAGCTCGTATCGTTGCAAATCTCTCAAATCTCCATCCATCCGTCCCGTGCGGTGCTCGGTTGTGCGTGTGCGTGTGCGTGTGCGCGGCACGTGGCGCGTGCAGAGGAGCACGTGGACGCCATAGTGGAGGAGGGTGCCATCCACGCGCTCGTGCCGCACCTATCAGCGCCGGCGGTGGAGGAGGGCGACGGGCCAATCGCGTGCGAGCACGAGGTCGAGAAGGACGCCGCTTTCGCGCTCGGCCTGCTCGCCATCAAGGTCAGCACTCGGCCTGCTGCCGGGTTGCCTTTTCTTCTCCTCCTCCTCCTCCCAGCCGTCCCACCACCCCTAGCGAAGATTTCTCTCTGACATGACTTGTTTGCTTGATTCTTTCTGCCCTCCCACCCGCCAACCTACCACGCTCGCCAGCTCCTCTCATCCACTAGGGTGGTTCCCCCCTCCGCTCAACCCCTACTCCCCCCGCGCAGCCCGACCACCAGCGGCTAATAGCGGATTCGGGCGCCCTCACCGCGCTGGTGGCGCTGCTAAAGCGGCGGCCAGGCCAACCGTCCGCGGCATCAGCAGCAGCCGCGCCCGCTTCAGCGCCAACCGCCCTCGGGCTCGCCCCCGCAGGCACCACAGACGGCGCAGCAGCAGGGGGCGCGCATGTAGGCGGGGCAGGGGGAGCAGGCGCGGGGGCAGGCGGAGTGGGGGCGGAGGGGGGGGCTGGGGCGAGCCCTGCAGTGGCGCGTGTGGTGAATGGCGTGGTGCGGCGAGCAGCAGACGCCATCACGAATCTGGCGCACGAGAATGGAACCATCAAGAGCCGAGTCAGGTGCGCCCTTCGCGTCACACCCTCCCTTGCCTTGCACTCCCACTCCCGCTCTCAACAGCCCATTCTCCAGCCCTGCCCGTTCCCCAGCCGCCCTCCTCCTGCCTGCCCTCCGTTTTCCGCTCACCATGCTTCGGGGGCACATGTCAACGGACGATCCCCTTCCTCTCTGCACCGCACCTCACTCCCTGCCCTCTTTCCCACGTGGTGGCGTGCACGTGCATGGATGATGCAGGGCGGAGGGCGGAATACCACCGCTGGTGGAGCTGCTGGAATCGCTGGACCCCAAGGTGCAGCGTGCGGGGGCAGGCGCTCTCAGGACACTCGCCTTCCTCTCTGCACTCTCCCTCACTCTGTGCCCTCCTTCCCCCCTGGTCGTGCATGTGCGTGTGTGCATGGAGGCATGGATGATGCAGGGCGGAGGGCGGAATACCACCGCTGGTGGAGCTGCTGGAGTCGCTGGACCCCAAGGTGCAGCGCGCTGGTGCAGGCGCTCTCAGGACACTCGCCTTCAAGAACGAGGCCAATAAGAACCTGGTGCGTGCCAAAAGGGTTGCGAACGCCAACTTGGTGGGCTGCTGAAACAGCAGTGCTGATGCATGCACATATACCACATTCACACTGGCCGGCACACATGCATGCCCACCTGCACATGCGAAAGCACACCCGTGAGAACGTGCGCTTAACATTTCCATGGTTCATCCCTTGAATCTCCGTGCCAAATCGACATCTCCATCCCTACTCCCCTCCTCCCTGCGTACATGGTGGGCGGCAGATAGTGGAGTGCGGAGCGCTGCCAACGCTCATCTTCATGCTGCGATCGGAGGACACGGGCATCCACTACGAAGCGGTGCGTGCGTGCAGTGGTGGTGTGTTTGAGTGCTTGAATGCATGCTCTTCGGGGGCGTGGACGGGGGCGTGCGTGCAGGGGCTGTGTGCAGGTGCATGTGGGTGTGTGCATGGGTATGTGCTCACGGGCGGGCATCCACTGCGAGTAGTGCATGGGCGCAGTGGGGGGTGCTGTCAGGTGGTGATTGACCGCGTTCACTGCAGGCGAGGGCATGTTGAATTGAAGGTGCCTCTTGTCGGGAAGATGGTTGTTTTTGCAATGCCAAGCGCCTTACCTTTTCCATCTACTCCACTGAAACCTGTGTTCCACCATCGCCCCCCGTGGCAGGTGGGGGTGATCGACAACCTGGTGCACTCGTCCATGAACATCAAGAAGCTCGTGTGCTGGACGAGGGCGTGTTTTGAGTTGACTCAAACGCCTTACTTTTCCCATCCACCATGCCCACTGACCTCTGTGTTCGACTGCCCATTCCTTCTCCCCCGTGGCAGGTGGGGGTGATAGGCAATCTGGTGCATTCCTCGATGAACATCAAGAAGCTCGTGCTGGACGAGGGCGCGCTGCAACCAGTCATCGGCCTGCTCAGGTACCCTACCCTTTGCTGCTCCACCCCTTTGTGCCTCATCCCCTGGTTCCCCGTGGCTCATTGTCTCTCACTTTCACACTGCCTGCCCAATGTCAATCTTGTCTCCCCTGCGCTCACTGCCCCCCTTACCCTCACGGCCACCCCTGTCCCCACTGCCCTCCCCGCCCTGCCTGCCCCACCCACTGCAGCTCGCGGTGCACGGAGAGTCAGCGGGAGGCAGCGCTGCTGCTGGGGCAGTTTGCCACCACGGACCCCGAGTGCAAGGTGCGCTGCTGCTGCCATGCAAGGTGCGCTGCTGCTGCCATGCTGCCTGCTGTGCGAGGGTTTAGTATGGCAGTAATCACCTTGTCCTTGTGCATGTGCCTCACGACTGCAAGTATTTTCTCAAGGGTCACCACTGCACTGCGTGTTTCACCCCTCACACAATGGACCACACACCCTCTCCTCTCGTCTCACCTGTGTAAGTCTCCCCCTTCCCTCCCCTCTCCCCCCCTCCGCCCCCCGGGCCGCAGGTGCGAATTGTCCTTGAAATCCCCCCCTTCCCTCCCTCCCTCTCCCCTCCCCTCCCTCCCTCCCCCCTGCCCACGCCCCAGGTGCGCATAGTGCAGAGGGGGGCAGTGCGGCCGCTGATCACAATGCTGGAGGCGCCCGACCCGCAGCTCAGGGAGATGGCCGCCTTTGCCCTCGGCAGACTGGCGCAGGTGCGCTTGTCAGCATTCATGTGCGCTCAGAGGCATGTGGGACGCGCTTAGTTGCGCCCAGGTGCTCTCAGGTGCTCGCAGGTGGGCGTGTGGGCCAATGAGCATGCCTAACGCGTTGCCCATGAGAGCAGCAGTCTTCCTGGCTGCCTGACACGCCCCTCCATCGCCCAGCGTGCCCACCACTCCCTCAACTCGCACGACTTCCCCCATGCAGTCCGTTTCCTGCCACCACCTTCCACGCCTGAATGCCTGCCATCTTCCATCCTCTCCCCCACTCAACTCCCGCCGTCCTCCCCCCTCCTCCCCTTCCCCCATGCAGAACGCGGACAACCAGGCGGGCATAGTGCACGACGGGGGGCTGCGGCCGCTGCTGGAGCTGCTGGAGTCGAAGAATGGCAACCTGCAGCACAACGCCGCCTTCGCGCTCTATGGGCTCGCAGAGAACGGGGTGAGGCAGTGTGGCGGGTGGGGGAGGATGCACGCATGGGGGAGTGAGTGGGCGAATGGGGGGAGTGTTGTGAGTGGCAACAAGCGGGGGGGTCGAAGAACGGCAACCTGCAGCACAACGCTGCATTCGCTCTCTATGGGCTCGCTGAGAACGGGGTGAGGGGGTGGAGAAAAAGGAGGGGATAGGAGGGAAGAAGCAAGGTGGTCACAGCTCGACCATGTGCTCTATCCTCTCATCTGTGCTTCGTGCCAAGTCCCCCAATGCTTCCACTCATCCCCTCCTCCATTCCTCCTCCTCCGAAACCTTTTCTTTCCAACCCCTCCTATGGTCAGACCCCCACCTTCCCCCACTCTGGCTGCGGGCAGGACAACGTGTCGGAGGTGGTGAGGGAGGGCGGCGTGCAGCTTCTGGTTGGTGTACCCACTGGACCTGTGCGTGCTGCCATGCACTCCTTGCACCCAATGCTTTCACTCATTCTCTCTTCCATGCCCTGTCCTTCCCACCACCCCACTATTGGCGTGGCAGGACAACATGTTGGAGGTGATGCGGGAGGAGGGAGTGCAGCGGCTGGTGGATGCGGAGCTGATCGTGCAGACCAGCAAGGCAACGAGCGGCGGGTCACAGCTTCACCATCTGCTGCATGCGATTGACCTGGGGGGGACCTCCTGCCATGCACTCTCTGCGCCCCAATGCCTCCACTCATTCCCTCTTCCACCCCCACCCCACCCCCACCCCTACCCCACCGCCCCCCATTGGCCGGCGGCAGGACAACGTGTCGGAGGTGGTGAGGGAGGGGGGCGTGCAGCGGCTGGTGGATGCGGAGCTGATTGTGCAGGCCAGCAAGGACTGCGTGCAGAAGACACTCAAACGGCTGGAGGAGAAGATGGAGGGCAAGGTGGGTTGAGGGCTGGGGCGAGGGCGAAGGCGAGGGAGTAAGTGTGGGCTTGTGGACAAAAGCGTCTAAGGGCTGCGCGGAATTCTGTCATTTCTCGCTTCTCACCACCCTTCCGCATCTCTCCTCCCACCACTGCCTCTCTCACCCATCCACCCTCCCCACAATTTCCCACACTCCCACCCTCCTCCACCCCGCAGGTGCTCCGGCATCTGCTGTACCTGCTGCGGCAGTCAGACAAGAGCGTGCAGCGGCGCGTGGCGGCAGCGCTGGCGCACCTGTGTCCCGAGGGGCAGCAGCGGGCCATCTTCGTGGGGGCGGGCGGGCTCGACATTCTGCTCGCCATGCTCGCCTCGCCGCCCTCGCCCCGCCTGCAGCGCGATGCTGCTGTGGCCCTGCGCACACTCAGCAAGCGCGCCACCACTCTCAACCCCATCGACACCGCGCCGCCTCCCCCCACGCCCCAGGTCGCTGCCCCCCCCACTCTGCTTCTTTCCTGCTGCACTCTTCCTGCGTTTCCCTTCCTCTTCCCCAGCTCTCCTGCGTCCTCCACTGCTCTCTCTTTTTAAAAGTTCAAACCTCCCCTCTTGATTTCCTTCCCCATCTTTTTGCGGCCCTCGGCCCCTCCTTCTCTTCCTCTCTCCTCTCCTCTCCTCAACTCCTAGTCTCTCTTCCCGCCTCTCCTCCCCTCCTCGCTTCTCTTTTCCCCTCTGCCCTCCTCTCCTCCCCTCGGCTGTCGCACACCTCTCCCCCCTTGTGAGCGCGCAGGTGTATCTGGGGGAGCAGTACGTCAACTGCCCCACGCTCTCAGACGTCACCTTCCTCGTTGAAGGTGGGGGTGCTCTAACTGCACATGCGCAAGGGGCCGGGGGAATGGGGCGTGGGGCGTGCAGCATGGGCCATAAAGCATGGGGCATGGGGCATGGGGCATGGGGCAGGTTATAAGAGGCATGGAGCATAGGGCATGGGGCACTAGTTTGGGATAAGAGTCATGGGCCACGGTGCACTGCATGGTCACTCGTTCTGCCATTGCATGCCACTGTATGCACTATCGCATTCCCTACCTCAACCCTCGCTCTCCTGCCCTGCCCACCCACCCCATGCTCTTATCCGTCTCGTCTCATCTGTGCCTCTCCTCGCCCTACCCCACACCACCCCGCCCGCCCCCCTCAGGGACGCGCTTCTACGCGCATCGAATCGCCCTGCTCGCCTCCTCCGATGCCTTCCGAGCCATGTTTGACGGCGGCTACCGAGTGCGCGCCATGTCATGCCATTCCATGCCGTGCTCCGCCCCGCCCCACCCTGCCCCCTGTGTTGTGATATGCCATGCAATGCCAGTCCATACCGTGCCGTTCCTTGCCGCGCCATGCAAATCCATCCTTCCAACCAGCTTCCTCTCTTTTCCTTCAGCTTCGTTTTTCTCTTGTGGCCCCCTTCCCCTGCGACTGCGCGCTGCCCCATTGCTGCATGTGTGGCTGGGTGTGAGCAGGAGGAGAAGGAGGCCAAGGACATAGAGATCCCCAACATCAGCCTGCCTGTCTTTGAGAGCATGATGAGGTACCCCCCCTCCTATCCTCCTCCACAGTCCACTCCCCTAAGCCCCCGCATGCCACAAGCTTCACCCTCCATGAGTCCATGTGTCGTTCCATGGCTGCTCATGTGTTATCGACCACTGCCTCTGTCCCTTGAACCATGCCACCCCTTCTTTCACCTCCGCCCACCGCTCTGGTGATCCCCCCCCCACACCCCCCTGTTCAGGTGCATATACACGGGGGCGGTGGAGGTGCGGCCAGAGATGGCACAGGACCTGCTGAGGGCGGCGGACCAGTACCTGCTGGAGACGCTCAAGCGCCTCTGCGAGCACGCCATTGCGCAGGTAAACTGCTGGGCTCAATTGCCCGGGTGGGGTCAAGTGCCTCTGCGGCACTGCTGACTGTCTCTCTCAAAAGCTGTGCGCTCATTGCTCAAACGAGCTGTGCGCTCATTGCTCAAACGAGCTGGTTCTCGCTTCACCCCATCGAGAAGTGCTCTCATCTCACATGACCGCCCTTCTCTCTTTGCCTCCGCATGTCTGTGCAAGCATGTGGTTGTGTGGGTGTGTGTATGGGGGTGTGTGCATGCGTGCATGTCGGTGCGTGTGTGCGTGCATGTATGTCCATGTGCATGTGTGTGTGCACGGATGCATGATCAGGATCTGACGGTAGAGAACGTGGCGAATGTATACGAGCTGGCGGAGACGTATCATGCGCAGTCGCTGCGGCAGATGTGTGTGCTGTTCGTGCTGGACCACCACGAGCACATGTGCAACCTCCCCGGGTATGCCCCACCCACACCCACACCTGCCTCCTCGTCCACACCTTCCAGTCACGGAACCTTCTGGTTCAGTGAACTCACGGAACCTTCCAGGTTCCGCCACTCACGGATGTGAGCCGTGGCGCTGCCATCCCACTGTCCTCTGCCCGCGCACTCGTCTCCCGCTGCCCATGCATGCTGTTTGTCACATCACACCAATCGCACTGCCGTCTCTCATCCCTTCTCCTGCACGCAACTCCTCTTTTCCCCCCTCCCTGCCGCAGGTACAATGCACTGCTGCAGCGCATGGTCCCAGAGACACGTGAATACATCTCCCGTGTGCTTCGGCCTCGCCTGCCCTGACCTGCAATAATGCACTGGGGCCCCTTGGAGTGCAAGGCACAGGATGTGATGGTTACCACCACAGGATGTTATGTTACCCGCCTGCATCTTTTTGCAGCTCCTTAACATCCTTTGCAGTGTGTAGTGCTTCTCAATGGCAGCTGTTCTTTTGTTACAAATCCTCCAGCTTGTAATACATCTGGTTGCGAATTGGCATGAGTGATCAGTGTCTGAATGGCTAATGAATGAGGTTCTGTGAAGTGAGTGATCCCGCAGACCCATCTTGGAAAACTTATGCTCTCCTCTTAATAGCTTCCTGTGCAGTGCACACACACTACACTTGGCTAGAGTTGCATAACTTGGTGACATGAACTACTAATCTGACATTGTTTTGGATCACCTTACATTATACCGTGACTGCCTATTTCTACAAATGCTACAGTATGGTCCGTACAGTACTTCGGAAACGTGGTGTGGTAGACATTCAGTTTACTGTGCCGTTTCTAGGCCACATCAGTCAGACATTCAATTCGAACCAGACATGTTGCATAAAGATCTTCTAATCCCTGTGGTAACGATGTTCCATGCATGACAATTTTCAGAATCCTGGCGGCTGCTTCCGTCATTGTTGACCGTAAGTTCGTGAAAAAAAAAGGTGCTGGTACATTCATGATCAAGGAATAAGGTACATTCAAAGATGCAGACAGATGAACGATGGTGATTTTGAAACTAGAAAATGCCATCAAGAAGCCTTTTAATTAGGGTAACCAAATCTATGTAGGCTCCGCATAATCAGAACTGGACCACCACGTACAGCGTGGAAGGGATGACAAAGTTCGCCAATGGGTTTTGTGTCTTTTCTTGACAAGGGGTGACCACAGCGACAGCGACCACATGGGCCCTGTTCGGTAGCCTTCCAGTCACACTGGGCCCACTCGAAATGGGGAAGCCTACGACATGTTTCGTAGCCTCGGGCGTCCACTCACACTGAAAGGAAGTCTCGTCCACAAAAGCAAGAAGTTACCGTGTGTTTCTCGAGAAATTACTGGTCGAAACTTTTACTTCTGTACGAGGCTGCCCAACTCACAAACAAAAAACAGCCCGCCAAATGAAACACCCTCGATATGGATAAAAGAAAATCACGAACGGGCACGACCTCTCATCATTTGAACGAGCGAGCTGAAAAACATAATTTGACCCGATTCGAAACTAATGCAGCGTTTACCCTACAGCGTGCCACTCAGAGCGGGCCTGCCTCAGTGGAACTGGAAAGCAGAAATGGGGTTGACTTTCACTGGCGGTCGAGCTTGCCTGAGCAAGCATTTTCGTGGTAGCGTCCTCAACTTCACTCGGACTGGGGTTTTCACGCGTTCGGTAGCCAATTTGCACTGGGCAGGTATGGTGTTCTAATAACGGTTCGGTGGGCTTTAAGGTGAGCCGAAATTGGGCCGAGGAAGAGCACCTGCACCAATCGCAGTGTGACTGTGGGGGCTACCGAACAGGGCCATGTTGTCAACCCTTCCAATGGACAGGGAAGGGAATTTACCCCGTCTCTCCCTCCCACCTTCGAATCGAACCCACCCACGAGCTCAAACCCAAACCCAGCATCATGCTGCTTGTGCCGTTTTGAGCTCAATTTAATACTGAACGTGTAAGACTGTGCCATCCCCCTACCATTACAGCAGACTGTAAGTACTGCTCCGGTCATGGAAGAAAGGACGTTTTGCTTGTTTTATTTCAAGGACCTCAATTCGGGGTGGCATGGCATGGCAGTCATCCTTAGGACGTGGCCCAGACCGCCTCTGATCGGCACTGATCTGATCGGGTCTGATCTGATCGGGTTGCTTGTGATTGCATTGCTCGCGCCGCCCGATCAGTGCTGTTATTCCTAGAAAATTTAAGGCGAGTGCCCGGCAGGCGCGTCAGCATTTCCTTATCCTTTCGTCCCCATTTTGGCGAGAACGAAGACGTAGCGAATTTATCGTTTCCATGTAATGTCGCAAATTACACTTCACGAAATCATGCACGATGGATTGACGAGCTAAACGATAAAATGTAACCTTTTCGCAAGTGTCGCCAAGATCCCCAATCACATGCAATTAACTGATTTAGACTGATTGTGTGTGATCGTGATTGATTGGGGTGTTTTAGGTGGTTGATCGAGTTGGGACGATCAATTGATCGCGATCAGCTGATTGCCCCTGATTGCCTGAAATTGGCCTTGGGGCTTCTTGGAAGTTGTTGAATGCCTCTGATCGAGGTAATCAGAGGCGGTCTGGTCCACGTCCTTAGGGAAGGATGACTGCCACGAGGGAAGGATGGACCCTTTCAGCTAATCGCAACCGTCCTTTCACCTTCCCTTCTGACCCAGGCCACGTTGGATCATTCTCCCTCCTACAACCAGGGGGTTTGTTTCCCCATTCAACCCCTGACACCTCCTTTTCCCACCTCAGTCAAGACGCACCTCTCAAGTCCATTCCAACCAGGCCTGTCGATTGACGGGCATATGCCCTTAATGCCCTGAACATTAAGGGCTAGTTTCGCTCCAGCTCCAATGCGTCAAGTTTTTGTTTCGCACCCCACCCGTGCCACTAAGTGCTTCATTCGACCCTTGCCCGGATGCGTTAAGGGACGAAACCAGGCCTTCCCCTTTATCTAAGTTTTGGTTTCAGATCGTAGGACCCCCCCCCCCCCCCCCCCTCCCCCCCCTCTTTCTCCTTAGCCTGCACTAGAGCGCGCCAAGGGGATTTTTCCCTTAGCGTTTTGTAGCCAATCCCGTGTGTGTAGCGTGTCTCTCAGTCAGCCTAGGAGCATCCGCACATTCCCTTAGCGTCCAATACGAGCTGGCCGCAGTGTACAGCTGTGACACATGGGATTATCTTGGGTAAATCTGGCTAAGTTGTTTGGCCACAGAGACATCTAAGACACTAAACCACAGCACGTCAAAGGAACTGAAGCACTCCAGCGCAGCAGCTCCCTCCCTCACCACCTTCGTTCGTGCGAGCCACGATTCCTCTCCACCACCATGCAATCCATCCACCACCACATCCCACCCATGTTTTCTCTTCCGCACCGTCCCACCACCTCCACGGTATCATCCACCCAAGCCCTCAGCTCTCCCCTCCCCTCTCGTACGTGCCATGCTATGGCACTTCTCCTCCACCCAACCACTCTGCCGAGTAAACCTCGCATCGCCTAGCTCACGCACGCGATGTTTATAGTATGGGTAGCTAACCCGTTCGCTTCGTCAGCCACATTCTCCCACAATGGATCCTAGCGAGGGTGAAACCCCTCCTCCAGTTTTGCCCATGTCGAACGTTAGTCATTCTCATACTACGACCGAGACCGAGCCTTACGTACCCTCGGATGCTGAAGACATGCTAGACGTAGCAATCTCAGTGTTGGACCCGCGCCTCGCCCAGCAAGCATCATCGTCACAGACTACACCTCTGTCAGCAGCCCGCTACCGTCAGGTTCACCTTAGCTTCGCAAGTCCGCCACCAGATTCGCGAAAGCGCGCACGAAGCGTACCGCCTCCACCCACTGCTGAGGAGCTGGAGGCGCAGGACAAGGCTATCGCCGAGGATGCAGATGTGCCCCCGGACACCGAGATCCCTGCTGCTGAGAAGGGTATGGCACGTCGCTTCAGCCCGTCGTGGAAGCAGACGTACTCGTGGCTGACACTGAAGTACAACAAAGAGGAGCGCCTGTATGGTATGAAGTGTTCCGTGTGCTGTAAGTTCGCTCCTAACACCAAGTCTCCCTTTGGCGGTGCTGGCGTCGGTGCAAGGGACTTTCAGAAGTCGGCGTGCCGCAACCATGACCAGTCCAAGGTGCACCTCGCGGCCATGGAAGCAGAACGACTCGCTGCTGGCACGGAGGTGAGGCAGCGCAGCCTCGTGAACATGCTCAGCGGCGATCCAGTCATGGCGAGGGTCGTCAAATGCATGCAAGCAGCTCAGTGGATTGCGCAGAACGATGCACCGATCGCTCTCTACCCCATGCTGGTGCGGTTCATGGCGGAGCAAGGATGCCCCGACATGATGAACAGCGAATCCTACGGGCGTTATTACTCGCGATAAGTGTTTGTTACCCTCTGGTTCTGCACCTAATGTCCTGCTGTTTCTTCTCTTCGTTGCCTCTGTATTTTCGTACTTGTGCTTGTGTTATACTGTGAGTAACGTACATTTGGTGCTCATTGCAGATACGCCTTCGGCGAGTTCGTAGAGGCTATGGCGGAGCATCTGGTGGCCAGGCAGCTCGTGGACGTCAAAGAGTCGGCCTGGTACAGCCTCTCCTTCGATGAATCCACGGATCGCGCCCGCGGAAAGCACCTCATCGTGTATGTCACGTTTGAGAGAGGCGAGGCCGTGGTGTCCCAGTTTCTTGCTCTCCTGTCGCTCGAGCATTGCGACGCCGCTGCACTGTACGACACGATCGTGAAGTGCCTGTGGTCGAAGGACATGTCGATGGACAAGCTTGTCGGGGTTTCAACGGATGGTGCATCCGTCATGACTGGCTCGAAGAACGGAGTTGTCGCCCTGCTTCGGAAACGTTGCCCGTGGCTGGTGGCGATTCACTGCGTGGCGCATCGGTAAGGCTGCACTGCAATGTCCTGTTATCTTATTACCGTCGCCATACGTACTCACGAACCTGTCGTGCTTGTGCAGCGAGGCATTGGCTGCAAAGGATGCCGCGAAGAGCTTCAAGGAGTTCAACGTCGTCGATCAGATGATACGCCAGACTGCCGAGCGTCTCGGGCGTTCATCGACCGATCACAAGACCTACATGCATCTCCAGGACGTCATTCTAAAGACGCACCTGGAGGTGCAAGGCTTCTGCACCGTCCGTTGGCTGTCTCGCGGAGATGCTGTGAATCGCTTCTGCGACGTGCTGCCGGTGCTGATATGGATGTGGACGAAGGAGAAGGACGGGATGGAGAAACTCGCTACCAGCTTCAAGTTCCACTACATGCTTTACCTCCTGGCTGACGTGCTGCAGCTGCTCAACGGACTCAATCTTGCCTTCCAGAAGCAGACGGTAAGATTGACATGAACATGTACTAGGCGCTTCTTCTCTTAAGTGCTTGGTTCTAATGTTTTCCCGCTCCGTTTGATTTCAGGTCGACATCACAGAGGTGAAGAATCACGTCGACAAGGTGAAGACCAAGCTGTCGCAGTACTACGTCGAGCCCAGCGCATCCTACGGGCCGAACACCTCTCGCCTGAACAAGTTCCTTGCTGCACACGGCAGCAAGGACAAGCGCAAGATGGAGCTCAAGGGAGTGGGTGGCGACGGCAAACCTGCAAAAGCCGAGATCGAGCTCCACGAGGACATCATCGACCCTGAAAACCCGGGGGGGGGATGCGACTTGGAGGCCTGCGTGGACCTGGCGCGGCGTTTCGCTCAGCGCCTGATTAAGGCGCTGGGGAAGAGGATGGCGGACCTGCGCCATTTCGATGGTGTTGGGTTTTTCACCCCTGATAAGTATCCCTTCCGTGCAGGAGAGCAGGACACATGGCTGCAGCACCATCTCACCGAGCTCCTGGACATGTTCAAGAACCAGCTACCTGGTAAGCCTAGATTAGTATGAAAGGAACCCACGTATGTTCTAACTTTGTACGTATTATGCTCACACAATGACGTAATCTAACTTTGTATATGTCCTTGGCAGGAGTCGCTCTTGCTGACATAGAGCCGCAGATGCGCCTCTTCACAGCCACCATGGAGAAGAAGTTCAAGAAGCAGAGCTTCCATCAGGCTCTCACCAACATGCTGCGCACTGCAGACTGGAAGGATGACTATCCCACCATAGTCTCTCTCTGGCGTGTGGTCTCTGTGTTGCCCCTCAGCACTGTTGAGTGTGAGAGGGGCTTCTCCCGCCAAAACATTATTAAGTCGTGGGATCGTGTTGCTCTTACTGATGTTAGGCTGGGGGAGCTGATGACGGTGAAGATGCTAGACTACCCGGTGGACTGGGCAGCGGCCTATGCCTTGTTTGAGGATAAGGGGAGGAAGGGGAGGAAGCCTGCCAACTAGGCTCGCATTGGATGTCGGGTTAGAGTAGAGTAGCTGAGCTCTGCATGCCATATCTGTAGTTAGTGTAGAGAATAAGAACTTTGCAGGCTAGGTAGGTTTTATGACTATTTAAGACATGTGTAGTGTTAGGTGTCTTTGACTTCTAATTTAAGTACATAACAGCACTTATCATAGTAAAATGAAGTGTAAGTGCAAACTTCAAACATGCCCTGATTTCAAGTTCTGACTTTGGGGTGCGCCCGTGACCCTTAAGGGCGCCAAAACGCTCACCTACCCCCAACCAAGGGTCAGATTGGGAGGAGCTGGGGAGCGCAAGTACGAGCCCCAGGAACTTCGACAGGCCTGATTCCAACTCATTTGCACTCAAATTCCACTTTTTATTTCAGGAAACCGCATCACAGGAAAGTTGTAGCTACTCCCATTTGTCTGTCACTCTTTTCATTTCCCCACAACACCCTTATCGACACTTCGTAATTGCCTCAAATGGCGCCTGCTGCTAAATCCAAGCCAGACAAGGAGGAGAAGCAGAAACCAGATCGGGCGGACCAGGTGGCTCGGCTGATGGGCTTGCTACATCGCGACCACACGAAGCCACACGACCCTCCGCCGTCCGACGAGGACAACGACCAAGACGACGCCCCTGCCGCCGCCGACAAGCCTGCCGGCCCTAGCGCGGCGGCCAGCCGCTCCTCCAACAGCGGAAGGCGGCCGGCTCCTGAGAGCGCTGACGGATCGTCAGCGTCGGCGCGGCGCGGCAGCGCACCTCCCAGCCCGTCGCACGGCATGGCGCCGTCCGTGTCGTGGGAGGGGCAATGCGGTTCGCGAGGCGCAACCGCGGAGTCTCCTCGCTACGCGAACGCGCCGCCGCAGCAGCCGCAAATGCGCGGCCGCCCACGTCCGCAAGCAGTTCAAGCGCCGTCGCCACGTGGCGCTCAAGCCGTCTCACGGTCCTTCAACGACGGCGGGGCTGAATCCCCGCACACTCCGCCGGACCAGCCCCCTCCGCGCATCGGCCCAACAGCCTCGTCGCCGCACTCCGGCGCCGGGCCGCGTGCGCTGCCGCGGCCCAAGACCGGGGAGCAGCTTCAAGGCCCGCCGCTGCCGTCGCCGCGGGGAACGGCTTCCCCCAAGACGTGGAGCAGCAATCCCGACGGTGCCGCCCCGGGGCACGCCGCGCCGCGAAAGAACCGAGCACCTTCCATCCGGGTCGAAGGGTCGGCGGGCGACGACGGCGAGGGGAGGTGTTCAGGCCCCCCCGTCGCTAGTAGCGGCGGTACAACGCCGAGGGGCGGAGCGGCGCGGCCAGGTTCATCGACGGGTCGTCGCGAGCCCGACCGCGCGAGCAGCATGGGCGATTTCCCCGACGCCCGCGTCGCCGACGGTGGCACCAGCGGCGCTCTCATGCCCCCACTGTCGCCCCTCGGCAGCGCAGCTGGTGGCGCGCGATCGGCGGCAGGCGCGCGCGGAAGGCGCGCGGCGACGAAGCACGCGAGTCTGGGTAACCAGGAGTACGATCGCATGCACGTCGCCACCTCGCCGGGCCCGGGCAACCCCAGCCTGTCGCCGCTCAACGCGCCCGCCGTACCCCGGGCAGGCGTGAAGCAGGCGGCTGGCGGAACGCGCGCTGGGCTCACCCCGGGTGCCTCCCCGCCGAGCGGCGGAGACATGGTGAGGGCAGCGGAAGGCGCGCACGGGGGAGCCCGGAGGGCGTCGAAGCACATGAGCCTGGGGAAGGAAGACTACCTGCGCATGGAGGCCGCGGGCAGCGGATACCTGCCCTCCCCCTCCCCGCCGCCGCCCCATGCCCGCGCCTCAGCCGGCCCTGGTGCTGGCGCTGCTGGTGCGGCGGCTGCTGGTGGTGCGCATGCCGGCCGGGTGAAGCCGGGGAGGCGCGCGAGCATGGGCGCGGATGGCATGGAGGCCATGATGCGCGCAGCGGCGGCGGCCGCCAGCGACGGCCGGCGCAAGAGCGTCGATGACACGGCGGCGCCACCCCAGGGCTGGGAAAAGTCCTGGATAGGCGGCGGCGAGGTGAAGGGTGGTGAGAGGCGGAGCGAGCCGGGTCGCGAGCGAACGCGCAAAGAGCAGAGAAACGAGGCGGAGGAGGGGAGGAGAGCGGGCGAGGAGGGCGGAGCGGAGGGGGGAGCGGCGGACGAAGTCGTGGGGGAGGACCCATGCGGCAGTCCCGTTCTGGGCGTGCAGGGGCGCGCGGAGGAGGCGGCGTGGGCGGAGGAGTCGGCGGAGAGCGTGGGGGCGCGTAGTGGCGGGGAGGTGTCCGCGAGGGCGGGAAGCGGCAAGAAGGGCAGTCTGGCGCGGAGCCTGACGGAGGACGAGGAGGCGCGCGACGAAGCGCCGGCTGAGCGGCCGCGCGGGAAGTCGAAGGCGCAGGCGAGTCCCAAGGCGAGCCCGAAAGGGCCGAGCGGGCGACGGCTTGCGCGGCCGATGGAGGAGGACGAGGGCGCGGAGGACTCGGGCGGAGCGGCGAAGGCAATGGCGGGCGGGCGGGGGAAGGCGGCAGCGGAGGCGAGGGGCGCAGGGAAGGGGCGAGTGAAACCGCGCAGCATGGAGGCGGACGAGGGGGGTGGCGAGGGCGAGTGTCAAGGGCGCTCCGGCGAGAGAACGGTGAGGGGGGAAGACGCAAAGGGCTTGGGCGCAGGCTGTGCGAAGCGGGGTAGCCTGGCGCGGAGCCTGCGGGACGACGACGAGGAGAAGGCGCGCGCGGTGGGGAAGGCGGGAGGCAGTCTTGTGAGGTGCCTGTCGGACGATGAGGAGGAGGACGCACATGCGGTAGAGGCGAGCAAGGCCGAGGGGCACGTGAGGGGTGCAGAGGGCGAGCAGCACAGCGCTGCTGGCGGAGCAAAGCATAAGGCGGTGATTGGCAAGTCAAGCAGGAAAGGTAGTTCACTTGTCCGGAGCATGACCGAGGATGGAGACGATGAGGCGGATACGGGCCCGGGGCGGGGACATGACGGAGGAGAGAGCAAAAGCGGACGTGAGGTTGCGGGGCGGGGCGCGCAGGTGAGGGAACAGCGGAAAGGGAAGGTGCGGGGGGAGGGGGCGAGCCCAAAGGGGCGGGCGGGAGCGGAGAGAGAAAGTGGAGAGGGTGTGGCGCGCGGGAAAGCGGTGGGTGAGGCAGAGGAGGTCCGTGGGGACAAGGTGCGCGCGGTGGGGAAGGAAGGAGGCAGTCTGGTGAGGTGCCTGTCGGACGATGAGGAGGACGCGGATGCAGGGAAGGCGAGCATGGCTGAGGGACATATGGCGGGTGGAGAGAGCGAGCAGCACAGCGCTGGTGGCAGAGCAAAGCAGAAGGCAGTGAACGGCACTTGTGGAAGAAAGAGTGGTTTGCTCGCGAGGAGCATGACTGAGGATGCTGACGAGGATGCGGATACGGGCGTGGCAGAGGGGCATGGTGGCGGGGAGAGCGAAGGCGGACGTGAGGGTGCAGGGCGGGGCGTGCAGGTGAGGGAGCGGACGAAAGGACAGGCATGCGCGGAGGGGGAGGGCGCAACCAGGCAGGCGAGAGGGGAGATGGAAAATGGAGAAGGTGTGGTGCAGGGGAAGATGGTGAGTGGGGAAGAGGAAGTACATGGGGACACGGCGCATGGGGAAGGCATGGCAGGAGGCAGCCTTGTGAGGTGCCTGTCAGACGATGAGGGGGACGCACATGCGGCACAGGGGAGCACGGCTGAGGGAAGTAAGGCTGAGGGGCATGTGGCGGGTGGAGATAACGAGCAGCACGCAGATGCTGGAGGAGCGAAGCAGAAGGCGGCGAGTGCCAACGCGGGAAGGAAGAGCAAGCTGTTGATGCGCAGCATGACGGAGGATGAGAGCGAGGAGGAAGCGGAAGTGCCCGCCAAGCCCATGCCGGCCAAGCCCATGCCGGCCAAGGTTGTGGATGAGCCAAAGGCCGCAAGCCGGGCACAGGGGGCACGGGGAGGACAAGGTGGGGGCCGGGGAGCAGGGGTGACTAGGAGGGCTCCCCGTGAGGCGGGGCAGCGGGCAGGGCGGGGAGTGGCAGGGCAGCAGGGCCGGGCGGAGCAGGCAGCACAGATGGCACCCGCAGAGGAGTTGCCAGAGGCGCAGGGAGGCGAGAAGGAGAAGGGGAAGCGAGGCATTGGCGGACTGATGAGCAGGCTCAAGGTCCTTGCCACGTGAACCAGGGCGGTTATAACCAGCTCCCCTTGTACCGCATTCCCCCGATATACCGCCCAGGGGCGTTTAGGGGTAATGGGGAGGGGGGAAGAGAGGGTGGGGATTTGTTAGTCATAAGAGATTGGATTACCATGAAGGGAATCAGTTTTCCTTAGCAGAAACGAAGTTATTGTGTACTGGCAATTGGGGTACCTTAGCTTCAGTATTCTTGAAAATGTTTTCGCATTGAACAACTCCATATACCGTACTGTACCTGGTCAGCCGTCTAAAAAATACCGCAATTCGCTGCATGGCAAATAATTCGTCCAGCCAATCATCTACAGCTGAAGTTTTCTTGGTAGCAAACGGTACGGTCCAACATACCAGTAATACCATATGGCCCCGGATGTAAGCGCAGGCCTATTTAAGGCGCATGTGCTTGTATCTGGAGCAGGGCTGACGATATCAGACTATTTTAGTCTGATTGTCTGAAATTTCAGACTATTTTCCTGACATTCCTGATTTTTCAGAGTTGGCTGGTTTTGAAAAATGAGTGCTTCAGACTAATGGTTTTTTCGATACTGAAAAATTCAGAGAACTTGCTTACCGGATAATGAGTTTTCATACTACAGAGTACGAACTCCCCTTCGCCATACCTGTTACTTCGAGGAAAACCCATCCCTCCGAACTTGTGCAAAAGGTTCGTTAGTAGGAAAACCTGCCTTAGTCTGAATTATAAAATTTTCAGAGTTATACTTCTCTGGTTCCTGAGAAATCAGAGTATTCACTTTTTGGAAAATGGGCCTCAGACTAAAAAAAATTGGGGGGCCAAAAAAATCAGAGTGGTTTTATTCGAAAAGTCAGCCCTGATCTGGAGCAATGCGCTTATGGCCGATCCTCAATTATAAGCACACCCGTTGAAAAATCGATACTTATTGATACAATCTAAACCGTCTTATAGGATCGTCTCAGGTTGATCGCACTGTAGTGTAGCAGCGGAAGTTTGATGAGTAATGTCGGGTACGGACTCTGTCAGTAGAAGGAGATTTGAATCTCGACAGAAGTGATTAACACAATGCGGTACAGGGGTTTATATAGGAATACAGTGGAATACGAAAGGTCCTAGCTAGCCATGTACTCTGAGGGGGTACATTCCCCTTAGGGCTAACCTAGATGCAGTATCGCAACCGTGCGGCTCGGTAACCGTACGCGGTTCGGTAACCGTTTGAACTTTTCCCGCACTTTTCATTTCGAATTCTTCCTGCTTGCAACTGTCTTCGATAACTGTCCTGACGCTTAGTCTTTCGTCCTCGCTGCAGTCATCTTCGCGTTGAGGGTTCGTTACTCTAGGAATGTTTATTCAATCATTCCATATCGTAACACTCCCCTTCATTCCTGGAGTGGCGAAGACTTGACGCGCTTGGTTATACCGCAGATGGTTCCGCAGTGGTGGTACTGCTGGCGTGGCAGTTTCTTGGTGAGGAAGTCGGCCGCCATGTCACCGGTGGGGCAGTAAGTCAAGATGACTTTGCCCTTGTCAACTTCGTCTTTAACGAAGAAGTAGCGGAGCGCGATGTGCTTGGTGAGGTTGACGAAGCCAGGTTTTTTCGCGATCTTGATCGCGCTTTGGTTGTCGCAGTGCAGTTTGAAGCTTGCGGGCGTCGCAATTTTCGCCTCCTGAAGCAGTTCTTGGAGGTAGAGGCCTTCGCGAGCGGCTGTTGTGACGGCGACGAACTCAGCTTCAGCAGAGGAAAGCGCCACCATTTCCTGCTTCTGGGAATTCCAGGAAATGGGTCCTGTTGGCTCGAGGCGCAAGAGGAAGCCGGTTCGGGACCGTCGATTTCCAGGGTCGGCGGCGTGATCTGCGTCCACGTATCCAACGAGGTTGAATGAGCGAGTCGCGAGGGTGGAGTAGGTGAGTCCGATGTGCGGTGTGGAGATGAAGTATTGGAGGGCGCGCTGTAAGTCCAGCATGTGCTCCCCTTCAGGCCGCTTGGCATACTGAGCGGGCTGGCTCGCTATGTAGGACAAGTCAGGCCTGCATGTCACAGCGGCGAAGAGAAGGCAACCGAGTTGTTGCTGGTACAGCTGATGCTCGACGTGGTTGAGAGGTTTGGTGATGATGGTGGAAGCGGTCGCCGGGGTGCGGTAAGGGGTGGAGAGGTTGGCCGGTTTGATATTGAATTTGGTGGAGAGGGTGTCTGCGTACTTGGCGGCGGAGAGGTGGATGGCGTCGTCAGCATAGGTGATGTTGAGTCCCAGGAATTGAGTGACGGAGCTGTTGCTGGTGACCTCGACGCGGTTGCTGAGGTTCTTCTCGAATTGTTCGAGAAGAGTGTTGTTGGTGCCGGTATAGAGCAGATCATCCACGTGCGCCGTGAGGAGGATATAGTCTCCACGGTAGTGAAGACGATACATGCCAGGGTCGTGGGGTAGTTGTGTGAAGCCGATGTCCAGGAGGATTTGATGAAGGTGTTGCTGCCAAAGGCGTGGTGCTTGTTTGATGCCGTAGAGAGATTTGCGGAGCTGACACTCGCGGTTGTCACCATCGCCGTAGGTGTGTGGTTGTTCGACGAAAATAAGCGCGTCGACGGGGGCGTAAAGGAAGGCGTTTTTGACGTCGATTTGGCGAAGAGGGAGATGTCTTGCAGCTGCGATGGCGAGGAGGATGCGAACGAACGTGTGTCGGTTGACGGGGGCAAATGTCTGGTCGAAGTCCATGCCATGGCGTTGATCGAAGCCGCGAACGACCCAGCGTGCTTTGAAGCGTTCGATGGTACCGTCGGCGGCGGTTTTGACGCGGAAGACCCATTTCCCCGAGAGGACGCGTCTCCCCTTCAGCGCTGCGCGATCGGCGAGGATCCAGGTGTCACGAGCTTCGAGAGCGACAACTTCGGCGTCCATCGCGGCGGCGGCGGAGGATTCTCCTTCGTGTGCTGTGCCCTTTTCTTTGTTGGGCGAGGGAGTTCTTTGCGCGGGGGGTTGTTGGCGTTGCTGTGCTCTGTCTTCTGTAGACGAGGCTGTTGGCGTGCGGCAGTTGCGGCAGAGTCCGTCAGGTCCGGGGGCGTGAAGGTCGATTTCCCTGGGGTGAGCATGATGCTTGACCCAGGGGCGTCCGTCAGGATGAGTTGGCTTGTTTGACCATGCCACGTCCTGAAGGACGAGGTCGATGAGATCGACTGAGTCGGCGCTGCAATCGGGGATGTCAAAATCGAGGATGTACACGCCGTCTTCGAAATGAGCTCTGCCGATGTATCGTGGTGTGCTGTTCAGTGTGATGTAATCTTTCCAGTGCATGATGATGTCGCGTGTCTCGGGGTGTGTATGCATGAGAACTCCGCTTTGCACCAGTTGATCGTAGGAGAGAAGGTTGTACTCAAGATGGCGTACGATGAGAACATCGTTGAGAGTGAAGTGAATATCACTGTCGTGCGCTTTGAGGACGACTATGCCGCATGCGTGGGCGTGCAGCTGCTGTGCGTTCGCAACGGTGATGATGGTAGGTTCGGGGATGGGGTAGGCGTTTGAGATGTAGCGATCGGAGCCGACCATGTGTTGCCCGCAGCAGCTGTCGAGGAACCATGTGTTGTGGCAATTTCCACGGCACTGGGCTGAGAGCGCGAGGTTCGGTGTGTTGCGAAATGGGATGCGTCTGTCGCCAGCAGCAACGTAGTTGTCGAGAGGGCGAGTGTCGATGTTGTGGCCGAAATAGTAGGTGGTGATTGACGGTGAGGTGAGGAAATCTTCATCGTGAGGTGGTGACTCCAGCAGCGGTGGGGGCAGGTTCCGGTCTTGCTCATTTTCGTCGGAGACGAATTCTCCGTCTTGTGTGAATGGGTTGTTGTACGAATTGAACTCGACCTCTTGTCCGGGCGGAGGCGGAGAGACGTAGCGGAGATGTCGCCGGTTTGTGCGGCGGGTGCGGCGGCGAACACGCATCGCCATATTTCCCATGACGTGGCGGACATTGTTGGTCTGTGGTGGCCGCTGTTGGTCTGGGTGTGTCTGTGGGCGCGGGACGAACCGATAGTCCGAGGACGGTCGGTTGGCCTGGCGCGAATGGTCTGATGTTGGTGCAGAGTTGTTGCGCGGTGCAGGATTTGGACGGGGTCCGGATCGGCATCGTTCGGTGGAGTGACCGAAGGCCTTGCAGTTCTTGCAGTAGTATTGTCGAGGCCGATTGTCGCGATTTCTTCGGTGGTCGCGATCGGAATAGAAGGCGATTTGTTCGCCGCGCGTCCCTTTTTCTTGGTTGAAGTCCATGTCGCGCTGTTCATGGAGTAAGGTGGCGCAAAGATGCGCTTCCGAGATGATGCCCTGTTGGCGAAGCAGGGCTTTGCATGGGTTCCAATGTGGCGCGAGTGTCAGAATGCTATTATCTAGCCTGTAGTGGGGTGCTCTATAGCGAGTACAACCCAGTTAGGGTTTGCTATATGTACCCCAACTGCTGCTAGTGAAAACCCCTCTTTCGTCATTCTTCTTTTGCAACTCTTGTTGATTCTGACATGCTATCAGAGCAGGTCGACCCTCCTGGGTCGATCCTGTGGGTGGGCCCCACCCGATGCTTCCGCTGCTCTACTGCTGTCGCGTGCCCCGGGCGCGCGACCCTATCTTCCTGCCGCGCGCTCGGAGCGCGCGACGTTTTTCATCCCGCCGTGCGCTCGGGGCGTGCGGCGGTTTTCTGCCCGCCGTGCGCCCCGAGACGCGCGGCGGTTTCCTTCCCGTCGCCTCGTCGCGGCGCCCTGGGGGCCCGCGCGCCGGCCCCTCCCGTCGCCTTGTCGCGGCGCCTTGGGGGCCCGCGCGTCCTCCCCCTCCTGACGCCTCGTCGCGGCACCTTGGGGGCCCGCGCGTCGCCCCCCTCCCGTCGCCTCGTCGCGGCGCCTTGGGGGCCCGCGCGCCGCCCCCTCCCGTCGCCTCGTCGCGGCACCTTGGGGGCCCGCGCGCGGCCCCTCCCGTCGCCCGTCGAGCCGCTCTCGGGGGCCCGTGCGTGGCCCCCCTCCCGTCACCTGCCGTGGCGCCCTCGGGGGGCCCACGCCCTGCTTCTTCGTGGCGCCCAGGAGACACCCCGCCACCTCCCTTTCCCTCCGTGAACCGCCCCTGCTGTTTCCCGCGCTCCTGCCTGCGTTAGGGTTTGGGGGTGGCGGGCATGGGGGTGACCGGTGTGGGTAACCTGCAGCTCCTCCTCCTCCTCCGTCTCCCACTGCTGCAGCTGCCGCTGAGGGGGGTGGGTGTGTGGGAGCCGAGGGTTTAGGGTTTAAGGGGGGTGACGGGGGAGTGGAGCTAGGGGTGCAGCAGGGGGTGTGTGGAAAGGAGGTGGGACTGTTTGGGGAGGCTGAGAGGAGGCCGCCGTCGTGTCGTGCGCAGCGCCTGTAGTCCGGAACCGTCGTGCTCTCGGTAGCCCAGAGAGCCTTGCTGTGCCAGTCGCCTGTGGGTCCGTTGCTCCTGCCGCTCGTCGTAGCCGCAGAGCCAGATACTCCCGTAGTCCGGTGCCCTCGTGCGCTCGGTAGCCATTGTGCCAGTCCTCCTGTTGCCCGTGTGTCTGCAGCTTCAGCCGTCGTCTCCCATCTTCTCTCCCTTCACAATTCCTCCTCCTTCTCACTTGCCCTCTGTGATCGCCTCTAGCTTTGCTTATAATTGTGAACTATTACTATGTCTGCTCATTGTGCTGATTACACCCCACTTTGGCTATGGGGGTGTGTCAGAATGCTATTATCTAGCCTGTAGTGGGGTGCTCTATAGCGAGTACAACTCAGTTAGGGTTTGCTATATGTACCCCAACTACTGCTAGTGAAAACCCCTCTTTCGTCATTCTTCTTTTGCAACTCTTGTTGATTCTGACAGCGAGTCCTCGGAGGACGATAGTGACAAACATGTCTTCGGAGATGGTGTTGCCCAGCTTCAGAAGTTGATCGCGGACACTGCGGCAGCGATTAATGTAAGTATTTGCCTTCTCGCCTGGCGCCATTTTGACTTCCATGAGTTCTTGAAGTAGGCGGCTGGATGAGACAGAATCCTTTGGTTGATAAGTTTTGTTGAGGTAGTTCCAGGCAGCGAGGGCAGGAGCTGGGAAGTTTTTGTAGGGACGGATGCCGAGCTGTTCGGTCGGCGCCATGTTCCGAAGGAGAACGCTATACGCCATTAGCGACTCGTTGTAGTATTGTGCTTTTGCGTCATCGGTGTCACTGGAGGGGCCAGCGTAGCTTCCGTCAAAGTAGCAAAAGATTTGCGCGTTTTGCAGTAGTAGTTCGAGCTCGAAACTCCAGGTGTAAAAGTCACGTCCGCTAAACACGGTGCTGGTGCAGATTTTGGAGATAGTCAAAAACTTGTTCTGAGCTGCGAGCACGGCTTCATCGCTTGGACGTGGAGTGTTTGGAGCAGTGGAATTTGAGCCGATATCGAAGTTGGTTGGGCTCGGTTCCTTGACTGGAGCGGTCGGTTGCTCGGATTGTGGCGCGGTTGGCTGGTTGTCATTCTTCAGTTGTTGAATTCCAGATTCCAGCGTGGTGATCCGCTGGATGAGTTGCTCCAGAAGCGCATTGCTGACGGTGGTGGTTCCCGCGGAATTCGCGGTTGGGTTGGTGGGAGGTTCGGCCGTGTTGGTCGCTTGCCCACCAGATCCTCCAGCCATGTTTCGGCGGGAGCGCGTACCGGACGCCACCTTGAATTTGAATTTGAATCAAAGGTGGTGGAGCGAAGAATCCTGAGTGGCTCTCATACCATGATACAATCTGAACCGTCCTATAGGATCGTCTCAGGTTGATCGCACTGTAGTGTAGCAGCGGAAGTTGGATGAGTAATGTCGGGTACGGACTCTGTCAGTAGAAGGAGATTTGAATCTCGACAGAAGTGATTAACACAATGCGGTACAGGGGTTTATATAGGAATACAGTGGAATACGAAAGTGTCAGAATGAACAAGAGTGATTGAACTAAGAAAGAGTTGGGTACAAGTAGGAAACCCTAAACTTACTGTACCCCATAGTAACTACCCCACTACAGCCTAAACAAACTGTAGCAGATATGACATTTGACACACCTCCATAGGCAAAGTGGGGGAGAGCAAGGGGTCACAAGACCAGTCAAGAAGGGCAAAGCAAGCTCAGGGTGGATCACAAAGTCACCACACTCACTGAGCACAAGCAAAGGGCCACAAGGCCAGTTCACATGCAGAGGCATATATGCAACACAAACATCACAGTGATCTCTACCTAGCAAAGCAAGCATGCAGGTATATATATGTATATATATATTACAGTACAAGCAAAGCCTACAGCAAGTGAGGAAAAGTGGGCACAAGCCCTAGCATAGTGCAAAAACGCTGATGATCACCAGACTGAAGTGCCTTGGTGAATATATCAGCAGTGTTGGCCCGAGTGGCCACGTAACGCAGACGAAGATGACCACGCTGCTGCAACTCTCGAGCAAGGAAGTACTGCAGAGCTATGTGCTTCGTTCTGTGCTCCAGTCTGTGCTCCTCACATAAGGCAATGGCAGCCTTGTTGTCGACGTACAGCATTGGAGGAGAACGAGGCGGCTCTCCCAAGTCAGTCAGCAGGTAGGTGAGCCAGCGTAACTCCTGTGCAGCCATGGCTGTGGCGTAGATCTCAGCCTCACAACTGGAGCTGAGAACTGAAGACGAGCGTGTAGAACGCCAAGAAACTGAACCAGAGCCAAGGCTGAAGGTGTAACCCTGTGACGACCGCTGAGTAGCCTGGTCGTCAACCCAAGAAGCGTCTGAGTGCCCAGTGAGAACAACTGAGCTCCTCCCTCCAAGCACGAGCCCCATGCCTGATGTACTGCACAAGTAGCGCAGTACCCTCTTAGCAGCATCCATGTGCACCTTTCGGTGCCGACCAGGAGCCACGTAGCGAGCCAGAAGGCCAAGAGGGTACGCGAGGTCAGGACGAGTGCAAGTCATTAGGTACATGAGGCAGCCAACTAGCTCTGGGTAAGGGCCACTCGGCTCTACGGACTCGTCCGAAGGTGGAGCTGAGAGCGAGTGACCTGTAGCCAGAGGAGTGGCTTGTGCCGAGGACCAGGTGAAGCTGAAGCGCTGAAGGACCTGCTGCACCATGTGTGACTGAGTCAGTGTGATGGTGCGGCGTGCTCTGTCCCGGGTGATCTGCAAGCCAAGGTAGCTGCGCAGTTCACCCAGGTCTGTGCACGTGTGTCTCTTCTGCAGCTCCGACTTCACGTGGGCGAGAGCCTCAGTGTCAGCAGTGGCAAAGACCAAGTCGTCGACGTACACGAGGATGTAGAACGGCGGCAGCGAAGTGTCGGTGCGCAGAAACAGCGACGGGTCAGCAGTAGAAGGCGCGAACCCAAGAGCCGCAAGTGTAGTCCTCAGTGTGTCGTGCCACTCACGTGGCGCCTGGCGGAGACCGTAGACCGGCCGCCGGAGGCTCCACTGGGTACCAGGAGGGAACGACCCAGTGAAGCCAGGAGGGCGGCGCAGCCAGATCTCCTCGTGCAGGCTGCCCTGCAAGAAAGCTGTGCTGAAGTCAAGAGAGTGAGGCTCGTAGTCACGCTGAGCGGCAACGTGCAGTAGCACCCGAAGAGTGGTCATCTTCGGGGTGGGGGAGAAGGTCTGGAAGAAGTCTACTCCCTCTCGCTGACTGAAGCCTCGAGCAACGTAACGAGCCTTGAAGACATGCGGAGAACCTGGCGGTCGCTTCACCCTGAAAATCCACATGCCACTGACGATGTTCGCCCCAGGAGGGGGAACCTCGTCGACGTAAGTGCCAGTGGACTTCCAGGATGCCATCTCTGCGTCCATGGCTGACTGCCACTGAGAGGAGTACTCACCCGCGATCGCCTCAGCGTAAGAGCGCGGGGTCAGGATGTCTTGTGCATCCGGGTCTCCCTCAGATGCAATCAACATGGACACGAGATGAGGTACAGCGGCGGCAAAGCACTCAAACTCCTCCTGCCTGTCCTCAAGGACGTCCGTGCGAAGAGCACACTCACCCCCGACGGACGGAGGACAGACAGACTCAGACTCAGACTCAGCAACAAGACTCGCAGCGTAGTCTAGACGACAGTGAGCAGCAAAGTCGACAAGCTCAGCAACTAAGGCAGACGCAGCAGCTGACTCAAAGGAAGGGTCAGTGACAGCAGTGGCCAGGAGACGCATGACAGTAAGACTAGCAGCACGAAGAGAGTGTGACTCCGGGTCAGCAAGGGCAGGAAGAGAGGACGCATGAGGAGAAGGCAGCGGGACACGCTGTGGAGCAGTGGAAGGACGAAGCGCCATCTGGTGGGTGCCTGGGACAGCAGGAGGACGCTGACGCGGGACACGACGACCAGTACGAGTAGCACGAACAGATGACGCAGACCGAGACTCAGGCGACACAGGACGAGACTCAGGCTCACGACGCTCCGTAAGACCGCCTGTCGGACCAGTGTAGGGAGAAGGACCAGGGAGTGGCGAGGCAGGCGGTAGCTGTGACAGCGACTGGACAGGCGGAGGACACTCTAAGGCGGGAGCAGGACAAGGAGGAGGCGGCTGACCAAGAACCTGTTGAAGGAGGGGAACGAAGTACGGCCGTGGCCGTGAAGTGCCCCTAGAACTAGCAGAGACAGCACCAGAACCTCCAGCAGCAGCTCCAACTCCCTCAGCACCAGCAGCAGCTCCAGTACCTCCAGCAGCACCAGCAGCACCTCCAGCAGGACCAGCACTAGCAGCTCCGCCAGCAGCTCCAGTACCTCCAGCAGCATTAGCACCAGCCGCACCACCAGCCGCTCCAGCAGCTCCAGTACCTCCAGCAGCACCAGCAGCACCTCCAGCAGGACCAGCTCCAGCAGCTCCAGTAGCACTCCCAGTCCCAGCAGCTCCAGTACCGCCAGTACGAGCACCTCCAGGACCAGTGGCTCCAGCACCTCCAGTACCAACCCCAGGGTCAGCAGTAACACCAACTCCAGTAGGCTCAGCGCCCTCAGCTCCAGCTCCAGTAGCACCTCCAGCTCCCACAGCACCACGGCGGCGGCGACAGTACCGAGAGTACCATTCACGCAGCTGCTGGGAAGAGAGAACGTCCCCAGGCGCAGCACCCCCAGGCTCAGGACCTCCAGACTCAGCACCCCCAGGGACAGCACCCCCAGTCTCAGCACCCCCAGGCTCAGCACCCGCAGTCTCCGCACCCCCAGGCTCAGCACCCCCAGTCTCCGCACCCCCAGGCTCAGCACCCCCAGTCTCAGTACCCCCAGACCCAGCACCACCAGGCTCAGCACGCTCAGGCTCAGCACGCTCAGTACCTCGCGCAGGGCCAGAGTCGACAGCTACCTCGACAGGCTCGACCGGGTCTACCTGGGAAACACCTGAGGGAGCAGGACCCTGGGGAGGTAGGGGGTCTACCGAAGCAGCACCTGGCGTGAGGAAGAGCGGCGGAGGGGGGAGCGGGGCAGTGCGGTAGGGGAAGAGAGGGTAAAAGGGGACCGACTCGTCAAACGTGACGTCCTGAGAGGGGAAGACACGGCGCGAGGTGGGGTGGTAAAACTGCCAGCCAGGCGCGTCAGGGACAAAGCCCAGGAAGACACAAGGAACAGCGCGGGAGGAGAGCTTGTCCGCGGACGTAACGTGGACAAAGGCACGAGATCCCCAGACACGGAACACAGACGCATCGCCAACCGCTCCCGTCCATGGCAGTGTCGGCGAGGTCTCCGGAACGGAGACACGGGGCCAGAGGTTGAGCTGATGCGCGGCGTACCGGACTGCAAACGGCCACAGAAAATGGGGGGCAGCCGCATGGATCAAGGAGGTACGAGCGACCTCCATGACCAAGCCAATGCGGCGCTCAGCAACCCCATTCTGCTGAGGAGAGGCCGGAAGCGTGAACGTCTGCTCAATGCCCTCCCCCTGACAGAAGGCCTCCAAGAGGCCGGAGGAAAACTCACCACCTCTGTCAGAGTGCAGTAGCAGGAAGGGAAGGTCCGTGCGAAAGCGCCTCTCCAGCTGGAGACGAGTAGCGCGGATCCAAGGGATCAAGTTAGCAGGGACCTCTCCCTTGGTGCGCAAGGGGAAGACCGTGGTGTAACGCGTGTAGTCGTCAACTACCAGCAGGAAGTAGCGCTCTCCGCCCTGTCCACAGACGCGGGCTGGGCCCCACACGTCCATGTGAAGGGTCTGCAGAGGAGCCTCTGTCGGGGGGAACTCAGAGGAGTGAGGGGTGGCACGCTGCCGCCCCTCGACATAGGGAAGGCAGGGAGGGGCAGGGGACGGTGGCAGGGGAGGCAGTGACCTGGGGAGACCAGAGACAAGGAAGCGAGAGTGCATGCCACGAAGGCGCTGCATCGAAGGGTGACCAAGGCGGTGGTGCCAGAGGACCGTCCGGTGCGACAGGGTGCGACACGAGCAGGGGGCGGACAACTGACCTGACGCAGACGCAGACGCCGCTACCTGAGGGGACTCAGTGGTCAGTGTGTACAAGTCCGACCCCGGCTGCCGAGTGAAGGTAGCCAGGTGACGACCCGTCTGGGCACACGTGCAGTGTGTCACACGCTCGTAGGCAGGGGTGAACTGGTGAACACCCCCGTCCTGGAGTGCGGAACCCGCCACCAAGTTCGTAGAGAACGAGGGGAGGTAAAGGCCCGACAGTGTGCCGGACGGGACAGCAGGACAAGGGAGGGCAGTGGTGGAGGTCGCAAGGACCGGACCCCCGGAGGGGTCAGCCAGGGAGACAGCAACCGGCCTAGGGAGCTGCTCAAGGGCAGTGCGGTCGCGAAAGAAACAGCGGGAAGCACCTGAGTCCAGTGTGAAGGTGTGCAGTGCCTCAGTAGACGCAGTACCTGAAGGCGCAGACTCACAAGCACCTGAAGCAGCAGACACACCTGCACCTAGAGCAGCAGCCTCACCAGGACCTGGGGCAGCAGACGCGCTAGCACGTAGAGCGGCAGCCTCACCGGCACCTGGAGCAACAGACTGGATACCGGGGTCAGGCGGCACACACAGGTGACAGGCTCCCTCGGCACTAGTAGACAATGCATACATTGCAGTGAGAACAACATCATCGTCAAGAGAAAAGATATCTACCCTCTGCCTAAGCAGCTCCACCCAATCGGGGAGCTCAGCGTCGTCGCCAAACTCTGTACGCCAAGCGTCGCTCAGACGGGCGAAGCAGCGGGACTCTGTGTGACCAGTCCGGACACCCGTGCTAATAACGTACGGGCAGCGAGCAGTACTCAGCGACCCTCTACTTTGAGCGTACCACTCACGAAGCTCATGGGGCGAAAGAGTCTCGCGCGGACGACGCTGGTGCTGCACTACCCACTCCAGGACGACTCCCACTACTGCCACCCCGACAACCCCAACTGGCGTACCACTCACGAAGCTGCTGGGGCGTGAGGGACACACGCGGACGGCCCTGGAGCTGCATCTGGCCACGCCAGGAGCAGCAGTAGAAGCAGGAGCAGCAGTAGCAGTAGCAGCAGCAGTAAAAGCAGTGGCAGCACAAGCAGGGCAGTGCTCACCAGTGGTGGGAAGGGCAGGCGCACGACGGATGCGACTGCGGGGCCGCTACAGCGGCAGGGCGGGGCCGCGACCGCGGCAGGAAGCTCCGCGACGGTCGCTGCTGCAGAGGCGGCTGCTCCAGGGGCGGCTGCTCCAGGGGCCAGGGGCGGCTCCTGCAGTGGTGGCTGCTCCAGTGGCCAGGGGCGGCTGCTGCAGGGGCGGCCACTCCAGGGGCCACGGGCGGCTGCAGGTGCGGCTGCTCCAGGGGTCAGGGGCGGCTGCTGCAGTGGCGATGCGGCGGGCAGGGGCGACGCCGCGGGCAGGGGCGACGCGGCAGGCAGGGCGACGCGGCGGGCAGGGCGACGCCGCGGCCAGGGCGACGCCGCGGCCAGGGGTGACGCGGCGGGCAGGGCGACGCCGCTGCCAGGGCGACGCCGCGGCCAGGGGCGACGACGCGGGTAGGGCGACGCGGCGGGCAGGGCGACGCGGCGGGCAGGGGGCGACGACGCGGGCAGGGGCGACGCCGCGGGCAGGGCGACGCGGCGGGCAGGGGGGCGACGACGCGTCAGCACCTGGGCGCGGCCGCGTCAGCAGCTGGGCGCGGCCGCGTCAGCAGTAGGGCGCGGCCGCGTCAGCTGCAGGGCTGGCGGGGCCGCGTCACGGCAGGGCGGGGCCGCGTCCGCGTCGGCGGCAGGGCGGGGCCGCGACCGCGGCAGGGTGGGGCCGCGTCAGCGACCAGGCGGGGCCGCGACTGCGGCCTGACGAGGCCGCGACCGCGACCTGACGGGGTCGCGCGCTGGCCTGACGGGCCTGCAGAGGCTGCGTGCGGGCGGCGAGGGCCTGCAGGGGCGGTGTGGTCCTGCAGGGGCAGCACGCCGACCTGACGGGCCTGCAGGGGCGGCTCTCGGGCCTGACGGGCCTGCAGAGGCGGCTCGGGGGCCTGACGGGTCTGCAGAGGCGGCTCGGGGGCCTGACGGGTCTGCAGAGGTGGCTCGGGGGCCTGACGGGTCTGGAGAGGCGGCTCGGGGGCCTGACGGACCTGCAGGGGCGTCTCGAGGGCCTTACTAGCTTGCAGGGGCGGCGCACTGGCCTAGGGCAGCAGGAGGGCTGCAGGACGGCGCGCAGGCAGAACGAAGGGCGAGGCGCACGAGGGTGCACGAGGAGAGAAAGGCGCACGAGGGCGCTTCTAGCGGAATAGTGGGCCCGTAGTAGTAAGCGGTCCTAGGTGGCAACCTAGGCTCGTGATCCCATGTCAGAATGAACAAGAGTGATTGAACTAGGAAAGAGTTGGGTACAAGTAGGAAACCCTAAACTTACTGTACCCCATAGTAACTACCCCACTACAGCCTAAACAAACTGTAGCAGATATGACATTTGACAAAAAGGTCCTAGCTAGCCATGTACTCTGAGGGGGTACATTCCCCTTAGGGCTAACCTAGATGCAGTATCGCAACCGTGCGGCTCGGTAACCGTACGCGGTTCGGTAACCGTTTGAACTTTTCCCGCACTTTTCATTTCGAATTCTTCCTGCTTGCAACTGTCTTCGATAACTGTCCTGACGCTTAGTCTTTCGTCCTCGCTGCAGTCATCTTCGCGTTGAGGGTTCGTTACTTTAGGAATGTTTATTCAATCATTCCATATCGTAACACTTATTATAAGCACACCCTTAGTGTAAAAAAAAAAAAAATTGTTTTCTTTTAAACAACCTAGCCTACAAATTCTAAACTTTCCATTAACAAAGAGAATCACATACAATAGTGGTCTCTACTGTCGTGCCCTACACACCATGGTCGGTTGAATTCGCCTTGGTATGTTTAAAAGTGAATTTCATTTTTTCCCTTATACAAGCGCATGCGCTGATAAATCTGACTCAATTATAAGCGCCCCCCCCAAAAACACTGTTTTATTATAAGCGCAGATGCGCTTACATCCGGGGTAATATGGTACCGTACCTGTATGAACAATTGTGAGAACAAACGACAAGTGATTAAAAAAAAAAGTAAGAACAAGCGACAGGTGAGAGAAAAGTTGTGAGAACAAGCGACAGGTGAGAGAAAAGTTGTGAGAACAAGTGTCAGGTGAGAAAAACAATTGTGAGAACTGTGCGATCAAAAGGTGATCGCTCCTAGGATCTCCTCGGGAAGGTTCGCACGCAGCTAGGTAGTGGTTGGTGGGCCCTTGACCTCAATAGCAGAGTGAATGTAAAATGCTTGAGATGATTAAAACATGCAAATACAAAGATATAAATATGAGTACAGGGGAATTCGAATCGACCTAGCTAGCCATGTACTCTAAGGGGTTCATTCCCCTATTCAAATTCATTCCCAACCGTGCGGCACGTACAGTTACGAAACTGTTCCTGCCAATTCCCTCATGCCTGCAGCTGCGATGCCGTTTGCTCCGACGGTCCAGATGCATTCCAACCGTCTGCGTCGCTTCGAGTCAACTTTGACTCTTCGCATTCGTTCTCGTTACTGCGTGCTTCCTTAGCTGCGGTGAGGAGTGCACAGTAATGTTCATACATTAGTATTTATAACACCCACCTTCACTCCTGGTCGTAGCTCGATTTGACCTCTTTGACTACTCCGCCGAGTTCGGAGCAGTGCTGATACTGCTGGCGTGGCAGTCGCTTCGTGAGAAAGTCTGCTGCCATGTCACCGGTCGGGCAATAGGTCAAGCCAACCTTGCCCTTGTCCACTTCGTCCTTGACGAAGAAATACCGCAGCGCGATGTGCTTGGTGCGGTTGACGAAACCAGGGCTGTTTGCAATGCGAATCGCGCTCTGGTTGCCGCATTGGAGGCGAAAGGTGGGCGAAGTTGGAATTTTCGCCTCCTGCAGAAGTTCCTGCAAGTAGAGCCCTTCGCGAACTGCTGCCGTTGCTGCGATGAATTCCGCTTTGACCGACGACAGGGCAACCAACTCCTGTTTCTGAGAGTTCCACGAGATTGGTCCCATCCGCTCGAGGCGGAACAGGAAGCCAGTCCTGGACCGTCGATTGTCGGGGTCTGCTGCGTGATCAGCGTCCACGTAGCCGATGAGGTTGAAGGATGGCGTCGCCACTGTTGAGTAGCACAACCCAATCTTGGGCGTTGAGACGAAGAACTGTAGGGCATGCTGCAGATCCAGAAGATTCTCAGCCATTGGTTTGCGAGAATATTGAGCTAACTGGCTCGCGATGTAGGAGAGGTCGGGCCTGCATGTGACGGAGGCAAAAAGCAGACATCCCAACTGCTGCTGGTAAGTCTGGATGCCAGCGGGGGATAGGGCTTTGTTGTCGCGTTTGTGGTTCGGTCCGGGAGTTCGGTAGGGAGTGGAGAGTGGTGCAGGGGAGATGTTGAAGCGCTTTCTAAGCTCCTCTGCATACTTGGCCGCTGAGAGGTGAATGGCTTCCGTCGCGTAGGAGATGTTTAGGCCTAAGAACTGCTTCACCTTGTAGTTGCAGGTGATATCGACGCGCCCCGCTAGACTCTTCTCGAACTGCTCCAATAATTCGTTGCTCGATCCTGTGTAAAGCAGGTCGTCAACGTAGACCGTGAGTAGGATGTATTCGGGTCTTCGTCAGGTACTGGGGCAGGTTCTGCTGCTGCTTCTTTTGCTGCTTCATCTGCGCTGTTGCCAGTGGTGAGCATAAGTGCCAAGAGTTCTCTGTCGCGGATTTCGGAGAGGGGGATGTTGGTCCCGGGGATAGTTCCGGGGACGAAGGTGGGTTCGCGTGGTTCGAGAGCAGGCCCGTAGACGGTGCGGTGCGGCGTCGACGGCTCGTTGCCCCAGTCGATTGTGTCCCAGGGGTCGCGATACTGCGGAGTGTCAGGGGGAGGTAATGCGAGTTGGGCACGGTGTGGGGGGAGACCAAGGGGAACAACTGCAGGTGTTGCCTCAGTTTCTTCTGCTCCCCCCCTATGTTCTTCGCGGGAAGCCTCCCAGCCGCTGGCAGAAGTGCCCCAGCCGATGGTTTCGCCGCCAGATGGGGCGCCCCATCCGCCGGTTGCGGTTGCCAGGTTCCGCCGGTGTTGCCCCATCCACCGGTGTCAGCCGTTCCCCATCCGCCAGCGCTCCCCCACCCCCCTTCATTGGAGGCGCTTTCTTCCGCTTCGGCTCCCCATGCGCCGCAGGCGAATGTTCCGCGCGCCTCGGCAAGGCTTTGTCAGCGAAGCTCCTCAATTTCGCGGCGCCCCACTTCTTCTTCTTGTTGCACGGTGAGTTTCGTTGTGGGATCGCGCCAGTGGGGATACACTTTCAGGAATTCTTCGAGAGTGTAGGGGCGCGCGACTCCGCGCGCATCGAAAGTTCCACGACGTCGTCCGCACAGAATGCCTTCGAGGCGCTGTGAGGGTGGTCTAGTGTGGGGACTTTGGTCGGTGCCGAAAACACGCTGAGTGGTAACTTCTAGCTCCAGCTGTGACATTCCTTCTTCTGGCGACGCGTGGCGCTCTGTCTCAGCGATGGCGGCAAGTCCGCGGCCGGCAATTGCGCTTGTTGACGCCGTTGGCGTGTGGCAGTCCCTGCAGATGTCGTCTGGGCCAGGGTCATGCAGCGCTGTTTCGCGTGGGTGGGGGTGATGCGGCACCCACGCTCTTCGGTCAGGGTGCTTCCAGTCCCTGCGGTGAATGTGCTCGAAGCGCAGTGGCACGAGGTCGATTAGCTCGTGCGTATCGCCGCTGCAGTCGGGGATGTCAAAGTCCAGGACATACACCCCATTTTTGGAGTGCGCTCTGCCGATCTGCTTGCGGGGGAATGTCCTTGATTCGTAGTGCAGCAGAATGTCGCGAGTCGCGCGATCCGTGCTGAGGTCGATGCCGCAGTCCATGAGCTGTGCGGCGGAAAGCAGGTTAAAGGGCATGTTCTGGACGATCAGCACATCGTTGAGCGTGATGTGTGAGCGGCTTCCGCGTGCCTTGAGCACGACGATGCCTTGCGCGCTTGCGCGCAGGCGAGTGTTGTTAGCCACGGTGACGTAGGTGACTGTGGAGGTGGCGACGGCGTTGGATATGTAACGCTCCTAGCCCACCATGTGCTGGCCGCAGCAGCTCTCGAGGTACCAGGTGTTGTAGCGCTTTCTGTCGTCACGTGCGAGCAGCGCCAGTCGCGGCGTGACGATGTGCGGAGTGTCGACGCCAAACGAGTGGCGCCGCCCGCATATCAGGTACGTGCGGGGGGCTTTCAAGCAGCGGGACTTGAAGGTTCCAGTCCTGGTCGTCGTCGTTGGTGAAGTCGTGGCGCAAGAACAAGGGCCTAGCGTGTGCAAAATTTCAAGAACAAGAGCCTAGCGTGTGCAAAATTGCAAGAACAAGGGCCTAGCGTGTGCAAAATTTCAAGAACAAGGGCCTAGCGTGTGCAAAATTTCAAGAACAAGGGCCTAGCGTGTGCAAAATTGCAAGAACAAGGGCCTAGCGTGTGCAAAATAGCAAGAACAAGGGCCTAGCCTATGCAAAATTGCAAGAACAAGGGCATAGCGTGTGCAAAATTGCAAGAACAAGGGCCTAGCGTGTGCAAAATTGTAAGAACAAGGGCCTAGCGAGTGCAAAATTGCAAGAACAAGGGCCTAGCGTGTGCAAAATTTCAAGAACAAGGGCCTAGCGTGTGCAAAATTGCAAGAACAAGGGACTAGCATGTGCAAAATTGCAAGAACAAGGGCCCAGCGTGTGCAAAATTTCAAGAACAAGGGCCTAGCGTGTGCAAAATTGCAAGAACAAGGGCCTAGCGTGTGCAAAATTGCAAGAACGAGGGCATAGGTTGTGCAAAATTGCAAGAACAAGGGCCTAGCGTGTGCAAAATTGCAGGAACAAGGGCCTAGCGAGTGCAAAATTGCAAGAACAAGGGCCTAGCGTGTAAAAAATTGCAAGAACAAGGGCCCAGCGTGTGCAAAATTTCAAGAACAAGGGCCTAGCGTGTGCAAAATAGCAAGAACAAGAGCCCAGCGTGTGCAAAATTGCAAGAACAAGGGCATAGCGTGTGCAAAATTGCAAGAACAAGGGCCTAGCGTATGCAAAATTGCAAGAACAAGGGCCTAGCGTCTGCAACATTTCAAGAACAAGGGCCTAGCGTGTGCAAAATTGCAAGAACAAGGGCCTAGCGTGTGCAAAATTTCAAGAACAAGGGCCTAGCGTGTGCAAAATTTCAGGAACAAGGGCCTAGCGAGTGCAAAATTGCAAGAACAAGGGCCTAGCGTGTGCAAAATTGCAAGAACAAGGGCCTAGCGTGTGCAAAATAGCAAGAACAAGGGCCTAGCGTGTGCAAAGTTGCAAGAACAAGGGCATAGCGTGTGCAAAATTGCAA